>JACDJE010000169.1:42248-93482 GCA_016647715.1 Pavo muticus
CTCTTCTCTTCTCTTCTCTTCTCTTCTCTTCTCTTCTCTTCTCTTCTCTTCTCTTCTCTTCTCTTCTCTTCTCTTCTCTTCTCTTCTCTTCTCTTCTCTTCTCTTCTCTTCTCTTCTCTTCTCTTCTCTTTTAAAACAAAGATTTCCATGTTTTATGGTAAAAGGTCACCGTATAAAGAAATATTTATGAATAGTTGAACTCCTATATGATCTACAACAGATCTACAACTTCTATAGGAGTAAGTTCACTAGTTTCAAATTCCCCAGTGAAAGAAAAGAACTAAGCCTGTGTTTTCTTCTTTGTAAGGGATTTCACTAAAAAGTGGGATAGAGCATGAAGGGCAGTTTAAAGTAAGTGAATGAAGTATTTTAGCAAAAGAGCTTAAGTACTGGTTTTGTTTTGTTTCTTTCTTTCTTTCTTTCTTTCTTTTTTTAATTTATTTTTTTCTGAAAGGATGCAGGATGTACTTGCTTTTATGATAGAATATCCAGTGGTTCCTTACCCTACAGACTGTCTCCTGCTTACTCTGTTCCATGATGAAGAAATTTCTTCATGCTTTTTTGAGAATCTCACTATCTCACAATTTATGGTTTGAGCTTACAGTACAGGAGCTGAGGATGAAAATATAGGCTCAGGGAAGTATTGATCTCTTCTCAGTTCTAGCAACCAGACTCTTTAAAGAACCTTTTGCTAGAGTGCCCAGGATGCTAGAAATCAGAGATTACTATAAACACCATAGCGTCACATTTACAAGCAATTTGCTACATGCTTAGACATGCAAAGTAGCTGTTACCTTTCCATAGTATTATTTGATAGTGATTTCTTTATGTTATTGATATTTTATTAATTTTCTTGAAGACTTTACTGAACCTTTGGGCACAGTCTTAGCCAACTGTACTGGCTCAGAATTTACCTTAGAAAGTACAAGCTTGCCCTAATTATTCTGTTTCTGGCAGAATGAAAGTCCAAATCATCGCCTAGACCTCTATCCAGGCTTTCAGTCATGTCCCAGCTACTTACTGTCAGTGGAAGAGCTGAGGAAGTTGCTCTTGTTCCACCTGAGGAGCCACACTGTCAAATGTTTCCCTGGTTCCCTGGATGAGTGAAAAGATTCTTGTCTTTGAGGCTTATTGGCTACAATATTAAATGATTTCACACAAGGTGAAGTGGTGCAAAGAATTGTATCTACTCCGCTTGAAACTGTAAACTTAACATGTCTGCCTTAAAAAACACAGCCTTGAATCTTCTTAGAATACAGTTGGTTTTTTTTTTTTTTTTTTTTTTGGTGCTGCCTGTGGCCCTGAAGTATAAATACTTTGCCATTTTGGTTTTCACTACTGTGTCTGAAAAGGCACAGCAGCTGAGCTGCAGTCCACCATAGCACTGTTTTTTCTTGCCTGGTTCTGATTGCTTTGTCTCAGATGTGACACTTTACAGCACTTTGGTTAAAAGAGCTGGCAGGCAAAGCCTGGTTTAGTAGTGATGGAGAAGTATGTAGGGTGTAGGAAACCAGGTGCTGCCTTGTCCATACCTGGCTTTTGCAAGTTGCCTTTGAAATAAACTATTACAAAACTACCATGATTCTACTTAGGGGAGAACTAGATTACTCTGCAAAAGATTTCAGGAGAAAATTGATGTTTTTGTACTGTCAATGACTAGTGAACTGAAACACAGGAGTTAACTGTGGCTTCAACTTACTTGAAAATGTGGATGCACAGAATGTCTGTCATTCGTGTGGCACCCACACAGCAAAAGTGAAACCTCTTCCAGTATAATTTCAAATGATGAATGAGTTTGAGAATTTTGCCATCTGCTTGCTGACACAGGGAAAAATGTGTAATTCACTGAATTCATTATTTCTTCAGGTCCGATAACAGCAACAGATTGTTTGGAAGATGTAAACATCAAGGAAGAAGAAATGTTATTCACAAGGAAATGGTTTTGTATGCTGGCACTAAATGCATAGAATACGAAAGCTAGATTTCACAGAATCATAGGAGTTGAAAGGTGAGATCTAGAGGTCACCAAGTCCAAATCCCTGCTGAAGCAGGTTCGCTACAATATTTGAGGGGACATGGGATGTGCTGAAAAGTAAGTATTCTAGCAAAAGTCCATTGATATCAGCAAGAAATTAGAACATGAAAGCAAAAATTATAACACGTAAAGGCGTTGGTAACTTTCTGCATTTCCCATTTTACTAAGCGAAAGAATAGCTTGGTTAAGGAGATATTAAAGTTATAGAGAAGAAAGAGGGACAGTGTAAGACTGATATCCAAATGATCTCTGAATTTAACCCATGGAAGTCCCAGATGTAAGGAAATAGAAATCTTGATAAAGTAGAAGAACAAGTATCCACAGAGTAACTTTGTATACATACAGTAGATGCCTGTATCTCCTATGGGTAAAACACTTCCCTAATATGACCAAGGATGAAACATTAAAGTACCTTATCCACATATGGTAAAGCAATAACATTATTCTGATCCTAGGTTGGGAATATAAAGCTAAAAGAGTAAATTGCTCAGATCTGAAGCCAAAGATGCATACATTTTTGAGCGCTAATGACATAAATTTTGCCGAAGTCAGATTCAGAATTTTTTTAAATAATGATACTTTAGATTTTAGATTTTTTACTGTTAGAAGCGATTGTTTGGAACCTTTGTCAGTTAACATTTAAAAAATGCCAACAGATGGCTATTCCTGCATCCATACAGCTGATGATTCCAAAGTAAGTAGTGCTGAGAGATTTCTTAGTGAAGCTAAGGGACACGAAAGGCAGCTGTCACTGAATATCTTAATTGCAGCATTTACAAAGTTCTAATTAATGTAATGTTGTTTCTATAGCTATATTAATGTACCATCCATTAGTATGTCATTGGCTACACGATATGAATTAAATTTGGATTTTGGCACATATCTGAAGTTTGCGGAAGCAAATGTGGTTTGTTCGAAATATTCAGCATTATATGGGAAAAAAATAATTGAGAACAGCTTTCAATGTGAAAATATTAAGTAAAGTTTTTAGAGTCACAGGCACTGTCTCTTTATATTGGAAAGCAATGGTAGATTGACAAGTGTTTGTACCCAAGTACTTCTGAGCAGCATTCCATAGAAGGGCTGAGAAGATCTTTAGCTTCTCAACTCTGTGTTGTTTGAAATGTAAAAACTGTTTAGAGATTGTAAATAATGCAAGTCGATATTCTCCTAAAATATCAACATTCAGTGACACATCAGATAATAAATCAGTTCAATCAGTGAACAAGTTAAAAAAATGCTTTTTTAGAAAAAGGCTAAAGTTAAAATTTAATACAAATTGAAAGAATTTATGGATCAAGTCTATGTTGAATAAGTAAACATCAAATATAAACTTAAAATTTCAGAACCACATTTTTTGAATTTTCCATTCAAGATTATACACTTTTTTGTGTGTGAATCTTCTGCTCTGGCACCTAACTACAGCTTGAAATAGTGTTTTCCTTTCCCCTGATTGTTCTGAACTCATGTAGCAATATCAAAGTAAGCACAGGAGACTGCTCCAACTCTCTTGATCATCTTGGTGTCCCTCTACTGGACTCTCTCCAGTATGTCCAGGTTACTCTCATACTGGTGGGCCCAGAATTGGACACAGGAGTCCAGGTGCAGACACACCAATACTGAGTAGAGGGGAAGGATCACTTCCCTCCACCTGCTTGACAATACTTGCCTAATGCAGACCAAGATACCATTAGCCATCTTAGCAGCAAAGGCACATCCAGCTAGAAAGCAGCTTTGCAGAAAGACTTGGGTGTCCTGGTGTACATGAAGTTGAACATAAGTCAGCAGTGAGCCCTGTAAGAGATGCTTCGACATACTGGAGAGAGTCCAAGGAAGGGCTACAAAGATGATCAAGGGCCTGGAGAACCTCTCCTAAGAGCAGAGGCAGAATGAGCTGGGACTGTTCAGACTGGAAAAAAGGCTCTGAGTGACCTTTTTTTTTTTTTTTTTTTTTTTAATGGGAGGACATAAAAAGGAGGGAGCCAGGCTCTTTCCAGTGGTGTCCAGTGCCAGGACAAAGGAAATGAGCACAATCTGGAGCATAAGAAATTCTCTCTGAACATCAGGAAACACTTCTTTACTGGTTTGTAAAAGCACTGGCACAGGATGACCGGAGAAGCTGTGGAGCTTGCTTGGAGATCTTCAAAAGCCACCTGGATGTGATGCTGGTCACTCTGCTCTGGGTGTCCCTGTTTGAGCAGGGATTGGACCAGATGGACTCAGAGGTCCCTTTCAACTTCAGCCTGATTCAACTTCTCTGATTCTGTAAAATCATTTACAGATGAAGTGGTAGCTGAAGAGCAATTACAAAAATAATTTCAGAGCATGGTGACTGACATCAGGTTTAGAAGTATGAGAAAATTAGTACAATATAGGATGAGATTACTAGTACTTTTGGGAAGAGAGTTTCATGGAGAGCAGATTGTTTGAATTGATTATTTTCTTATGTTGCCAGTAGATTACCTAGGGAAAAGCATTAAAAACTTTTATTCTCTAGTGCAGAAGGTAATAAAAAAACATCAACAAACGAAACCCTGTAGGTTTCCCACTGCAAGACAATTGAAATGTAATGGAAATTCAATTGATTTTCGGTGGGTAAAGCTGCAGGGCACCAATTATCTGTGCTGTAGATTTGTTCCTTGAAGTGAAGCTACACATTGAGCAGCCTATCAAATAAATTTCAATCCCTGCATGCAATATGCTCCAGACAATGGTTTAAGGATCAAATTTTTCAGCTTCTAATTAAATGGACATATCAAAAGGATATTTGATTGGCTTTTAAAAGGACATTTCAGATGTTTCTGGCAAATTAATGACATCTACTCAGTAACAGTTTCACAGAATTTATATAAATCTCACTTTTAGTGGTGATCAGTTGTATCACCTCTGCATATATACATTACAGTTCAAGACCAGAACGTCTGTATCAGATTTGTGTGAAGGGGAAGCGTTAATTAAAGTAGCTAGTAAGATTTGAAACTGGCATTATCATTTATTTTTTGATCCAAATCCAAATAAATCTAATAGCTATTAGGAATATTTATTGCCTGCACACAAAAAAATTATTTTTTGGACTTTACGGAAGTTTTGTCATTCTATAGGCCAGCTGCCAATGCACAGCTAGCTGATAGTGACTGTCTCAGAATAAGTAGCAATGGCAAATCAAGATCTACATATAGGTGCAATCTAAAGTATCATTTTACAATGTAGATACTGCTTCACACTATATTATCAGCATCAAGTTAGAGCAACGTAAAAGAGATATAACTACTAAGATGAACAGATAAAAGCAGTTGTGATTAACTTCTTGGAATATAATAGAACCTTATATTGTTTCTAGGGTGTTTTTTTGAGTATTTTTCAACATTTTTTGTTTACTGACTTGGATTACAAACAGGAGAATACAGTTATTAAATTTATAATTCAAAAACTGCAAATTTTTAGGCAATTTTTTTTTCCTGAAATGTAATAAAGCAGAGGAGTATTGTTAAGAAAACAGCTTTAAAGAAAAATATCATCTTATATAGTGTATCTCAGCTTGAATTAAGTGTTAAAGAAGTTAAATGCTTCCTCTCTACTTGGCACTGGTAAGGTCATACCTGGAGTACTGTGTCCTGTTTTGGGGCACAAGAAAACATAGGCATACTGGAAAGGACCACAATCATCAGTTAACTAGAGCATCTCTCCTATTAGGAGAAGCAGAGAGGGCTGGATCTCTTCAGCCTGGAGGAGTCTTGGGGGGATTGTAACAATAGGAGGGTACAAAGAAGATAAGAACATGCTCCTTCCAGCAGTGCCCACAAGAGACAATGAGTAGAAAATGGGAAGCAAGATGTTATCCCTGAACATCAGGGACACTCCTGTACTGTGCAGGTGACTGAGCACTGTCACAGATTGCGCAGAGAGGTTGTGGAGTCTCCTCCTTGGAGATCTCCAAAAGCTGCCTGGACATGGTCCAGATCACCCTGCTCTGGGTTTCCCTGATGGATCTGGGGTAGGACCAGATGGACCCAGAGTTCCTTTTCAACCCCAAACATTCTGTGATTCTAATAATAATAATTACTGAACTAATCACAGAATCACAGAATAGCTTGGTTTGGAAGGACCTTAAAGATCCTATGGTTATTTCACTCTGAAGGGCAGCTAAACTCCAGCACAAATATTCACTCCCTCTCCTCAAAGGAAGAGGGGATAAAATGGGATGGAAAAGGGCTAAAGGGTCGAGATAAAAAGTCAGAGAGATCACTCAGTGATTACATTCACAGGCAGAAGAGACTCATCGTAAAGGATATGAAATGTAATCTATTGCTTACTGCTAACAGTCTGGAGCAGTGGGAACTAAAATCAAACTACGAACACCTTTCCCCCACCCATCCTCTCATACCTCCACCCCATGAGCAGCATGGAAGAACGGGCAACAGAAGCTGAGGTCAGTCTATAATGCTTCATCTCTGCCACTCCTCCATGTCACTCTCTGCTCCCTGTGGCTCTGTCCCACGAGATGCTGTCTGTTGCCAACTGATCCCACGTGGGCTTCTCACAGGTCGCAGCCCTCTGAGCACTGTTTCAACAGGCTGCTTGGGGCTGCTCCTGCACAGGTATCTATGAATTGCAAGAATGTTATTAGAAGTTACAGAATCTGCATCATTTGGGATTTTAAAGAATGATTTAGCCAAACAGCTGTTAAGAATACTATTATAGTTTTTTCTTGCCTTGTTCTCAAGTGGACAACTAGATCTAAATTTTACAGATAAATGTGCTGAAATTTTAGTAGTTACATCCTTCTTACTCTTAGGATAAAAGAAAATACTTGTCTGGAATATTAGACTAACAAGAGAAAATGAGTGTTATAAAATAGGAGCAAAATAACATTTAGACCTTGCTCTGCTGTTTCACATTGGGGTGAATTTCAACCCTCTGGAGAACAATGTTTTCAGAATGCTGACTGCCAAAAGTATTGCAGAATATCATACATTAATGGACATAGTTATGATGTGTACAGCAGTGAGTCTGCTCTATATTCCTCTTTGTTTCAGTGAGCAACTGACAAAGTAATATACTCTTCAAGGTGAGAAAAGAAGTCAAAGTATCCTGGAGAGATAAACTGTACATCATTTGGGAGGTATAAATTAAATATTTCATCACTGAAAAAATTAACAAAAAAGAGTAATCTGCAATCTAATTGCTTTGATATTAAATTCACTGAGATGGAAAGAAGTATGAGTTTTGTGTGTAGCTATGCTAATTAATAATTTTTTTATGAACTGAATAATCAATAGGTATTTGATTTGAAGATACTACCTGATTTTTGTCATTTTTAGCTGGACTTTCTGGACCATATGGGACAAAAGTATTTTTCTCAGTATAAATATAAAAATAAAAAATAAATATGAAGTTATGTCAGTTTAACTTTGTATTTGGGAAGATAATGGTAACATTTACATAAATCTGATTTTTGTCCTTTACCTTCTATTAGGCCACTATCAATAGATGGTGACATATCAATTTCTCTGCTTTAAGCTGACTTTACACTTTCACAAATGGCTGCACAGCATGTAATTGTACAGAAATAATTCTCCTGAACTGATTCCTTAGCTTTGCTTTTAACACTGGGAATTTGAATTTGTTAAATGCTCACTGTTGTCCAGCTGAAGGTGTAAAGAAAAAAACAGAAGAAATTCAAGGATAGCTATGAAACTTGCTATGAAACTTAGAAAGTGTGGAATAGATGAGCGGATGATGAGATAGATAGATGGAGAATTTGCTGACTGGTAGAGCTCAGAGGATTGTTACCTGCAGTGCAGAGTCTGGTTGGAGGCCTGTAACTAGTAATGTTCCCCTGGGGGTCAGTGCTGGGTCCAGTCTTGTTCAACATCTTCATCAATGACCTGGGTGAAGGGATAGAGTCCATCCTCAGCAAGTGTGCTGATGATGCAAAGCTTGGAGGAGTAGGTCTGGAGTAACCAGAAGGCTGTGCAACCGTTCAACTAGACCTGGATAGACAGGAAAGTTGGGCAAGGAGGAATCTAATGAAGTTGAACAAGAGCAAGTGTGGAGACTTGCACCTGGGAGTAATAACCACATGCATCAGTACAGGTTAGGGAATGACCTGCTTGGAGGGGAGCTCTGGGGAGAAGGAACTGGGTGCACTAACATGCAGATGAACTATATAGTAAGGGTGATGGAGCACTGGAACAGGTTGCCCAGAGAGGTTGTGGAGTCTCCTTTGGGGATATTCAAGACCCATCTGGATGCCTACCTGTGCGACCTATTGTAGGGTACCTGCAAGGGGGTTGGACTTGATGATCTCTTGAGGGCCCTTCTGTGATTCTGCAATGTGATTTGCTGTTTAAGATTGAATTGATGTCTCATTTTTTTTCTATAATGCTATTCTTCATCTTTGGTTTATTACCTAATAATAAATCCATCATGCATGAGGAAGGTGCAATTTCAAAGCTAATTTTTTCTTCTGTTTAATTTTTTGTAAATGAATTTATTTGCTATTGTGTCTACTAAAATCCTGACTACTTAGTAGTCCTAACATTGATGTCAGAAGGACGGTATCACTGCTGCTGAGGTGCTTTTTCCTGCATGTCTTTCTGTCTGAATCCATCCTATGTCTTTTACAATGCATTCAGGAGCAGGAAATGTATTCAAACAGCACCTTTCACAAGAGCGTATTAACTCTTAATGTTAATTCCTAAGTCCTGCAGTACTGTAATTCAAATAATTATGGAAGAGTATATGAGTTTTGCTTTTAGTTTATCTATATTTTATCTCATTTCTCAGGTGTTTCTTCCAGCTTGGTTCCTAGGGAAACATTAGCTGCAGCTCAAATAATTAAAAAAAAAAGACCTTGAGGACTGCTGTGAACTTGCCAAGAACTGTGCTGAATGGAGAGAGAGTTTATCGTTACACTCCTTCAAGCATGAGACAGAAGTTTCTTCTAAAATAGAGCTGGTCAGAACTGCGATTCTATTTGACCCAGAAAAGCACACCCTAGCATTTTCAGAGCAGGAATATATCGTGGCAGAACACAGCTAATGAACTGTTCATGGGTTCATCCTATAACAAAACTGTGCTGATCATCCTGTCCTTCCTCTTCAGAAGGGTAAATTTCTTCAACGAGATGGTAGGGTTAGATTTCTCCCCCATCTGCCTCTCCAGTCTCACCTTAATTACTCTACAGCCTGCAGAGAGGAGCATGCCTTTAACAGGAATTAGAGCTATTGCAGTGAAATTCATCTTGCTGGATAAACAGAATTTTACTGACCTATCATTGTCAATGTATAATTTTGACATTATGAGAATTGGTCTTTAATCTATAGCTGGTGAAAGTATTTCTGAAATGAAATAAGTAAAAATCATTAAAGCTTTTAGAGAGGCAATTAATTCCTTGCAAAAATTGCTTTCAGCATTTAAGAAACTAACTAAATAATTTTAATGGCATAATGATGTGCTGTAACAGCTGTTCATCAAGGAAGAAAGAAACACCACAACGACTTCCAAGTGTACCATGATTGCTGTTGCTTCTTCAATCTCTCTATCAGAGGTTTAAGCAAAAGCTGCTGTAACAGGAAAGAATGAGCTTCCATATAATACAAGTATTATCACATCTCCATTATACTTGAGTAAAAGCTAAAATATAAGATTTTCACCGTATTATTCTAGGATAATATGAGAAAAAATGTGAATAATGATAATTTTGACCTTTATTACCAAATTTGATAGTTTTGATTTTTATTTATTTTTTGCTTTCTCTTGGTGTCTTTGATTCTTACCAGCTGGGGAATCCAGCTGTAAATCCAGTAGAGCCTAATTAGCAGAAATGGGTCAAAGCAGCCATAGAAAAACACATTTTTTACTTTAGCTGGGTATATAACTATTACAATTTCTGACTTATTGAAGTATTCCTGGACATACAGTTGAGTGCAAAGAATACATTTTTTTGTTGTTTGGTTACATGTGGAATCTGGAAGGAACACGGAAAAAAAAAAGACTGAAAGCATAGGGTCATGAATTGCATGGACGTTTCTATCTACAGAAATACACATCCAAGTAGAAGGTCACCTTCCTCTATAGACCTCAAAACACTCATTCACTGTGTATTGCATCCCTTTTGACTTTTGATCAGTGCTAATCTGTTCTTTATTAAAGGCTAATATTCAGATTATGTCTGGAGGCTTTTGTTAGGAGTTACAACTGAATCTGAGGTTGTACCACATCTGACAGCTCGTAGTCCTGCAGTATGTAAGGGATACAGAAAAGGGATCAGTTAAGCTGCATTGCTCTTCCAGGAACAACTTATTTCTCCTTGTACTTGTATATGCCTCTAGTGGGTGGTATGGTATGCACTGACCACTTCAAATACTGCCACGTCCATTTGTGTGCATTGACACAACCATTAAGTAACCTACAATCACAGAATGCCCTCTAACTTTTTATTCTTGTAAAGTAAACTAACATCATGGATTGCTGAGACTGTAAAGAAGAGAAACATAATTATTAAATGTGCCTACTGGATGTCTGTGGATATTTTTAGAGTATTTTGATTCAATGCTACATATATCTTTTTGAAAATGATAAAATGATTATGAGGGATCATACTAATAGATCTCTGAGAATAGGCATGTCAATGTCACTAGCAGCAGCCTTAAAGACTATCTATTAAGTGCAGATTTATTTTATCTGGTTTTAAACAACTCATTTTAATTAGTTTAGAATCTACTGACTTAACACAGAGATGTAATATTAAATATATAGAGGAAGAAAGTTGAAACAAGTTTCAGTGATAATGTTCTGTTTTATCTGTGTGATGACTAGAACAGTAGACAGAATTAATAGCTATGCTTTCTTTAACTGGAGACAACCAAAGATAGAAGGTCCTTCCTCTCTCCCCCTCCTCCTTTTATCACTGATTATTATGCTATGCTCCATGAAGGGTACATAATTGATTAATCACCTCAAATCAGATCATGTTCTTCCTTCTGTGGGTTATATATTTAAGTTGTACTTTAAGATCAAATATATGACTTTCAGAATAATATATGTGTGCATAGATGGTCTGGATAGAAGTGTTCATTGAAAGGCCGTATTCAAAAGTTTGTTTTACACTACTCTGAAGTTAATTCAGTACACTAATACAGAAAAGCAAGGTTATTTCTCTATCTGCAGAGAGAGATACACTAAGACAGTAGAAGATCTTCATCCTTCTATTCATTGTGTCACAGCACGAATCTGGAAAGGACAACTGAATATGGGAAGTTTGTCAGGACTTTGTTTTTAGTCCTTGGCCTCTTCAATGAAATGGAACTGACACCTTACTGGAAGTCTGGTTGTGTTGACAGGCCAAAGACAAGGAGGGCAAATGAGGTCAGAACAAAAAAAATAAGATTCTTTCCTTCTTTCCGACTTAGACAGGTCTTGAGTTGAATGTTTTGAAGGTGAAATTAAGAAGATCCTTCATGTATGTGACAGCACCTTAGATCGAAACCTTACTCTTAAATTAATTGGGTCCCTGTGGGCTGATGACCTCTGTGATATCTTTGCAAAGTGTGAAAAAAAGTCACTCAGAGCAGAATTTGAGTGATCTGAGATACTACAGGACATTTCTGATGCTATACTCCTTGTCTGGACTGACTTCTGTGGTGCACAGTTCATTAAGTGTCCTGAGATACTAACTGTAAGAATGGAGAAATGTTATGCAGATACTGAACCATTAATGCTTATATAAATATTGACAATAGCACTAAATGTTAATTTGGTAAGAGATAGATGGTTCGCTGAACATTTGTGGAAACCAAACAGTGGACGTTAGCACAGTGAGGCAGTGGGTGGTGTGTTTCAGCAATGGCACCATCATGGCAGCTGTGAAATTGGGGGTCACCTCCACTGGTGCAGAATTTTATGAGTGTGGCATGCAGGCTCTTGTTTATCACTTGTGAAAACGCACAGCTAGTGGTGGTGACTATGTTCAGAAACAGTGTTTTGTAGCTCTAACAAATGGTCTGTTGTGCTCTATTGTGCTCTTACTATCTATTGTAGTTTCCATGGAAATAAATAGGAGGCATTACTTTTGGAGAACCTAAGTGCAATAAATGGTTATGAAGCCCAGCTACTCTGGAGGGGAATAAATAAATAAATAAATAAAAATCATTCTTCCTGAAGCAGGAAGCTTCAATGGAGCAAATAAAGCTCTTATAAATTTAAAATAATTTAGAAAGGTGAAAAAAAGTCCCGTTTTCTTTTTAAAGGATTATTTTGGCACAGGGAATGCACCAATTTTAATCCAATGTAAATAAAATTGTAAAGGAAAAAATCTAAGTTAAAAAAATACCTAAGTAAAAATCTCATCAAAGGCAGTTTTATTTAAAAGAAGAATTAGTATTATTCACTAGTAAGAAAGAATTTTTAAGTTGCATACAAATTAGGTAAGAATTGGACATAATATATCATTAAATTTTCTCATTAAAATTTTTATATAAAATTTGCAGGTGTATAACCATTAACATAAAATTTGCAAGTATCTATGGCGTAATCAGATATATAATCTGAAAGACAAAGATTTGGCATTTTTCTGTGGCATAGTCAGAGTGACAGTTGTTTGAATCCTTTTCATCCAGGAAACTTAGCAAACAGCTTGCAGATTTATAGTCTCATTACCTTCCACAATAAACTCTTCCAAAAGTAATTCACATACTCTGTTATTATGAGATGAGTGGGAATGAACAGTCAAATAAAGAGACAGGCAGGCCAGCCAGTGAGTGGCCTTTAATACATCTAATTTGTAGAGTGTATTTTCATAGCTGTCAAATTCCTGCTTATGAGACACTAAATAAAATGGAAAAAAGGGAAAAACAAGCAAACAAACAAAAACCACCATAAAGCTCTCCATATCTTCAGGAGAAGCATTCAGACATGTCCTCAGTTTTTGTACAAAAGAATACATGTATATATATATATATATACTAACTTATTATTTCCAGACTATTTAGCTTGAAAATGTTAGGATTATTTTTCTTAGAAACATTTTGAATAAAATAAGGCATGATATGTGTTTAATATGTATATAAAGAATCAATGGTCTTGAGCAGATTTCTACCGCAGGAGGTGCAAATGTAACTGAGACAGAATGAAATGTGCAAAAAGGGAATTTATATACAAGCAAGTGAGAAGGCAGCATGGATGGAACTTTATTTTTTATTCTTGAAGACTTATAATTATTAATTCTGCTGTAATATTTTTAACAATGTAGCATAAAGCTTTCAATTTCCATACCTTTTATTTTATTTCTCAACTTTCTCTGATGGTAGATTTCAACCCATTCTTGTTCCTAGGCTTTGCAAATAGCACATAACACTTACCACTTCACATGTCTGCCTAGAGTGGGTCCTAATAATATTTTATTGGCTTATCTCTTTCAATTCTTCTTAACCTGTCCTAAAATTATAGGTAGACAATGTTGTGCGTCACTCTTCTGGTACATGACTGCCCAATCACAGGAAAGGTGTGGATTTCACAAAGCCATTGCTCATTTTAAAATCTGGGAGTTTTCTTGCTGTGTTGATTACCTACCTGTATAGTTGACAGATGACTTCAGAGTATCTTCAGTGGAAATCTCAGCACATATTTCTGCAGTATAATGTGCAATGTAGTGCAAATTAAAGTTAATTTCTTTTGTACATTCCCAAATCTAACAGAAAAGGAAACCTTTCAGTCATGGAAATAATTGATATTTTTTTCACTAGTGTAGTTAAAATAACAATACATATTCATTGGTTAATGTTTTGTTCCATGTTCACATTTTTTTCCTGATTCTGGTGGTCAGCAGTAATGGAAGTACAACTTTCAAGGAAGTTGATTATTACTCCTATTACATCCAGTTCATTGTATAATGCCCAGTGATTATCTAGGTGCTTTGGAAATGGTAGGAATATAGGTACTCTATTCCAAATAGCTTTCAAATGTCAGTTTTAGCAATTGCTGTAGAAGTACTGAAGTCCATCTGCTTCACAGTATCTGGATTATGAATTTGAAGTCAAAATTTCTTATGTGCCTTGAAGAAGTTTTAGGGAGAATTACTTTAAGGCAGTCTAGGGAAACAAGCATTGGAGTATTTAGTTGAGCTGTGCTACCATTCTCACCTTTCTTCTGGCCTGCTGACATACTTGATTATGCATCTATGGCTCCTGTTAGCTATCTGAAAGGTAAAGATAATAATGATTTTTTTCTGGAGTAAGCTGAGATTCAGGTGTGGAAAGTACTATATAAAAAGGGATATTACTAGATAAGTATGATATTAGTAGATATGTATGATTGCTCAAATTACGCTTGTCAATTAGATATGAATACATTGATTTTTCAGTTGAGTGAATAAACTTAGCTCAAATGCAAGTGTATTTGTGGTGTGGCATTAAAAGTTAAAATAAAGGAAGGAAGGAATCAGAGCTTCACTAATTGTGAAGTTTAATGGCCTAGTGAACTGCAGATGAGATGGTGTTTTTGGGCCTCAGAGGACAACAAAGGGCATAGCCATATGACTAGGAAGGGGAAAGAGTTTTTGCTGTGGTTTATCTTATTTGCAAGTGTGCAGCTTTGCTATAATGCGGAGAGGGAATACAGAAATTTCCAGTCCCATTTTTAGATGAGTTGCACATTTCTGAAGCCTGGTAAGTAATCCTACCTCTAAACAAGTGGTCAGGTAATGGCAATTTTGAAGAAATGTAAACAACTAGGAGAACAGAAATTGAAGCATATTAATAGGGTGGAATAGATACTGCTCAGGAAGAGCGATGTGGTGAAGGCTGAGGTCATATGCTAAATTTATAGATGTGGGTCTACTGAGGAAAATGTCAACCTGATATTAGTCTGCCTGTCCTAGTTCAGGACTTCAAATTAATCAGATAATTGAACCAGATGAGGTGCATCCAAGAATACTGAGGGAGCAGACCAATGTCATTTCAAGGTCACTCTCTATCATCTTTGTAGTGGTTAAAGTAGTCAAAGCAGATTTATAAAAACTGGAAAAAGGTAAATGTGATACCAATAATCAAAAAAGACAAAAAGAAAGGTCTGGGAAACTACGAGTCTCACTTTAGCCCTTGGGAAGGTTACTGACCAAATCTTCCAGGAAGATCCAGGAATGTAAAGGACAGCAAAGTGACTGTGAACATTCAGCATGGCTTGACCAAAGGCAGGTTGCGCCTTCTACAATGTAATAGCTGACTGTGCAGAAGACAGGAAATCAGTGAATGCCGTTTACTTGATTTTAGCTTGGTTATCCATATTTTTATTATATTCAGGTGCCCAAATTTAGTCCATATACTAGATATGTTGAACAAAAACGGTGGTAAAACAATTGCTAAAGAAGTAGGAATTGGTTTGAAGTCCTATTGGTAGACAGTTATGAGTGACATTCCACTGCAGTCGATATTGAGTTGATGTGTTCTCAAATCATTAATGTATTGGAAACTGAAACAGAGTTCACCTACGTCAAATTCAAACTGGGGATATAATAAGCTTGCTGGATAACAGGGCTGCTTTCTAGAGGGATGTCAGTGTGCTAGAGAAAGGAGTGTCAACAAATGGTGGAAATTTTAACAAAAAAAAAGGAAAAAAAAATTTACATTTAATGTAGAAAAACCTATGCAAAAACACAAGCAGTGGGCTCGCTGAATAGATAGCATCTTTGTGGAAAATGACCTTGTTTTCCAGCACTCAACAAGTTGATATGAATCCAACTTGTTCCATGGCCTTTGCAGCCATGGGAGCAAAGTACATACCAGACTGCAGTGGTACAAACATAGCCAGCAGGTTGAGGGAAGTGAAAGTGATTAGTCCTTAATATGTCACTGGAAAGAACATATGTAGAGCATTTTGTCTGGTATGGATGTCCAACCTTTTGGCTTGCCTGGGCAGTACTGAGTAAAGAGGAATTATCTTGGGCTGCATATACATCAGTTACTCCAAAAGTATCCTATTTATTTCCAGGGTAACTACAACAGATACAAAAAGCACAACAACACTATTTGATAGAGCAAATTCTCAATTACAAAACATTACTTTTCAACACAGTCACTATCATTAGCAATGCCCTGTCATCAGCAATGAACAAGAGTTTGCATGCTGAGCTAATAAAAATCTGCACCAATGGAGGTGACTCACTGTTGCCACAGCTGAAATGCACCAACCACTGCCCCACTGTGCTCATATCCACTACTCAGTCTCCATAAACATTCAGTAAGCATCAATGAAATTAACTGGGTGTCATTTTTTATGCATGGAGGAATTCAATGACACACCTTTGCTTCAAACACATTTCCATGTCAATCATATTGCCCAACTGCCCCTCTGCTGCCATCTGTTGCATGGCAACAAAATGTAATAGAATATTTGCGGGAAGGTTCAACCTATGCACTTCTGACCACATGGGCCAACATAAAAGAGGAGGCATTACATTCAGAACAGTCTTAATAAAACATACAATACTGCTACTATATATGTAACAAAAAATTTTAATATTTTTCTTAAAACATTAAAAAAAGAGAGGAACAAAAACATAAAAATAGTGGGATATTTGACCCTGTTTTTGTGAAACTAATGCATTGGTCTTGTTCAATGGAAGTGATTGCAATTCTTAGTGAGCTCTCAAATTGTTCATCAGAGATTTTTGATGAAATTTTACTCTTCTTATACTTCAACCTTGACAATTGTTCACAAACTTGCATACTGCCAAAAAGCAATGACATGGGTAATGTATGGCTGTGAAGCCACAGATATTTTTATCTGGTAAAAGAGGTCTTTTGAATGTCTGGTAAAGAAAAATTATCAGATTTTTGAGTTGAATATCTGTTTGCAACTCTATACATTCAATTTGAAAATTTGCAGGTAATGTGTATATATAGACTAAAACCGGTGTCACAAACATCAACTGATGATTTTTTTTTTTGCAATCTTGAAACCTCTTCTCAAATTCCTTTATCAAAATGAAAAGCGCAGCTTCATATTCTTCACTGTTCAGAGCACTGTGTTTAGTCAATGTATCAAAATAAATGCAACTATTTGCCATTGCTTGAGTCAGCACCGCACAGTACTGTCCTCTCTGTGCCCTGATTTCAGTCAATTTGATTGTTGCTGTGTTATGGGTGCATGGTTGGGGCCACTCCGCAGTGAAGAGCTGCCTCCTTTATAGTGCAGGGCAGGGGGAGGGCAGCATTGCAAGCCATGCCAGTCCTCATGTGGCCCATGGGCAACGAGTTGGACATGCCATGTGTATGATCTGGGGCTCAGAAGTACAGGAAACATGCTGACAAACTGGAAGGAATCCAGAAGAATGACAAACAAGATAGTTCGGAGATGAAAACGTATGGCATGTGAGAGGAGACAAAGGGACTTAGATTCATTCAGTACAGAGAAGAGAATGAGGAAGGAATGTTTAATTGCTATATTCAAATTCATAATGAGTGTTTTTTGGGGGGGAAGATAGAATCAGACTTCTAAACAGGCAACAGAATAGAAAGTTCAGATTAGATTACAAAGATATTCTCCACAGTGAGAGTACTCAAATTTTATACAAGGTTGCTCAGAAATTCTGTGGGTTGTATGTCTGTGGAAAAGTTAGAACCTTACTGGACAAGGCCCTAAACAGCCTGATCTACGAAGTAGACCCCACTTTCACCCAGGATTTTGTAGTGAGTCAACTACAAAGGTGCCTTCCAATCTATGAATCTGCTACTGCAGGTTCAAGGATATGGACTTGTATCGTGTATTTGAAAACAAAGAATTTATAGTTTTCTTGTTTAACTACAGTCCAGATGCAGGGTCGGAAAATACATGAGTGAAGTGTTAACAGACACTCTCCATGTTTATTTGTTGAGATATGAATTCCTCTGTGCTTTGAAGCCATGACTAATCACAGAATCACAGAATTGTAGGGGTTGGAAGGGACCTCCAGAGATCAATGAGTCCAACCCCCCTGCCAAAGCAGGTTCCCTACACCAGGTCGCACAGGTAGGTGTTCAGGCGGGTCTTGAATATCTCCAGAGAAGGAGACTCCACAACCTCCCTGGGCAGCCTGTTCCAGTGCTCTGTCACCTCACTGTAAAGAAGTTCTTGTGCACATTGGTGCGGAACTTCCTATGCTCTAGTTTAATAGTAAGTACTAGTTAATAGTTAATAGTAAGTACTTCAAATAAAAGTGGCATGAATTAACAGTTAACAGAAAATTACTGTATGATGATTGAAGACAAAAGATTTAAACAGAGGTAGACCTTCTAGCATCGTGGCTGTCAAGATCGCTAGTGGACTCTTTTCTCCTTTGTCTGAGTTCTGGTTGAGGCTCGAGTGCAGAGTGCACCAGCAAACATCCAAAAATGAGTTGCAGATCCGAAGCTCTAATTTCAGTGCTACTGTGCCTGGGATTCTTGGAGTTCCATGGGCCTACAGCTGGTGGTCAATTTTACTTTCTGGTCTTGCCTTTCCTCCTGTGTTCTATGAAGAGTCTGACTTCTGTGCTTTAGTTGAAGATAAAGTCAAACACATTCTTGTGTTTCCACTTGAACTGAACTAGAGCGATGAATATTTTGCTCACTGCCTTCAATTGCAAAGCATTGTTCAACTCAAGAGTTTATCGCATCCTAAATGTATAGTGCTTGCTTCCTCTGATTCTTTCTGACTTGTGTTTTCCCTTTTATTTGTAGCCACACCAAGTTTCTCACCTGTGACAATTTCTCCCCATTCCTTTCCTTGCCTGTGGGTGACACGATCCACTTACCACATTATTTTTTCAAAAATGATTTTTTATTTTCTATTCTGATGGCCTTTAAATCTCCAAGCCTTGCAATTAGAATGGAAGCTCTAATTCCATCACTGGGCTAATTATGAATATGCAAGCATTTAATGGAAGTTTGTATGCTTTATACTTTTGGAAATCTTAACTGCACAAAGAGCAGAAATTAAAAGCTTCTCTAAAACAAACAAACAAACAAAATATAAATAACGCTGGGAGCTGGAGCTGCAGATGTAGTGCTAGGCCTGCCATATTTCCTAATTCCTGTGAGTATTAAGTCTGCAGGTCTAAAATGAAAACTGTTCTTAAATCACACTGCAAGTTTCAGTGTTGCAGAGGTCTAGTGGAAGCCTGCTATGTTTCTCAACTCGAAGGAGATGTAGAGTTGCGAGGCTAAGATAAAAATATGTTCTCAAATCTCTGTGGGAACTCAGCATCATAGAAGAACAACTAACAACTGCTTCTGAGGGGATTTCCTTCTTTCCTAGAATTTCAGAGTGGTAGACTTACGCTGAAAGAAATCAAATCTTCTCCTACAAAAAAGTGCTACTAATAAAACTCAGGAAATCACAGGCAGGGGAAGCTCGATAACATCTAGATTGTTGCAGGTTATTTGTCAATAAAGTATGAAAATGAGAATTAAGAGAGCAGATTTCCTCTTTCACTTTCTCCAGTATAAATTGAGAATAGCAAAATTGATGAGCAGTGCAACTGAGAACAAATTTGACCCAAGGAAAACTAATTAGAAACTCATGCCAAAACATTCTTTTTCAATCTGTCCGTGGATGCAAATTGTTCCTCTGCAGTGCAGAATTCAATTGCACATTCAGCACTGAGAACTTCACCCGAAACCAGTTCAGCAGGGAAAATGGTCCAGTAATTTTAAGACCCTTTGGCCTTGGACCTTTTCTTTTTCTGTGGATTTACTGTTGACTTACACTATGAAAAGTAGGGAATATGGAAATACAATATAATTAGTGAATAGGGGTTTGTTTTGTTTGTTTCAAGTTACTACTAGAATAAAAACTACTTTTCAGTGTTTGTAGCCCTCATAAAAACACTTTTTGTCACAGACACATTATAGATTACTGCATATGTAAATACATAGTTAAGTATACAGTAAGCACCTACCTTATAAAGCCAAGCACTTCTATGCCTCTTTAATCATGTTAACCACACTGGTTTAAATAGAGGAATATAATAAAATATCCAATCTGTACCTGCAGCAGTAAATTCTGGAGCCTGCTGAAAAGCAACTTCCTCCCAAACTGATAATATGTTCCAATTTCTTGACAGGAATTTAACTTTTTCAGCCCTGTGCTGGCGTACTGAGACGCTTTGCTGGCAAAAAGAGAACATAGGAGGTTATTCTGAATTAAAGTACCCATTCAACAGGGAAGCACATGAAACACATTTGGTAAAATGAAAATGTATTGCAGTGACTATAGAAAGTGAAAAGAAAAAATCACGATGAATCTAGAAACTGACCTACAAACCATTTCAATCAACATAGGTCTTTCTATCGACCCAATCCGTGTTAGATAAGTCTTGTAGTTCACTAAGTCCATATCAGTATAACAGTGACTTATGCTCTCATCTAAATCTGTCTAGTTTTTATCAAGACTTAGGCATATGCTTAAGATCAAGGAGAGCCTTAAGTAGTTTCAACACAGGCATGCTGAATTGTCCTGTCAAGACAGAATCTCATAGATTAACGTGAACAAAATTTCTGATTAGGGAGTTAGTTCTCTGGTTCTATGGGTAGCTAAATTGTGATACAAAAGAAATCTCAATTTGGAAGGCTATTTTAACATACACTCTGTGTGAAAAATTTCCTCCTTTGTCCAGTTTACCAGTGGGATCTTTGTTCTTTAAAAAGAAGAAAAACCTTTTTACTTTTTTTGTAGAACAATCACTTTTTAATTTCACCTTCCATGGTAAGTTAGGAAAAAATGTCCATAACTTCTCTTTATATTGCTACTTAATGCAGAATTGACACTGCACTGTCTAAACTTTCCATGCATTTTCTCATCTTTAGTGTCTTCTCTTGCAGTTAACAATGTAAGTACTTTGTCTGAGATGAGCAGCAGGACTAACAAGACTTATCTGTGCTAGAATCATGTAATCATAGAATCACCAAGGTTGGAAAAGACCTCTAAGGTCAACTGGTCCAACTGTCTACCTACCACAAATTTCCCCACTTAATCATGTCCCTTTCTACAATATCTAAATGTTTTTTGAACACAACAAGAATGTTGAAGCCAGGACAATTTAGAGCTTACACAGTTCTGTGAGATTTTAATAGTATAAAGTAAGTCTGACCTTTTGTGTAGACAAATGTTTCAACCAGAATTTCAGCATAAGCATCATTCTATTCAAGATTTGCCTATCTTTAAAAACAGATTCTCTCTATACAGGTAAAAAAATAAAAGCTTGGTTAAAGTGAAGTATTATTCATACTTCAAAAAATACATCTTTATGATTATTTTACTTTCAACATCTCAGAATACTACTCTTCAACAAACAAATAAAAAATCTTACAAAAGAAGCCTATTCTACACTGGAAAATAAAAGGTTTGATAGTTATATTTCAAATGCTGTAGGAGGTTTGAGCATTTGATATCGACTGGAACACAATTATATATACATAAGACATAAAACTTACTGACATCTATAAAGGATATGCTTTCTTTTACTAGTTTATATATAGCTGAAATATGGTTTAACTACCTCCACCATGTCCTGGTAGTACTACACAAATAGAATGCAAGCAAGTTTGATCATAGAGCTTGTTTAAATTAATTTGCCATTTAACTCTTAATAGAATTATTTATTTTGAGTCATTTATACTAAAAGACAAGGAAACACGTTTGCAAAACTGAATGTTTACAATTCAGAGACTTGGACACTGGTACAATATGAGTATGGGTCTACTAGGGTTCTATGTCTGCTGTCTTTGTACTCCAGACTTCCCATTTGCCCTTCTCATAATATTCAGGGCAACTTTTGATGAATAAACAATAAATTCTTATGCTTCTTATAAAAACAGTTCTCATATTGAGAGCCAAGTGATCTTTTCATAAAATATTTTATTTTCCAAAATAATTCAAAAACAGCTGTGAGCTCCACCTTAAACTGCTTTTTATAGCAAATTTATGACATTTCATCTAGACATTGTAAGAAATATGTTGATCTCAAATTTCATACTGCTTACTGAATTTCAGTTATCTAAATCACAATTAAACCATCTGAAATATGTATCTGAATATCATTTGGAGTCAAACAGAATATTTACCTGATGCACAGTCACTTTTCTATATTTTAGTAGGAGATCCAGCAGCAGCTGCCCCGCAGTTAATTCTTTACAAAGATCTGATTTTGTCTTTTTGGTTTTGAGATATGGCTGTTTTAAAAAGTTTGTGTCAGAGTGCTTAGCAACTGAAAATTGTTGGAGGGCAGTAAAATTTGAGAGCAGGGAAGAATCACGGAACCACAGAATTATAGGAGTTGGAAGGGAGCTCTGAGGATCATCAAGTCCACAATTTGGCATTCAGTGATCTAAAGATTATTTTTGTCTCTCTCTACTCTGTGAAAAATACGAACACAAATTATCTGTCAGTAGCGCATGGCACTTCTACACTACTCTGTGTTGTTAGCGTTTGGAATGAAGGCTATAAAAGATAGAAACTTAGAATAAATCTGCTTAGCTTTACAGCTAAGGGTTGGCTTCACAGTTGAGGTTCAAAGATGCGGTGTACAGTTGAGGCGTGACATTGCGTGTCAATATGTTTGCCTCAGTGTCATCTAATTTAAATATACTTTTAGCTGATATATTAGTGAAAGAAGAGGAACACTGGAAAAACACTTCTAGTTTGGTGTAACAGGACCAGCATCTAACGCTGATGAGTGGTTACAGACAGGACCAGATTATTTAGTGCTAATTCACTAAGGAGAGAAACACAGACGTGATCCTAGATGTTCTAATATGGGCAACACGGATGCCAAATTTTAACACAAATCAGAGAGAGTGGGTCCCCAAAGAGTCATGTTTATCTTGTATGCTCAGACCATGCATAATATCACTGGAGAAGCACTGAGGTTGAATACAGTAGACATCAGTCATAGTCATTTTCATTCAAAAATGCATCATGAGGGAAAGTGGTGTTAAAAGCGACCTTGATTTGCATAACTTCTACTTGTTAGAGAGGACGTGTCAATATGGTCAGGTCCAGAAGCAGCAGGTTCCCCCTGTTCCATGTTCCGCAGCCATTTGTTGGTAAATCTGGTAGTGTGCTGCCCAGATCATTGCTGCTGGCAGCTCTGGGTTACAGTTCCTAGAAAAAAAAGTGAGAAATGGGCTCAGGTGCCCATCATGAGACCAATTGGAATTAAAGCAATATTTCTTCAGGGGAATGTCCCAGCCACAAGACTAGCAATTGCGCTGGAAGAGCAAGACAAAATGAAGATTTTGATGCTTTCAGTGGAAGCTGGGTGGCTGTTGAGTAAAGAATGCAAAGATCACAAGACAAAGATCAAGCAAGATTGAACAGAAAATGATGAAAATCCTGTATTTTGCTTTACTATTTATGTATTTTGCATTTAACTGAGATTGGATAAATTGCCCAATATTAGGAATAGAAGTCAAACCTTTTGCTCCTTCCTTTCTAGGAAACACAGTTGCAAATTTGAAGATTTAAATAGCTCTTTGGAAAGACCTGGTTGTTTATCTTTACCTTGTCTGCTTTTTAGGCACTAGACTATTGCAATGGGTACAACAGAAGAGGCAGTCTGCTTCTCTTTGCATCCCAGCTCTCTATCAAGGAAATGGAGATTTAAAAAGTTTTTGCAGTCTACATAAGTAATAAAGTTCTGATGCAGAAACTGTGCCTATGTTCTTGTTTAACACCTTAGGAAACAGATCTCTCTGTAAGATTTTTTGATGTTCTTTGATAAACAAGTTGGTAACCTTTCATTTAAGATTTCATTTGTATGAGAATTGCAAAGAATTCATAAATTATTGATGGATATTGTAAGCAGATTTGCTCACTCTGCACTATAAATTGTAACTAACCTTCCATTAGAAGGTAGATTAGACTATGTTGAACTGTGAATATTAGCAATCAACTGACACCACAGCTACCCACAAATCTATGTAATAATGTTAAGTTGAGCCAGCTCTGAGGACCCAGCATCTGAGACTCGTAGACTGACTGTCACAGGTTCTCTGGGGCCATACTTGATTTTGTGTTTGTATAGTAGCTGGAGTACTTTAATCCAAGTTCCTTTGAAATAAAGAATTTGAAAGAGATGGCTTTCCATTCATTGCTGTCAATGAATGCCAGATGGTAAATTAGAAAAGAACTTTTTGGTTAAGGAGTCTTGGAACAAGACAGAACAAAGATCTTACAAAACAAGACTAGACATATTTCCCATAAGGCTTTCTTATTTCAAAATTTGACTGCATTTGGTTAATCAATAATTAAGTGGTTTTCTGGGGATAAAGCCATATCCTATGTAAGTAGGAAGAAAATGGATTTCATGGGAAGAATGTGACTTAGTGAATACAATATTACTGAAAATATGTTTAAAAATAAGATAGAAGTTCCTACTCTCTTTGTCTGTCACAAAATCAATTGGAAGCATAACACAACACAATTTGAAGGAAAGAAAAATTACATTCTGGGAGAAATGTTTCTTCAAATAGCAATACATTTAATGGTGGAACTCAGTATCCCCAAATCATTTTCAGACCCATGTAAGACTGTTGAGAGGTAGATGTTTGTATGATTCACAGGACTGTTTGAATTTATTATAGATAACTTAGTAGTTTTAAATACGTTGCAGCAGAAATTTACTTTGGCTCCCAAAATGGTACCTCCTAGAAAAGATACTGACTTGCTGATAACAAAGGTTCTATTGACTTATTGACTGAATATTAGCACCTAGGAATATTTTCTGGTTTACTAATGTAAAACTGGCATCCAAATTTGTAGCTCCTACTTGATCCAACTTCCAGGAACAGCCCTAGTTACTACTGTGCTGCAGGTGATTGTTTCAGCATTTCATATAGCTGTCATAACATTTGGCTCATGCATAGATTTACCTACTTCAGACTAGACTGGCCTTTGAGATTGTGCAATTCAGTTGATGTCTGACACTGAAACAGAAATTATGACAAAAAATTCTACACATGATTGACTAGAAGTTAATATTTGGAAGTGGTGGAGACTTAGCCTAACTGTCCTTATAAACCTCTTGTGACAGAAATAGTACAATCCTCTTATGCCAGTATATAACTTTTTATTGTTTGAATTCTTTTTTGCTTTTATTCTGGTCTAAGTTTCTGTAGCTGAAGCATATTATCATCATTTGTCCCAGCTGCCCTACACATACAGCACAACCTTTACATACTTGAAGACTACTGACATGTGCTCCACACTCTTCTCTGAGTTAAGTAACTGAGCTGTTCCCATTACTTTCTCACAGGACATATTTTTACAGACTTTTTACTACACTGCATGTGCTCTTAGAACTGAGGTGGGTGATGTGTTTCCTAGTAGGCCACAGCTGCCTGACAGATGTGACAACATCTGGTATTAGATAAAACTCCTATATTATTTCTTATTTTTTATTATGTTCACAATGCTCACTAATGGCAAATCAGAAGTTTCTACTTGTGCTATCACATCACTGACAACAGGATTGAATTTTCAGCTGTTAGGATTTTCTTGCTTGCAATGAACTCACTTGAGAAGTGATATTGTATATCTTTAGGAATTAGCAAAGAGAGATCTGGATGCATTTATCATACTCCCGCTAGTAGTTTCTTTGCACTGTACTGGTACTTGTTGGTACACATTGACATGTGCCAGTTCAAACCCTTTTTTCTTGGAGCTGATGAGGTTATCCTTTTATTGATCATTCCCTACCATCAGCAGCTCCTTTTATCTCTGCAAGGAAGCCCTGCCTTCCCTTGATTTCTGCCTGTGAGTAGTGTCAGTATATAAAGATAAACTGATGCTGTGCCACTGTTTTTGTTCTTCCTTCAAGCTGAGCTATTTCACCTCCCTGCGTTCTGTCCTTTTTCGTTCATGAAATAAACCTCTGAGTTTCACAGAGGAACGCGAGTTTCTTCCAACTTTCTTTTTGCTGTTCCCTGTTGTGTTTAGATACCATCCTGATGGGAACTAGTATAAAAACTGAAGTAGACAAAGATCTCCTTCATAAAAAGAAATTCTCCAATTCTACTGATAATGGTTTTTTCAAGATAGATTTTATTTTCTTTAATCCTGACTGGATAATTTTAAAAGGTCTCTAGTGTGCCCCTTTGTTTTTTCTTCCATAGTTGACTTCTCCTCCTTACCTTCTCTTTTCCTTTATGAGGTATCTGGCAGAAAGATGAAGTCTGAAGTCACTGATAACTCTATATCAGGAGACTACATCTGTAACTCTGCCCATACTGTTTACAGTTAATGGCACAAAGTAGCTGCCTGAGTCTCCGTCTGATGGATTAATGCAGGATCATAAGCCCAGGCAGTAAATTCAACAGAATACAACAGAAAAAAATACTATCAGATAATTTTTATCAGGTTTTTTATTCCTTTATTTTCCTCTTGTCTCCACTGAAAGTTGAAAAATGCAGTCAAAGGAATTTCCCAAATGACATCAGTTTAGCTTATTGAATAAGTGATTTTGACAATGCTATTTTTATCCAGAGTTTGTCCAGTAAGATTTGCTTACCTTTTTGATCACATTCAAATAAAATGCCTACAGAGTTATGTTTGGTAACACAATGTGAGTATATGCATTTTATTGAAAAAAATGTAATTTTATCATTGTTAATGACTTAAATGTGTTGCAAAGGCAGTGGTTGAATATCAGCATGAAAGACATACCTTGTACTTTTTGAACAAAACTGTAATATGAATCTATGGATTCCTTGGGATCATCCCAATCTATGTTTCCTTATCTTGAAAACCCTGTCCATCAGTCTGTAGAACCTACAACAGTAGATTCCTGTGCAATTTTTACTTTTGCTGAGCTATATAGTTTGCTCCAGAAGTAATGCCTCCTATTTATTTCCATGGAAACTGCAATCATTAAAAAGAGCACAGTAAGACTATTTGCTAGAGCAAATTCTCAGCTACAAAACATTATTTTTCAATATAGTCATCACTATTAGCTATGCATTTTTGCCAGTGATGAGCAAGAGCATGCATTCTGTGCTCATAAATATCTGCACGGCTGTCCAGAACATTTCTTGTCTTTCACACCACTGTTGCCACCACTGAAACACATCAACCACTGCTTCACTGTGCTGACAGTTTGGTCTCCATAAACATTCAGCAAGCATTGATGAACGTCAGCAGGTGCCATTTTTTTGGCATAGAGGAATTCAGTGACACACTTTTGCTTCATAATGTACTCCCATGTCAGATGCCATTTGTCAGACTGTTCCACTGCTGCCATCTGTCACGTGGGAACAAAATGTAATGGAATATTGCTAGAAATACCCACATACCACCAACATCCGCCTCTGATATAATGGGCCAACATCATAAAATAGGAGGTACTACTTTCGGAGAAACCCTTTTATTGATGGGCTTTTAATACATATCAACAGACTATCACTGTGTACTCATTGCAACGATCATGCTAATGACATAGCACGTGGTCTCTACTCCTGTGGGTAGAATAAAACAAAAATGTGCATTCTGCATCTGTAGAGTAAGAATCAAAGCCAAGCAGTTACATGACATTCGACACTCAGTTACAAGGTGCTTCTTGCTTTCTTAAGGAGAAAAAAAAGCACCCTTTCTTTCATACAGAGTAATAATGCTATGCTTAATAACCTATAAATCCTCTGAGTGTCTTCATCTTGGTACAGTTATCACCTGATATATAGGAAGTTCTTTTCTGTGGTATTAAGACTTTGCTTTTCCCAAGTTCAGACTTGAGTGGTTTTAATTAAAAACAAACAGAAAGATCAGACAGCATTTCAGTACTTGAGATATGGACATGGTAATGGCTTTTTAACATATGTCTGAATTAAAATAAATAAATGCACATGTAGTTTTAAGGAATGTCTGTTATAAAGGTATATTTTACTGTTATTTGTAACTTAAGAAGCTGTTTTAAGATATTAGTGACCAAATTTGTTTTCTGCTGATTGAACATACATGAAGTATCGTGCACTTTATTTTTTTGCAAACTACTTTACTGGCTGTAATTTTTGAATGTAGTTATATTGTGAAAAAACGTTATCTAACTAACATCTCTTCTTCACTCAGGAATACCATTATACATAGGGCTATTAAAGAAACTTTTAATAGCAATTTCTTTTTGTAATCCCTGAGTCAGTGTTCCCAAGACTTCTAAAATGACTTCATAAACTTCTTTCTTTGCTGAATTGCTTTATCACATTGGTCATTTCTGTGTTGGATTCTGCACAGGGGAAAAAAAAAAAGGTCTATTTATTCTCCTGACACCTTTTATATCTTTTATCTCTTCTTTAAGAAAACATCTGTCCATTAGCATACTAATAGCATCTGTGCTGATACTTAATGGGAATTCTTTTATCTTTATGATCCCATCTGGTTTCAAGTTACTTTCACAGAAAGAATGAAAAAGAAGTTAAAAATTCTGAAGCTCCTCTCCTTTCCTCAGCATATAGGTGGAGATGTAATTCTTTGACTCCCTCATGCAGGGCAAAAGGGCAAGAGACTCAGAGATGGTGTGATACTGAGGATATGTCTACAGGACCAGACCACAAGTCCACCTAGCTCATTCACCTATCTCCAAAAGTGACTGAATGCATTGTAAATAACATTAGTCATTTAGTGATACTCCTCCCAACAAAACTCTTTACTTCTCATTTGATGGAGGCATTTGGGGAGAAATGACGTATAGACATGAGTGCAAAGGCGAAATAATAATAAAATATTATGCTTACTGCATATGAGAGAAAAGATTAGGGTACACACAAAATTTGTTCTCTATATATACTCCCTTCGTTGGGTGAACTGAACAGACTCAAAACTAGCTAAGGTGAACAACGGGTTACAGTCTTGTTCTTTGGTGTTCCTCAGGACAGCCAAGGGACTCATGGGTACATGTCTATTTATACAAACATATATGTAAAGAGTAGATGAAGCTTTCAGACTCCTATATCACTGCTCCTGTTCTTCAAAGGCTGGTCTCAAGTATTTGCTTTATAGCTTTATTTTATTTAGAGAGTAAGTCTTACCTTTCAGATGGATTTAGTATTTTCCAGTTGATAGAGGTAGACATTCATTTTCATTTACATTTAGGTTTCTATCATAGCTAGTTAATTTACATACTCTGAATTGTCCTCCACAGGAATGTATCTGTCAATGCTGATTGTACAGGGAGCTAGAAATCTCAGCAGGATAACTTTGACATTTATATTTCGGTGGTTTGAATACTTACATAGGTGGCAAATATAGATGGGTTTTTATCACCTTAATGACCACATGGATTGCTCTAGAAAGAAAAGGCTGTGACTGTAAACCACTATTAAGAAAAGGAAAGCTAGTGGGCAACAACATCACAGTTTGTAATGGTGGTATCAAACTGTAATGTGCAAAAATATCCCAATAGTTGCTGCTCCTCATGTTCTTATGTCTCCTCATGTTTATCTTTAAAAAAGGAGCCAACTCAGGTACTACCTGGGATTTCTCCTCTCATCTTACTTCTCAGGCACCCTTTGAGAAATACATAGCAATAGCTCAGACTTGTCATTTCATACTTTATTTCATGTGTCTGTGTTGGTATTATCAGTTCCCATGGCTTATGTAACTGAAGTCAGGCACTATGTTAAATCGAACATTAAGCATGAGATAAAAAGAAGAAATGATCAATGGATATGACTTTACAGATGGATGTAGCTGCTGTTCCTGTCATTTTTTTTCTGTGTAAATCATGTGGTGGATATCTTGCAGCATCTGGAAAGATGTTTGTGATGTAAGACTGATCCACTGAGACACTAAGTACCTAACCAATACCGCAATCAACCAGAGAGTGGATTTTGGGAAAACATTCATATATGACAGGAACTCTAGACAGTCAGAGATAATGGAGATTTGGACACAAAGAGGAGGCTTATTGTCAGTGGTAATACATTATAAAGCTTCCTTCATTTAATGGTTTCAGTGGAAATTATGAGTTTATACTATGTTGCAGTTGTAAGGTTTTTAAGAACCAAAGCTTAAAAAAGCTAATATTAATACATGCATAGCAGCAGCTGTAATCATCTGCAAAAGTAGATCAATACAGTACATCCTTGAGTTCAACAAGAGCAGAAAACCAAAACCAAAATTCCTATACAAGGAATTTTGAATTCCTTGAATTTTGAATTCTTTCTGTTACAAGGATTTCTGTCTTCCAGTGGAAGACAGAAAGATCTTCAATGAAGTAAGCGATCCTGTGTGAATGCAAAGAGTGTAGATTAATATATTAGAGCCATCTACAAAAGAAGAGAATTACTTTAGTCTCTGTGTGTGCTTTCAGTAGCCATATATTCAAAGAAATTGTGGTAATCTCTGCTGACTAGTATGACTTACTTTGTGGTTGGATGTGAGTTTTCAGTGTCCTTGTTCCAGGCCCACCAAGAGCTCATTGATCCCTTCAATCTATTTTGAAATAAGTGCTGTCTAAATTAAACGAGGATTTCGCCCCATATTGTTTTAAAAAATGTTATTATTTTATCTTCAGTGTTGCTTGTTATCTCAGTCTTGTTATCTCCTGTGTTTGGGCTAAATGCTTACTCATTATGTTATCGTGGAAAGCTTTGTATTTCATCTGTTGTGGCAGTGTTCTTTCACTTGCTGTATTCTTTCATACCTAAAGTAAAGTTCTTATATTTGAATATTTGTCTTTACCACACTGGCATTCCTAAGTCCTCGGAAGAGTTTTGCTTGCAGTGGTCACATTGATGTATCTGGTCTGATCTACATATTTCACCTCTCCTGTTGGCAGGATGCTCATTGAGCCTTCCAAAATGTGGAATGTGGTGTCTTTGTTAAAAGGCAATGTTTTTAAATACTTCATATTTTTCTGCCCGAGCAAATAGAGGCTGGCTAATATTTTCATGTAATACCACTACTGAATAAAAATAAATGAAGGTTGCCCTATATAATATCATAGCTGTGACTGTAAAAGAAATGTCAGGTGAATCAAAATAAAGGTCCAAAATTTCATTATTGATCAGTATGAATGTTCAAGCACATCATAAACCTCAAACAACTTTCAATGGCTTTTGCTAATGAATAACACACGAATAAATATTTCAGTAACAGTCTTCCAAGAAAAACTCCTCAGGGATACACAGCCAATTCTTTCATATTGTTGAGTACAATGCTATACCATTTTAAGCTGTATAATCAACCCATCAATCACGTTTCAGTTAGTTCAGATATTTTTTGCTGTATTTCTATGACAGATCTTCACTGAAAACAAATTTGTTTTGTATAGATGTGAAATTCAAAGACATATCAAAATAATCTAGTGATGTTCACAGATGTGCTGGTGCAGGTTTGCATAGAACCAGGAGCTTTCTTCCGGGTCCTGAGTATCAAGGCGCCAATGCTTTGGCAGACATCACTAGATGGTGCTGGTATACATACTTTTCATATGTTTTGCCTCAGTGTGCAAATAACTGCTCTCTCTTGGGAAGAAATGATATTATTGTTGGGTTCAATAATGCAAAGTTTTGCATGTAGATTTAAAACTGGAAGTTAGGGGGACTGTAGTCCTTTATCTTCTTGCTTTTTCTACTGCTCAGTTCAGTGAAGTATGCTACGCTGCTGTGTTGTCAGGTGCCACTGTGAAGCTCAGTACCTCACTGAAATGGCAGCTGCCAGACTCTTCAGCAGTCACCAGACTGTTTTCAGCAGCGTGTGCCAGACTCTTTTCAGCAGTGTGTGGAGACAGGACAAGGGGAAACAGCCAGAAACTGGAGCATAGGAAGTTCCGCACAAATGTGCGCAAGAACTTCTTTACAGTGAGGGTGACAGAGCACTGGAACAGGCTGCCCAGGGAGGTCGTGGAGTCTCCTTCTCTGGAGATATTCAAGACCTGCCTGGACACCTACGTGTGTGACCTGGTGTAGGGAACCTGCTTTGGCAGGGGGGTCGGACTCGATGATCTCTGGAGGTCCCTTCCAACCCCTATGATTCTGTGATTCTGTGATTATGCTCTTGCCTTTCTTTTGCATTGAAGTACATTTTCCTGGCTAAAGGGAACAGTACAAGAATCCTTTACTCTGAAACTAAAATTGACAAAGTGCTTTCCAGCAGCATCAGATCCAACATCCTAAGTAAATGTCTGCTTTGGAAGTTACATGGCACATTTCCCAACCTCGACTTAGTCAAAGGTTGTAGTTGGCACATAGCACATTCTTCAACTCCACTTCTGAGAAGAAAATGCCATTGCTCTGTTTAATTGTATCAGGACAGCTCCACTCCAAATGTGGTATATTTCTCACATGCCATATATTTCAGTATACTACAAGCATCTGGGGAAATATACTGTAGGCATTTAATATTGATGGGAATCACACTACCAAATATTTGAATATGCTTCTTTGAAGAAAATGAAAACGATGATGATGTCTCTCTATCTTCAATCTTTCAGTTTGCACAGGTTTTATTATACAGTTTTATTTCTGCATCATCTGCAAGTTAGTTAGTTTTAGTCCCTCCCGTCCCCAAACAATTTCACTTAAAATATACATATGCAAGTTCAGATCACATAAGGTCTTTCTTGCATGCTTTAGTGGATTGTAAAAATGATAACACTGATGTTTCTGTCACCACTACTTCACCAGCGCACAGTGAATAGAGGTGTTGCTCCAAACTCCGAAAATTCAAGCAGAATTCACAGGCAGTGTGTGGGTATTTTGGTAGATGTGTTTTGCATGTGTGATTCCCTCAATATTTTCTACTTAAAAATGAAAGTTAAGATTGAAAAAAAAAAAAAAAAAACCCTGCGAAAATACGTCCTTTATTAAATTAAAATAAATATACATACAAATGTGAAACTTCCTTTTACCTTTCTTCGAGGATTTCTGGCATAGAAAAGTAATAATATAGCAGGTTAACTCTCTTTTACAAGGCCAGAGTAATGGGTCATAAATTTGGCAGGATGTTCTTGTGTTTTTCAGAGTCAGTGGTTAAGATTCCCCCTGGTATTTGAGGGAACAAGATCTGACCTGCACAGTAACCCCATGACAATACATTTATAAAACTTTCTCACGAGTGCAGTTCTGTGAGGTTAGCTCTGTAGATGGCAGTAATTGATTAGATGCTTGTGACAGTAATATTAGTATCTTATCTCAGACTATCAAATTTTCCACTTTCCAAAGTCGGCATATTTTTCTATAAAAATAGCAAATTTTCTCTATTCTTCATAACTTACGTTAATTAAGCTCCTAGAGCTTGCTCAGTATCATCCTTCTTTTCTCTGGTATTTTTGACCATGGATTTGAAAAACATTGAAATAATTTTCCAACTGAAAGATAACTGGTTTCTCATCTGCTAGTCTAAATATATGACCTCCTTCCAGAACTACTGGGAGTTTAGTGCTTTTTTTTTAATTGCTTGCTCAAAGACCTCCTGCAGATCTGTTAGGTTCTCCTTATACTTCACTTTCCTTACTGTATCGTAGCTACAATTGATTTTATTTTTCATTAGCTTTAGAAGAAGACCAGTATAATTTTTTTTTTTTAACGTCACCAAGCTTTAAAAAAGTTGATTAACTGATTAACTAATGAAAGGCTTTTTTTTTTTTTTTTTTTAATATGTCTCCTGATTCATAGATAGAACAAAGACTACAATTTCTAACTTCTTCTCAGTTCTCTGGCCACTGTCTTGATTTCAGAATAGGTCACATTTATGAAATGTCAATGTATTCAGAGAAACTTGCTATTCTAGTCAGTCATTTTATTTAAATCTTCTCATGAAGATATAATAGATAAAACTGGATAAAACTCTCAGTAGTAACTTGAGAAGAATTTCAATAGGCTCTTCTTCAAATTCTCTAGAGGAATATTGTGTATAGATATTGCTATTAAAATATTTTCACCAGTTGTAGGAAAGAAGTGTTACGTCTATGCAATTTATTACTTTGTGTTGCCTTGTGGCAGATTCTGATATCTCTTCTGCATGTTGTATAAATAACTCTACAAATTAACATGAATGACTTCAGGGGGGTCCTGAAGTCCTGGAATTTGACCCTAAAGGGAACAACCTCGAAATTTAGTTCTGTAGAGCGCATATAATCTGAAAAATTGAAAGTGCTCTAAAATGAAGTCAGCGTCATTGTCCCTTCTTTGCAGATGGAGGAAACTGGGAGAACTGTCTCTAGAAATGCTGTCTGGCTACATGAAAGAGTCAAATACAAATCCAGATCTTCCACATCCCTGTTGGCTAACTTATATTCCAAGTCACTGTCTATTTCAATTCAATTATTTCAGTTCATAATAATCTTATTTGTCTGAGTTGGATGACATATTTTCACATCAGTGATGAAAGAGTCTATTATTTCTAGAACACTATATTAAAATGTTTTTGATTTTACAAATGAATTTATTTTAGCATTGGAAAACAGTTAATATTACTAACTTTTTGGTTTTTTAAATTTTCATTAATTTTGTAATATTAAATTTTGACAGCACCTTGAGTTAAAGTAAGAAATTTATTTCTATCTAAAAGTCATAGAATAGAATCACAGAATCTTTAGAGTTGGAAGGGACCCTTAAAGGTCATCTAGTCCAACTCCCCTGCAACGAACAGGGACATCCACTGACAGACTAAGTGCTGAGCTCCATCCAGCCTGGCCTTGAAGGTCTCCAGGGATGGGGCATCCACCACCCCTGGGCAACCTGTTCAAAGCAGAGGGGCAGAATCACCTCCCTCGCCCTGCTGGGCCAGCTTCTTCTGATGAAGCTCAGGATACAGTTGGCTTTCTGGGCACATTGTAAACAAGTTTTTGGTTTTCCAGAAAGGTTTTCCAATAGGTAGTCACATTTTCTTCAATAAATTGATGAAGAAAATGTGACAAAATATAAAAGAAATAGATTTCATACAGTACAGTAAGAACAAGAAAACTAAGAACAGTGTTTGCTCTTTTTTTGCTATTTACAAATCCAAGCTTTCATTCTCTTTGTAAAATAACTGGGAAAACAAGTCTCTGAGTTTTCTAGGTACAAACTCAGTACAAATCAGTAAAAATGCAGCACAGTGCCTTCGTCTTCAAAGTCTTGGCAGAGAGATGGTGTTTTTGCAATGTAAGTTCATCATGCTAACATTACACAGATCATTTCTTAAAATACCTGGAATAAGACACATGCAGTGTTGAATCAAAGAATCCATGAAAAGCATCATTTGGTAAAAACATAGCATACATCACATCATAAGCACTAGGGGATGTAACCTAAGTTCTTTGTTGTTTGGTTGGTTTTGTTTTTTAAGTTAGTTCTTCACCTGCAGAATTTCCCTTGACTTCTAAGGGAATTTGCTTTGATTAAAAACATCAGCACTTCTAATCAAATCTTTCTTCTAAAGTGGGGAATGTTTCATTGAATGGGTCAGATGATTATTTCTTCCATCTCAGGGATGGCATCTTCCCTGGAACATGTTGCCCAAGGAGGTTGCGGATGCCCCATCCCTGGAAGCATTCAAGGCCAGGCTGGATGTGGCTCTGGGCAGCCTGATCTAGTGGTTGGCGACCCTGCCTGTGGCAGTGGGGTTGAAACTAGATGATCATTACGGTCCTTTTCAACCCAAACCATTCTATGATTCTATGATTCTATGATCTTCACATTTCAATGCATGCTTCCAAACTGCAGACCCAAATATAAGGTATATACTGAGATTTTTTGGAAGGTATCAACATACTCTACAACCAAGGTTAAAATTTAGGGGATTGAATGTATAGGAAAAACACCACAGCCTTACTGTGATGCTCTGTTTGACTTCTGTAATCTCACAGGTTATATTCTTCTGCAACGCATATCTTGAGCTTAGGGAGGCAATTAGGAAAGTCTATGTACTATATATGCAACTTTATATAAACATGAGTTAAATACCACTGTGCTTGATAACCTAGACACTGAGTGTTTTTGATGGTGTTGAATTTCTGTCTTTGTAAACAGTTTTGTACCCAATTTAATAAAGAAAACCTATCATACTTTCTGCCTTTCAGATAATGAAGAAAACATTTACTGTATCACTCTCTGGACTAGATCATAATCTGGTCCTTTGCAAATGTGCCACTTCAGACCTTGTGAAACATATAGCACTTCATTCATCACGAGATACTTTCTGTCACATGGCTTCATACCTAACTTGCATTTCCGTTTACATCACAGTATATTCTGAAAACCTATTACACTGCTTTAATTGTCAAGTATGAAGACTAGACCTATGAGAGTTTTGTAGAACATTGTGAAACCAAAGAAACTTAACTGGAAGCAGTGCTTCAGCTGTCAGGAAATTGCAGACTTGTGTTTTTGAATTCATAAGTCAGACAGTTGCTCCAGATTCAAGGTGATAAACAATTATAGTCTGTAAATATTTAGACAACTAGAGTCTTTGAGCAACCTGGTGTAGAGGGAGGTGTACCTGCCTATAGCAGGGGGCTGGAACTAGATGATCCTGAAGGTCCCTTCCAACCCAAACCATTCTATGATTCTATTATTCTATGATTCTATGACATTCTTTTATATATATATATATATATATTAATAGAAATGAAGGATACTTGACTAGCTCTACATGTGGTAAACTTTGACATTCAAACAGTCACTTTAAGACATTCAAACATTCAAACATCAGCTAAGAATCTGCCTTAATGCGTTTTCATAAAGAAAAGACATTGATCTCCATGAGCTGATGATACCACTTGGATCTATGGAGACTTAATGGAGACTCCATTTAAGTCTCCATAGTATAAACAGTTTTCATGCATTCATCTTTACAAAGGAAAATGAGATTATGAGAGTGAGAGGCCTTAAAAGGTTTCCATACTTTTTAGAGGAAATGAAGAAGATTCTCTGAGGTAAAATGAGGTCTAAGGTTAATGTGTCAGGCTGTAAATTCAGGCGTGGGGATCAGTTGCTCAGAGGCAATATCATGAGAAGTGGCAAGAATTAGTTGGTTTAAATGGTACATTAGGTGACAATGGAAGCAATATCTCCCTCTTGTAAAACACTGCCCCAATTTTAATTTACTGCTTTTAATGGCTAATAACATGGGTGGATAAAAGTTTTCAGTTTGTGGTGTCCAAAGGGGATAGTTTTTGCCTCCATGACTGTAGCATTTGAAAATGAAAAGAAACGATCTTAAATTAAAAGCAGAATTCTATAAAACCTGTAAATATTTCATCCTATTTCCACACAAATCAGACTTGTGCAAATAATTATTTTCCAACTTAAGATATATGGAAATGTAAGAATCTTTTTATGGAGCTGAAAATGTCTGACGTCTCATATGCTTCCATTCCTTCAGGAGTATAGAAATACATTTTAAAAAAAAATTCAGTATTCTCTAGGAAAATGAAGTGTACCTTGTAGCACAATAAGAACTTGAATAAGAACTTGAATGAGTAGTCAAATACCCTGTCAGAGATGGCAAACACTACTTGCTTGGGAAATCAGCTGGGTTGTTACAAAGTCATCAAAAGTTTTTACTCTTTTCAGTTATGGTTCAGAAATTAATAAGTTAAATAGAAATTCTGCCATTAATTAATAGATGGTCTGCAGCTCTAAAAAAAGGTGAGAGAAGGGAAGCTAATCTGTTAGAAGTAAGAAGGATAAGGAAACACAACATCCACTTCTACAACTTCCTGTGAAAGCTTTCCTAGAATGAACAGAATTTCCCCGAGTCACTGGATGCACAAGCAGCTGTGACTGCTGCTCTCCTGCTCAAGTCTCTTAATTTCATTTGTTATGTTCTCTTGGTGTACCTCGGCCAGCCTGGAGCTATCTGTGGCATCTCTGCCTGTTTTGTTACTTTATCTGCATTATTCATAGCATCAGACGGTAACTGATTCTCAGCGATGGTCTTGCTTGCTACCACATCACAACTAAATATTCATATTAAGATTATTTCTAACAGTCAGCTGGGAGACACTTCTGCCCACATCTTCCATTTCTTCAGTTTTCAAAAATTATTTCAAAAAAGACAATGTGTTCCTGTATCTGAGTATTCAGTATCCCTTTCTCTTGGCTTACCTCTTCTTACATTACCCTTTTAATTCATTTTATTTATTTATTACAAAGTTAAGGTCTCCTGTTCATTTCCTTCCTCTTCTCTGTTGGAGCAACTGGAGCTGCTCTGATTTGATGTGGGGCAGTCCTGGACGCTGCTTACAGTGGGCACAAACGTAACACCATCTGCTCCCCTCCACTACCAAAACTTTGCCATGTAAGCCCAATTCAAGAAATTACACAGCACACCCACTTTTTATAAAACATGAATCTTAGAATCAGAGAATCATTAAGGTTGGAAAAGATCACTGGTGCAAACACTGACCCATCCCCACCATGCTCACTAAACCATGTCCCTCAGTGCCAGGTCTACACATTTCTTGAATACCTCCAGGGACGGTGACTCCACCACCTCCCTGGGTAGCCTGTTCCTATGTGTTACCACTCTTTCTGTGTAGAAATTTCTCCTAATATCCAAAGTGAACTTCTCCTACTGCAACTTAAGGCCATTACCTCTTACACTATGGCTGTGAGATGGGAGAAGAAGCCAACCTCCACCATGCCACAGTCTCCTTTCAGGGAACTGTAAAGAGCAATAACATCTCCTCTGAGCCTCCTCTTCTCCAGATGAACAATTCCAGGTTCCACGGCCACTCCCCATAAGACTTGTGCTCCAGACCCCTCATAGCTTCATTGACTTTCTCTGGACATAATCCACACCTCAATGTTTTTATTTGTAGTGAGGGGCCCCAAACAGAACACAGTATTCAAGTTGCAGGTTTGCCAGTGAAATCAGTTTTCAGCAGCCATGAACACTCTGGGGTCTGGGAAGCCCTTCTCCCCACAGCCTATATTGAGCACATGAAGTTGGGTCTTACGTCCAGAGAGTGGTACTTCCTAGTAGACTTGAGAAATCTGACAGCATGACAAAACAAATGTTTTGGCTGCTGAAAGCATAATAGTGTGTAGAATATGCATCTACATATGTTGAATCTTTCTTGATAATGACAACAGAAACATTTCAGCTTGGAAGAGTATGAAAGGCTGACACGGGGTGAACTCACACAGCCAATCTTTGTCAGCATTTCTAGAGGGCAATGTAATAACAGTGGGGAAAAGAAAAACAAAATGGAGAACAGTCTTCAGGAAGCATTTGAACTGAAGGACAATTAAAATTTGTGACTTAGGCATTTAGGCTCAGGGTTTTCTGATCTTATGTGTCAGAACAAAGTCAGCTGTAAAGCGATACCACAAAATCATGGGCAATGAGGGAGACACAACTCTTAGACAGCAGAGTTTCAAGTGAAGTTCAAGATAAGGAGAAAAATAAATTTATGATGTAGGTGCTTTGAATTTGCTTGGTGGGGAAGAAAGAAATGTCATCTTCAGAAGTAATGCATTGAACTGTTGGTAAATGGAAGGTAAAAAAGAAAAGAAGAGAAAGCCTGACAAAAAAAAATAAAATAGTAAAGATTAAAGCTTTCCAGACACATTTTATTGTCTTTTCATAAAAAGCATGTTTTTTACTCTATCATTTGTGATCTCGTGGGAATCTGAAACAAAAATGTATTCTTTATTGTGAAATACTGGGGAAAAATATTTAAAAACCTGCAAAAACCTTATGGATGGTGCATGGCAATATAATGTATCTAACCTAACATTAATGTAGACATGTTGCTTTGCAGTGTTTCAGAAAGTTTTTAACAAGTGAGTAAAGAAGAAATAACTCTCACACAGTTTTTTATATATTGACAATATTGCCACGTAGCCATGTCTAATGCTTGAAAAATGGAATAAAAAATGAAAGTTTAATAACGTGGCAAAGCTGATGAAACAGGCATATTTAAAGTGATGATATGCTGAAAATACTAAAGGCCAGAGGAGAGCTGCTCTAATTTGTATTAGCTTGGATCTAGCCCTTAGATTTTGTGTGTTATTTAGGAAAAGCCTGCAGAAGTTTGGATAATAAATTATGCACTTCTAGCTCTCCCTTGCAAAAAGATATTGCAAGGTTACTAGATGAAAGGCACATCTCCACACACGTGAAAGAGCACAGAGAGCATGTGGGAGAACCCTTTCATAGATATGACCCCACCAGGGCTCTCTCATGGGAGCTGTGGGCCAGAGGTGACATTCAGCTCTGTGGGTCAATGGAAGGGCACCTTATGAAGTGGATAGGGATGGGATTGCAGTGAGATGTATTGTGGGGTGCTGGGAAGAGAATTTTAGGATTACACAATTTGTTGTGTGGTACTTCAAGAATGAATCATACAGAGGGCTTTATACAGTATCATAGAATCATAGAACCGAATCATAAAATCATAGAATCTTACAATGGCTTGAGCTGAAAAAGACCTTAAAGATCATCTAGTTCCAACCGTGCTGCTGACATCAGGGTTTCCAACCACTTACCCAGGCACCAGATCAGTCTGCTCAGGGCCCCATCCAACCTGGCCTTGAGCACATCCAGAGATGGGGTATCCACTGCTTCTCTGAGAAGCCTGTGAGTGAAAAATTTTCCCCTAACATCTAATCTAAATCACAGAATCACAGAATGGCCTGGGTTGGAAGGGATATCAAGGATCATCAAGCTATAGGCAGGGCCACCAACCTCCACCATTTAATACTAGATCAGGCTGCCCAGGGCCCCATCCAACCTGGCCCTGAACACCTCCAGGGACAGGACATCCACAACCTCTCTGGGCAGCGTGTTCCAGCACCTCACCACTGTAAAGAACTTCCCCCTGACATCCAACCTAAATCTTCCATCCTTCAACTTAAAACCATTTCCCCTTGTCCTGCTATAATCTACCCTTTCAAAGAGTTGACTCCCCTCTTGTTTATAGGCTCCCTTTAGGTAATGAAAGGCTGCAATTAAGTCACCCCACAGCCTTCTTTTCTCCAGGCTGAACATGCCCAGCTCCCTCAGCCTGTCTTTGTAGGGGAGGTGCTCCAGCCCCCTGATCATATTTGTGGCCCTCCTCTGGACCCTCTCCAACAGCTCTCTGTCTTTCTTGTATTGGAGGCTCCAGATCTGGACAAAGTGCTCCAGATGGGGCCTCACAAGGGCAGAGTAGAGAGGGGCAATCACCTCTCTGTCCCTGCTGGCCACCCCTCTTCTGATGGAGCCCAGGATACCATTTGCTTTCTGAGCTGCAAGAGCACACTGTTGGCTCACGTTAAGTTTTTCATCCACCAGAACCCCCAGGTCCTTCTCTGCAGGGCTACTCTCAAGGATTGCTCTTTCCAGTCTGTATATATGCCTGGGATTCCTCCGGCCCAAGTGCAAAACCTTGCATTTTGCTGTGTTGAACCTCATTAGATTCACCCAGGCCCACTTTTCAAGTCTGCTGAGGTCCCTCTGAATGGCATCCTTTCCTTCCACTGTGTCAACCACGTCACTCAGCCTGGTGTCATCTCCCCTCTTTTAATTTAAAATCATTTCCCTTTGTCCTATTAAACCATCCCCTTTGTCCTGTTCCCCAGTATGGGGAAGAACAGTGGTGCAAAAACAGAGCACAATACAAAGATAAAAAAATTGGTTATGTGTAAACAGGGCTGGTCAATAACTGTATCTGGCCATATACTGTGCCCTGTGTGTGGATTGCCCTGTCTTCTTGTCTTCTTGTTAAATTCAATTTCTAACTTTTTCTGTGTAAGTTACCTATTTCATTCATGGAGATGGAGTTCCAAGTGCCAGCAACTGCAGAAGGGACCACCAAGAAGAATCATTTTAACTAACTTCAAATAAATTCTTTTTATAGTCATTAGTTTTTTTGGAGCCAAGTGTTAGAGCACTAAAATAAAGATATAAGGCTATAAGGATTATTCTATAATTTTATATTTACGTATTTTCATTCTTAGTCTTGGTGTTGATGACTGACTACATTTCAGATCTTGAAGGCTTTTTCTGCTAAGGACATGACAAAATATTTCTTTGATGTGAACCTAATGAGATTCAACAAGGCCAAGTTCAAGACTGATGTGGAGCTTTTGGAGCAGATCCAGAGGAGGTCTACTAAGATGATCAAAGGTCTGGAGTGTCTCTCCTATGAAGGAATGAAGCAGCTGAGCTGGTTCATCCTGGAGAAGAGAAGGATCCAAGGAAACCTCATTGAGGCTTTCCAGTACTTGAACGGAGTTTATAAACAGGAAGGAAACTGACTTTTTACACAGACTGATAGTGATAGAACAAGGGGGGAACAATTTTAAACAAGAAGAGGGGAGATTTGGATATTAGGAAGAATTTTTTTACTCAGAGTGGTGTGATATTGGAATGAATTGCCCAGAAAATCTGTGGATGCCTCATCCCTGGAGGTGTTTAAGGCCAGGCTGGATCAGACCTTGGCCTGATTTTGTTTTTGGCAGCCCTGCTGTCAGCTGTGAGGTTGGAACTAGGTGATTTTCGAGATTCCTTTTAACCCAAGCCATACATTACTGAACATAGTTCAGTTTTTTACAGCTTCTAACTCCATGAAAATTCACTTATTCTTTTTGCAAATATAGGTTACTAAGATCTGAGAGTTATCAGGACCTTTTGCTCTGAGCTTGTACTACATACTGAATTTATCAGGCTTGACTGAAGGCAGGAATATAAACAATCTCTACCTCCAGGTTAAGGAGTTCCATCCCATTTTCTCCTTGGCTTCAAATATGTCCTCAAGATCAGCATTTGCTATCAGGCTTGCAAAAGATGAGTCGGCTAAAACACTTCAGTTGATGAAAACATTTGATGAGAAAATTATAGTTGAGCAGCTAGTGAAAATATTTTCACAGAGTTAACGTCATTCTCTACTTTTGTACGCTCTCTCTAATCACTATATTCCATTTTGAATTAAAGAAAACGATCCAAAAATACATTTTTTTTTTGAGTTTTACTCCCGTTCATGTCATGAGTGTTCAGAATATTCTATTTTATTATTATTATTATTATTATTACTATTATTATTCTGCATAAGACCTTCAATAACTTTGACGTAAAGCTCAGAACAAAAGATGTGGAAAATATTAGGCTATGGTGTCCTGCCTCTGTGTTTCATTAGGGAGTGAGAAGGGGGAAATCATATTTCTAAACTCCAAAGATCACGTCTGTTCACTCTAGAAGCTCAGTTAATTTGCTTTTTCCCAGATGCTTTCAGCTTTTAATTGCTTCCAGTGCTTGTTTCTATTATCAGAGATCATTCTTCGCAGAACTTTTGCATTTAAGATGCTTCCTTTCAATAATCTATCTTTGTTGTGCAATTGCTTCAAAGCCATTTATTGTCAACTGATGGAAGAAAAGCAAATATGGCGTTCCAGAGAGAAGCAAAATTAAAACAAAAACTTCAGCATGCAGAAATCAAAGTCAATGACAATGAATTCATTTAAAAGTTACGGTTTGATGAGGAACATTAGGAGCTAAATGGAAAAATCACTTAATACAGAGAAACATCTTTCTTTGGGAGTACTTGGTATCTGTTAGGAAAGTCAGGAACTTCTAATACTGACCTCATTCTGCTTCCGTTACATACTGAGAAAGATTCCTTATTTTTGGTATACATAGCCAAACTGAGACTTACATCTACTCCGAATTCCTACTTTACATCTGCTATATCTTTTTATTTTATTTCCATATTTAATGGAAAGTGACTCAAATATCCAGTATAATTATTTAACTACAATAGGGTACACAAGGATTTTGAATTTAGCTTCCCAGTGTTTCTTTCCCACTTCCTATGACATTACTGGAAATCTAAATATATGTAATATGTGTTTCTATTGTAGTAATACTTTTTTTCCTTTCTTTGATTTGAAACATGGATGTCCATAAAGTCTTCGCTTGGAGTTGTCTGCTGAGAATATCCTAACTCATTTCTGCAAATTACAAGTCTACCAGTGAGAATGTGAGATATGAATTTATGCAAATGGTATTGCAAAACTGCTCTACTATCAAGTAAACAGTATATGAGAATGAAAAAGAGATGGTGCTGCTCTTGTATATCCTATGGGAAAATGTAGGCTTCTGTTGCTAGATGTTTATTCAGCTTGCATGAACTAAAATTGATAGAACTACTTTATAGTCAATGGGGAAAAAATAAGCAATTCTAGAAAGTGTTTTCACTTACCAAAACAAAAATGTGTAAAATGGTTCAAGTGAATCATGTTTTTATAGAATTTTGATTCCCTCCTGGAGGATCCCAGAGTGACTATCTCCAGTGGAGAGATCTCCATCACCAGTTGCTAAAGATACTGAGATAAATCTCCCTGACAAAATCTGACCTTGAGGGACAGATTGCTAGTTCAGTAATACAAATGTTGCTCTTGAGTTTGAAAATTCAGCTTAATTCACTGCTGTCTAAATGGGACGTTCCTGTACAATGCAGAGCAAATCATGATGTTGGGTGAAATCCTGTAAAGGACTTTGACATGCCAACCAGGAATAATTTCAGTTGGAAGGGACCTTAAAGGTCACCTAGTCCAAATTTCCTGCAATGAACTGGGAAAATGGTTATACTTTTTACATTAAGAATTCATTAGACAAACAAGGAATTTACTAAAAAATAATTCAGAAATATTCTTTCTTCCAGAGTTTAGAAAAGCTGCCTCTGTATAAGCATTATTAGAGGTTGTGCTTCTCTATTCAGTATGAAACTCTGCCAGTCAAAACTAGCTTTATTGAAATTTAATGTAAATTTTCTTAATGACAAGATTTTGTTTACTGTACTGTATACTTTCTGTAAAGGCACCCTTTCTACCTGTCAATCTTTTCCTGAAATAAGTCCTTTGAAACACTGATGAATCAATCTCCTAATGTTTACCTAAGAACTGAGTATTTCTGAGTTATAGAAAAAGATACTTCTTTAAGCCAAGGAAAGTTTAGGTCATTAAACATGGTTAGATCACATGCAATATTTATCATATCATCTGCAATACTGTGCTTCCCCTGATAAAGGACACTCTAACCCTTACTTAATGAAGGACATTCTTTACGTCAAAAGTTTGGAGAAGCCATTTAATAAACCTAATGATACTCCTACTAGAAAATGGGGTGCCCTTAAAAAGATAGCTAGAGAGCATTTGATTTCCCTGACCGCTAATAATTTTTTAAAAATATCAGTCTAGTTAGTGATGCCTTACTGATTGATGTATCTTCTCTAGATAAGATTCATAAAAGCACTAAGATCCTCAAGGATTTATAAGAAATTAAATTATGCTACGGGTAAATTAAACACTTTACTCTCTGGAAAATAAAATCTCTCAGATGGGATGCTAAAATAATCCAATTATGAAAGGCAGGCAGAATTACCTGCTTTTTTAAATTAAAAACAAGAAAAAGTGTATGATCTCAGAAAAGATTCCATAAAAGATAAATATGGAAATGAGAAATTGAAGAGACGTTGATGAAGAGCTGAAGACTCTCAGTAGTATCTTTTGTGCTTCCTAGTGAAAGCAAAGATCTAAGTAAGACATTTTAAGCAAATACACAAGCAAATGAAATGCTTGTGACAGTTAGATAATTTTGTATTTACACAACAGCTTCTAAATGTACCTATTGACAAACTTACCCACTGCCATCGCTAAATATGGAAAATTCATTTCTACTTTGAATTTCAAGTTTGATCATATGAACTAAGGTGACTGAAGACAGGGTTGAATGGGAAATAAAACATGCTGAGATGTTTGGCTAGTCTGACGTACTTCTCTGTTTCTTAGAGAGGGGAAAAAAACAAACAACTGATCTGAACTCTCACTTTTCAGATTCAGTGTGGACCCTGTCTGATAGCATCAACAAAGCAAGACTCTATTCATTACTGAGGGCTCATGGTGACTCCAAGAATTTTCATCTGGATTGCAATAATGCAGTGTACGTTCTATTAAAGACCAGATAAACAGAAAGAAATAGATATCAAAGCTTGTTGCCTGCCACCTCAAATCTCCTGTACAAGTGTTGTCTAAGAGTCTTACTTTTGGGCTAAATGTTTTCTTTCCTGTAACGTGAACACCATTTGAATAAATTAAACCAATCCAGACAAAAAGCCTCGTAACACTACCAAAGCTCTTCATCTTATCCAGTGTATTAAACAACAAATGCTTTAGTGGAAATGAAATGGTGAAAGAAAAGTACTGGGATGGATGTATTTACAGCTATTGAATAGTAGGAGCTGAAATATCTCCTTCCAGATATCCAGGTATTCTTGGACCTGCTCCTGCTATAGTGAAAGGTAGCAGCGAAGTCACCAAGTCTCCTTTTTGCTAACATTCTGACTTGTCTAATTAAAATATAAGTTCCCTGTGGTCTGGTCAATCTCCTCTTGGTAGAAGACTGTGCAATGTTTTACACTGATGAGACTTCTCAGAGAAAATTATCTCTGAATTTGAGCCTTTACATAGATATAGATATATATACGTGTAGACCCATCTGATCTAGTTGGTGGCAACCCTGCAAAGGTAGCGTGTTTAAAACTCATGATTTTTCAGGTTGCTTCCAACCTAAAACATTCTGTGAATCTATAATTCTATGATATATATAGCTACACAACCAAAATTAAAATATTATTATATATATATATTATTCACATAGAATAAGGATGAACATAGATGATATGTGCATTTTATTAGTCCTGGTAAGGTACAAACACTGTTAAAAATAGTTTCTTGTCTTTCTTTTCACCATAAGCTACATAATATAGGTCCTTTATACTACAATTTCACCTTCTGTGGACAGCCTTCCTAATTACTGGTTCATATCTTCCTTAGAATGATGAAAAGTAATCCTCCAGTCCCAGTCCTCCAAATCTTCCCAATCACATGCATAAGAATTAGTCTATTGTTGACTGTTTTCACTGGAAACCTAGATAAGGAAGTACATTTCTTGATTATATCACTGTCCTCCAGACCGTGAACAAAAATATACGTATAGTATACATTACAAAATACCAGAAAATATCACAGCACTTTTTCCTCAAAAATGCTGGAAAAAGATTTATTAAATAAATAAATAAGTAAATAAGAAAAAGTCTAGATACTGAGAAAAACTATCTACTAAATATCTACTCAGACTAATGTTGGTGATATGCAGCATGCCATTTGCATACTGGCCGTGACAAGTATATTTAATAATCTGTGTTGCTGAAAGGAGAATCTGCAATAAATTTTCACCTAATTTATATAAAACACTATTTATTTATTGACTGACTGAGTTCACTAAGTTGTACTAAGTCACATACCTGAAAGAGCATTGAATTGGTAGGGGATATGGCAGTCATTGCGAGAAGAAAACTGCTTCTAAAAACACAATAAAATTTGCTCTTTATTTCAATTTTATTTTATTAGGAACAAGTTAATATAAGAAACCTATCAATGTCCATTCCTTATAGAGCAGTCGAAAGAAAGCATCTTTCAACAGTGTTTTGTTTTTCCAACTTTCCTGTTAATTAAGGAAGGAGGTTATATTGTGATCAAACAATCAAAAGCATGAACTATCAAATTGCTAACGTATGGACAAGTTTCCTTTAAAATTATATTCTTTTTTGCGAATAGTCCTAGATTCCAGTTCAGAGATGCTTGAGCTCTACCTGAATTTTGTGAGCACCTGAGTTTCATTGTATGCTGAATTAGCTGTCTACTGTAGTACCTGTATGGGTAGGAGGGTCCATTTACTGTAACAGGTAGAATTTCCCCCACTTTCTGGTGGATTAGAAACTCTACAAGCAGTGACTGAAATAAAACAAGCTGATATCTTAGTTTTCGTTAAGCTTCATTATTTGAATCTCCTATATATTTATTTTCTCCAAATTAGAGTTATATTTCTACTATTTCTTGCATTTTAAACATTGATTTTAGTACTTTTTTTTTCCCCCCACAGAGCACAATACAAAGATAAAAAAATTGGTTATGTGTAAACAGGGCTGGTCAATAACTGTATCTGGCCATATACTGTGCCCTGTGTGTGGATTGCCCTGTCTTCTTGTCTTCTTGTTAAATTCAATTTCTAACTTTTTCTGTGTAAGTTACCTATTTCATTCATGGAGATGGAGTTCCAAGTGCCAGCAACTGCAGAAGGGACCACCAAGAAGAATCATTTTAACTAACTTCAAATAAATTCTTTTTATAGTCATTAGTTTTTTTGGAGCCAAGTGTTAGAGCACTAAAATAAAGATATAAGGCTATAAGGATTATTCTATAATTTTATATTTACGTATTTTCATTCTTAGTCTTGGTGTTGATGACTGACTACATTTCAGATCTTGAAGGCTTTTTCTGCTAAGGACATGACAAAATATTTCTTTGATGTGAACCTAATGAGATTCAACAAGGCCAAGTTCAAGACTGATGTGGAGCTTTTGGAGCAGATCCAGAGGAGGTCTACTAAGATGATCAAAGGTCTGGAGTGTCTCTCCTATGAAGGAATGAAGCAGCTGAGCTGGTTCATCCTGGAGAAGAGAAGGATCCATGGAAACCTCATTGAGGCTTTCCAGTACTTGAACGGAGTTTATAAACAGGAAGGAAACTGACTTTTTACACAGACTGATAGTGATAGAACAAGGGGGGAACAATTTTAAACAAGAAGAGGGGAGATTTGGATATTAGGAAGAATTTTTTTACTCAGAGTGGTGTGATATTGGAATGAATTGCCCAGAAAATCTGTGGATGCCTCATCCCTGGAGGTGTTTAAGGCCAGGCTGGATCAGACCTTGGCCTGATTTTGTTTTTGGCAGCCCTGCTGTCAGCTGTGAGGTTGGAACTAGGTGATTTTCGAGATTCCTTTTAACCCAAGCCATACATTACTGAACATAGTTCAGTTTTTTACAGCTTCTAACTCCATGAAAATTCACTTATTCTTTTTGCAAATATAGGTTACTAAGATCTGAGAGTTATCAGGACCTTTTGCTCTGAGCTTGTACTACATACTGAATTTATCAGGCTTGACTGAAGGCAGGAATATAAACAATCTCTACCTCCAGGTTAAGGAGTTCCATCCCATTTTCTCCTTGGCTTCAAATATGTCCTCAAGATCAGCATTTGCTATCAGGCTTGCAAAAGATGAGTCGGCTAAAACACTTCAGTTGATGAAAACATTTGATGAGAAAATTATAGTTGAGCAGCTAGTGAAAATATTTTCACAGAGTTAACGTCATTCTCTACTTTTGTACGCTCTCTCTAATCACTATATTCCATTTTGAATTAAAGAAAACGATCCAAAAATACATTTTTTTTTGAGTTTTACTCCCGTTCATGTCATGAGTGTTCAGAATATTCTATTTTATTATTATTATTATTATTATTACTATTATTATTCTGCATAAGACCTTCAATAACTTTGACGTAAAGCTCAGAACAAAAGATGTGGAAAATATTAGGCTATGGTGTCCTGCCTCTGTGTTTCATTAGGGAGTGAGAAGGGGGAAATCATATTTCTAAACTCCAAAGATCACGTCTGTTCACTCTAGAAGCTCAGTTAATTTGCTTTTTCCCAGATGCTTTCAGCTTTTAATTGCTTCCAGTGCTTGTTTCTATTATCAGAGATCATTCTTCGCAGAACTTTTGCATTTAAGATGCTTCCTTTCAATAATCTATCTTTGTTGTGCAATTGCTTCAAAGCCATTTATTGTCAACTGATGGAAGAAAAGCAAATCTGGCGTTCCAGAGAGAAGCAAAATTAAAACAAAAACTTCAGCATGCAGAAATCAAAGTCAATGACAATGAATTCATTTAAAAGTTACGGTTTGATGAGGAACATTAGGAGCTAAATGGAAAAATCACTTAATACAGAGAAACATCTTTCTTTGGGAGTACTTGGTATCTGTTAGGAAAGTCAGGAACTTCTAATACTGACCTCATTCTGCTTCCGTTACATACTGAGAAAGATTCCTTATTTTTGGTATACATAGCCAAACTGAGACTTACATCTACTCCGAATTCCTACTTTACATCTGCTATATCTTTTTATTTTATTTCCATATTTAATGGAAAGTGACTCAAATATCCAGTATAATTATTTAACTACAATAGGGTACACAAGGATTTTGAATTTAGCTTCCCAGTGTTTCTTTCCCACTTCCTATGACATTACTGGAAATCTAAATATATGTAATATGTGTTTCTATTGTAGTAATACTTTTTTTCCTTTCTTTGATTTGAAACATGGATGTCCATAAAGTCTTCGCTTGGAGTTGTCTGCTGAGAATATCCTAACTCATTTCTGCAAATTACAAGTCTACCAGTGAGAATGTGAGATATGAATTTATGCAAATGGTATTGCAAAACTGCTCTACTATCAAGTAAACAGTATATGAGAATGAAAAAGAGATGGTGCTGCTCTTGTATATCCTATGGGAAAATGTAGGCTTCTGTTGCTAGATGTTTATTCAGCTTGCATGAACTAAAATTGATAGAACTACTTTATAGTCAATGGGGAAAAAATAAGCAATTCTAGAAAGTGTTTTCACTTACCAAAACAAAAATGTGTAAAATGGTTCAAGTGAATCATGTTTTTATAGAATTTTGATTCCCTCCTGGAGGATCCCAGAGTGACTATCTCCAGTGGAGAGATCTCCATCACCAGTTGCTAAAGATACTGAGATAAATCTCCCTGACAAAATCTGACCTTGAGGGACAGATTGCTAGTTCAGTAATACAAATGTTGCTCTTGAGTTTGAAAATTCAGCTTAATTCACTGCTGTCTAAATGGGACGTTCCTGTACAATGCAGAGCAAATCATGATGTTGGGTGAAATCCTGTAAAGGACTTTGACATGCCAACCAGGAATAATTTCAGTTGGAAGGGACCTTAAAGGTCACCTAGTCCAAATTTCCTGCAATGAACTGGGAAAATGGTTATACTTTTTACATTAAGAATTCATTAGACAAACAAGGAATTTACTAAAAAATAATTCAGAAATATTCTTTCTTCCAGAGTTTAGAAAAGCTGCCTCTGTATAAGCATTATTAGAGGTTGTGCTTCTCTATTCAGTATGAAACTCTGCCAGTCAAAACTAGCTTTATTGAAATTTAATGTAAATTTTCTTAATGACAAGATTTTGTTTACTGTACTGTATACTTTCTGTAAAGGCACCCTTTCTACCTGTCAATCTTTTCCTGAAATAAGTCCTTTGAAACACTGATGAATCAATCTCCTAATGTTTACCTAAGAACTGAGTATTTCTGAGTTATAGAAAAAGATACTTCTTTAAGCCAAGGAAAGTTT
>JACDJE010000169.1:105145-216722 GCA_016647715.1 Pavo muticus
CCCCCCCCAAATGCAGGGATTTCATATGACAGTTGATGATTTGGATTAGTGAGTAGTTCATGAAAACATATTCCTTAGTGAATTCTTGAAGTTATGAGACAACTTAAATAAATATCTCGAACCAAACCCGCACCACATTTCTCAGTTTACATGTATGGGGAAGGGAGTCTTCATTTAGTTCCATCTTTACTCATCTCCCTCTTTGTCCTTGTTTTGGATTAAGTAGTGATAATTTTCTTTGTAGAGGCTACTGTGATGCTGTATTTTGTATTTATTATGGAAACTGTGTTGATAACACTGATATTTGTGTTGTGAGGGGAGTTGGCTGGGGAGTGATACCTCTGCTCATGGACTGGCAGGACATTGGTTGGTGAATGATGAGCAATTGTTTTATGCATCACTTGTTTTGTTAATATATATATATAATAATTACTGTTATTTCTGTCTTCTTTTTCTTTCTTAGTAAATAGTTTTTATCTCAAGCTATGACTTCTATTTTTTTCCAATTTTCTCTCCCATTCTACTATGAAGTAATGAGTGAATGGCTATGCAGGGCTTAGCTGCCCAACAGGGTTAAATCACAGAACTCTTAAGAAAGATAATTCTAACCAGTTTTTCCATACTTCCATGTAAATCTAATTACTCGCTTTTCAAGATACCTTTTTTTTCAGCCATCCATTACTAATACTCACATATCAACACTCATTTCCCATTTTAACTGGAAAAGAATTATTATCAACCTCCAAAACTAAAATATATCCACTGGATATATTATTAGTATGCGTATGCTTCAGATTTTCATGGTAATGCTTGGATTCCTCAACATTAAGCATTTTGCTTTAACTTCAGAGGATTTATGCACACTCATGAATGAACTGGTGGGTTTTGTGTATCAGCTCTATGCTTCTAACTATCATTCCAGTTCACAAGGAATACTAGCAGAGGTCTAAGAGAAGCCAGGTGCACTCATGCACATAAACAGTGCAAATTTCTTGTCCTCTTACAAGCTATGAAACCTTCATGCTTGTCCTTGGATTTAATGCACTATCAATGACATAATAACACTTGTGGCTTTTGTTATAATGCTGAAGAGGACACTCAGGAATAACCAGGTCCTGTACTGGAAAGGTGAATGCAAAATTTGTTTGTAGTCCTGAGTTAGAGTCAGAGTCATCTACTAAATGTATACCTAAGAATAACAAATAAAAATAATCCCTTCAGTAGTAGAAATTCCTCTAAAATAATCATTTGAAACTCAGAAAAGTGCTCGTAAACATGGCCTAACCACTTGTAATATATGTTAATTAAAATGGATGTGCTTTTCATTATGTCTATCTAACATTTTTATGGATGTTTACAGACATAAATTCAGTATCATAACAGCGTGTGCATCATAAAAACTCTGTTGAATTTCATTATTACTGCTTATATTACAATAGTGTGCTTTGTGAGAGTGTAGATCAGAGCCCAGTTGTATCACATGCTCTGATAATGATGATTTGGGTAATATCTTGACAGACAGATGGTTCAGTTGTTCACTGTATGAATCCACTCACTGCTCATCTCTATCTTGTCTGTTGTTTTGCTTCCTGCCTCAGAACTGATATAAAAGAACTAGGAGAAGTTCAGATCAGGACTACATGTATGTTGGGTGGAGTTGTGGATTGGCTTCCACTGATGGAAGAGCTAAGCTGATCAGGCCAGGAAAAGAGTTTTCTCAACAGTTCTCCACATGTCTTTGACCTCTACCCACAGAAATTTTAATTCTTCACACAATAGGTAGTCATGCATTGAAATTCTGTACTGTGTGATATTTGGGATGTTAAAAGTTAATGTGTGTTAGGTGACATGCTGGACATAGTCCTGGAAGAGAAACACATGCAGGATGCAAATATGAGGACATCGGCCACTGAGACAGAAAAGGTTGGGAGAATATTCTTGGGAAATGTTACTACAAGTTTCCTCTGTCCATATTATTCTGCTGTTAGCACTGGAAAATATGAGATATTAAAGGAGATCGTCTTTTGTTGTGATAGTATTATGAGGTCTCATGCGTATGATGCAAGACTGGTTTAAACTGGATGCCTCACCAGGCATGTAATAATTTTTACTTGTAGTCATTTATTCAGCACAATGGATATTAAGGCCTAAGCATTATTCAGCTTTATTCAACTAAATGCCTGAAACGGAGGTAATAGAGAGAAATGGAAAAAAACGTATTCACAGTTTCTACTTGGCCGCTTGACATATAGCAACCCAAACAAGTTGCCATGAATAAAGCCAGATGATTTACTTCACATTAAAGACTCTGAGCTATCTCACACTGTCTCTGTGGGGAGAGCCACATGGTTTGTTCCAGGATAAAAGTGTGATTTCGGGAAGCTGCTGCTCTCAGAGCAGCTGATGTACGTATAAATCCACACCTTGCTTCATTTCGTAAGTTATGCATACTAGCTAAGAGAGAGCTTTCCCATTCATAGCAAGAAAAATGATACATTTAAGTTATCCTGAAGACTTCAGAGGAAACTTTCTGAATTTGCTTCCTGATCTGTGGTTTGAAATATTACATATTCAATTATCTACTGGAATCTATTATATATATTTCCCAACCTGAAATGGAAAGGAAGGAATCTGAATTTATATCCTGATCAGACACACATATTAGGGAAAGCACTCTGAATAAATCATGAGAGTTTTCCAGATTGCATTTTATGCTGGCCCTGTTACTGTGTTTGTAATGTTTGGTTACTGTAATCACAGTTCTGTTAATATTCCTAATAATGTAAAAAATGAGCCATAAGCGCCCTTGGACCAGAATAATTCTTTTCCCACTCCGAGATAAAACATTTAAAGCAATGACTGAAGCAGTTAATGTACAAATTTCTTGTAATAGGACAATCATTAAAACTAACATAAAAAGTGGAATTTCTTGTTTTAAAGTAAGACATGCTACATCCACTGCATGTCCCATAAAGGATCTTAGCTGAAAAATGTTAATTAATTTGACTGTACGCAAACTAATTGTCTATTATTTTAGTTTGGAGCTGTTTTGCTTTAAAAAAAACAAAAAAACAAATAATGATTTGGAAGAAATACAGCAACTCATTTTCACTGAGAACACAGAGTTCCCTCTGACAGTGGCTATTAAAAAGATTTAATGAAATCACCAGGACTTGTTTGAAGCTGGTCTAGGTACATTTTTATACTCAATCTGCACATCAATATTAATTTTTTAACACAGATGGAGGTTTTATTGGTACCCAAGGAAGTAGAAAAACAGATTACTGAAATTTCAAGTTACAGACAGAGCACAAAGCTAGTGGAGGCAAGTGTGAAATTAAAGCTATGAAACGCCAAGAATATGAAAATGCGGTAAATAAATATATAAAATAAGGAGCTGCTGGAAGCCAATTGTAACCAGCTTACTTTCCACCTCAACAAAAATTTATTTCAGTGACACCCATCTGTTTGCCACATTAAAGATCTGCCAGCCATATCATTATAGATCTTCTTTTTGAAGATTCTGTAATGTATTGATTAGAACTGATTTCACATAAAAAACAACATTGCATAATCCCTAAGATTTTTGACAGTTTTTATTTAACATAAAATCTGAGGTCTGATCCATCAAGCATTGCAACGGACTGCCCAGAGTGGTGTTGGAGTACACATCCCTCAAGGTTTAGAAGAGATGTCTAGATGGCGCATGGTTTAATGATGGGACTTAGTAGGTCAGGTTTGTTGTTGGACTTGATGATGGTCTTTTTCAACCTAAATGATTCTATATAATAAAATCTCAGGCTCAGATCTTTTTATTTTTATTTTTATTTTTATTTTTATTTTTATTTTTATATTTTTTATTTTTATTTTTATTTTTATATAGACAGAGATCGCCTAGAAAAAGTACAGCAGAGGACCACAAAAATGATGAGGAGCATGGAGTATCTCCTGTACGATGAAAGGCTGAGAGACCTGGGACTGTTCATTCTGGAGAAGAGAAAATAGGAAGCTTCATTCAAACACACAAGGAAGAACTTTTCTGTGAGAGTGGCAGAGCACTGGAACAGGCTGCCCAGAGTGGTTGTGGAGACTCCTTCTCTAGAGATATTTAAGACCTGTTTGGACACTTTCCTGTGCAACCTACTGAAGGAAACCTGCTTTAGCAGGAGGTTGGGCTCAGTGATCTCCAGAGGTCTCTTCTGTGTTTGTGTTTTTCCTATCCTTGTGAATTATATGGGAGCAGGAACAGACTTTTCTTTTTTCTTTTNAGCTCAATGACCTTTTAGGTCCCTTCCAACCTAAGCCATTCTATGATTTTATGATGCTATGTACAGTGAAGTGTTTCTTAAGACAAAATGAGAGATAGACTGAAGGAATCTGAGTTGACAGTGTTCTTGCACCTGGAAATGTTTTTTTCTCCATCACAGCCATCTCATCTTTATAATTCTCTGCCCTCTTGCTTTCCCACAATATTGTAAAATGATATTGTGTGGTCACTGACCACACATAGAATTCTCACAGCTGCAAACAACGACTGTAAGTGTTCATTCCTTTGTCATTTACTGGTAATTGGCACCATATTGCAGCAACAAGCTTCATGACTAGCACTTTCAACACTCATTCTCACTGACTGATAAGTGATGCATTCAGCCACCTTCCTCAGCTGTCTTGAGGATGTGGAATTTCCTTTGCAAAAAAAAAAAAAAGACTCAAACTGGATCTCAGCAAGGAGGTGATAGGGAGAAGAGAAACCAGCATCCTGGGTGGCCTAAAGATGTCATTGCCCCAGTGTTGAATGTTTTGTGACTGTGACAGTGTGCTGTTCCACACACGTCTTGGTTCCTATTCCTGCAATGGGAAGGGAAATGTCTATGGTTGTCTGAACTATGAGATATTAAAAATATATATTTTTGAGGTACATTACTGACATTCAATTTGTGGACCAAATCCATTAAAAATTTCCAACCCAGCAAAATGTCCCAAAAAATATCCCATAATCCCAGAGAAGCTGTGGATTTCCCATGGCTGGCTGCTCAAGGACAGGCTGTATGGGGACTTGGGCAGCCTGATCTGATGGGTGACAACCAGCCCACAGAAGGGAAGATGGGCTTTATGGTCTCTTCCAACCCAAGCCATTCTATGACTCTAGGATTCTACAATCCCTCTAGAGCCAAAAGTACTGTCTTCCAGAGCTTGGATCAAAAGACAAAGAGGTCTGTGACTGTTGAAATCTGAAGTTGGACAATGATAATGCTCCTTGTGTCTGCCTTCTGCTTAGCATTATATTTTTGAGCAAACTCTGCAGACTCAGGGACATTTGTCTTAGCTGCAATTGCATTATAGCATAAATATGGTTTTCTTTGCTGTCATAGTGTCTTAGTATGTCCTGCCCAAGTGATGCTCTGAGGGTTTGTCATTTGACACCGGTGACCTCTGTGAGGACAGAACCTATTCCAGAATTGATCCATGAGCTATTCTTTTGATGGGCTTTCTCACTGTCAATCTTGTGGCTTTGTTTCAATCTAGCCTGAAAATTCAGGTTATTACAAACACTGCAAGTAAGTCAGAGTGTGCAGCATGAAAAATACATGTGCATGCCCCAGCATAGTACAACAGTAAATGTATGATGTGCTCAGCAGTCTTACAGCAAAATATTTGTTGCCTAAAAGCAAATAATGCTGAGCACTCCACTTCTCCTAGATAAACCTTGCAATTTCTCTTATGCTAAATCTTTTGCTCTTACTCTGTCATTGACACTGGCTGGCCTAATCAGCTCAGGGCACATTTCAACTCATTCCAGACAATTCAATCAGACCAATGGCAGCTCTTTTCAAGTCCACATTTCTCGCATAACAAAGACATTAAAAAATGCACTGCAGAGCCACCTTGTCAAGGAGGAAAAGCCAGGACTTGATTTCCATCAAAAGGATTCTGCCCAAGTGAATAAACAAACAATTAATGCACTCCAAATTCACAAGATGTAACCTGTGAGGGAAGATTTGATATGCTGCATAGTTTCATTCTGGTGAAGAAAACAGAAAACAATGGCAGAAGCAAAGACAAGAAGGGAGCTAAAAACGGAAACCTTTCTGCTAACAGTAATTTGCATGTCTCTGCCACTTTTTATCTAAGTATTTTAATGCTTTCTGTCTGCTTTAGAAGTGTCAACATGCCCCTGTGAAGAAAATGATTTAGTGCTATTTTTACAGATAAAAACTGAGGTGAAATTGAAAAAAAAGGGAGGTTGAAACTGCTGAAGAGTTACTTGAGAAACTAGAAGCATACTAGGAAATGTAGTGAGGTGTCTTTTCTTCCATTTATTTTTCCACCTGATTTTTTTTTATTGCTGTTGTTCTTTGTTTGTTTGTTTGTTTGTTTTAAATGTGCTAAATTGCACCTGAACCCATGTATGTAAAGAATCAGAAAGATTCCTTTGTTCTGTCTTCTCGCTGCTCTGCTGAGAGATGTTGGACAGAATCCAGGCTTCTGCATTTCATAGGCATAAGTGCTTAATCTCCCAGGGAGCCATATATGACAGAAATATAGACACCTGATTAACATTATACATCTTACATCATACCAGTTTAGTTTTAATCTTCTGGCTTAAGTCAAATGACCTTGCATTTGCTTTGGTCGAAATGTTTTTGTAGGATGTATTGAACATAAAATCATAGAATCATAGAATCATAGAATCATAGAATGGCTTGGGTTGGAAGGGACCTCAAGCATCATCAAGCTCCAACCCCCCTGCCACAGGCAGGGCCACCAGCCTCCACATTTAATACTAGACCAGGCTGCCCAGGGCCCCATTCAACCTGACCTTGAACACCTCCAGGGACAGGGCATCCACAACCTCTCTGGGAAGCCTGTTCCAGCACCTCATCACTCTCATAGTAAAGAACTTCCCCCAGTATCCAACCTAATTCTTCCCTCCTTCAACTTAAAAATATAGTTCAGCTCATAGGTGAGTTAAAGGGTAATTTCCTAGAGCCATCAAAAAATGGTGGAGATGGATTAGGAGTGAACAGGGTAACATGTTGGTAACCTATATGCTACAGCTGTTTGTAGAACTGTCCCAGAGACAGAAGGAGGAAGGTAAACTGGTTCACATTCATCTAGGAGAGAAGAGGCACATACGTTAAGTGATATTAATCGCTGAGCAATTGATTTAGGTTTGGATTGTTACCAGAGCTATGTCTCCATTGATTCTGAGCTGGCTGATTTCACACGTGGTCTAACATAGCATGCTCTTAAGATCCACTTTACACTATCAAACTCACTTGTGAGCAACCATTTTTGTAGAGATAAATGGCAGTGTCCTTTCTGGCTCAGTGGGCTATTGTATGTTGTAATGGAGACAGTTTACATGATTGGTGGGATGATACCATTTTTCTAACTATGGTTGGTTCTTCCTGTTGATAAGTTTTACATTTTATGCAAATTCCATTTAGCAAATAAAAATCACAGGCACTGTAACCTAAAATCAGAAAGCAAATTTGATACATGACCTGTATCTCTGAAGAGATTTTTCTTGCGAACTCATTAGAGTTTTATTTTTTATTTTAAATCAGATTGGATTTGTTGTCTTGTCTTATAGAAGATTTCACCAAAAGAAACAAACAAACTCAGCTTTATTATAAATGCTGTTCTCAAATGACCATACATATTCTTCTACTGCAGTCTCATGAGGGTATGAGCTCCGTGTTTTAGGAGCCTATGTGGAAAATCTGATATGATCTTATGATAAACTTGTCAAAGTAGGTTACTTTTCACAAGTATGCACTACTAATAAGTTGTTTTTATTTGCACGATCCCGATAACATCAACATTTCAGATCAGCTGGATGGGAAAATTAACACTAATAACATGCATGTTTTACATTAAATATAAATGAATCACAAAAGAGGTATAGTAAAAACAGTCAGACACGTACTTGTTTTCACGGCTTGATCTCCTTTATCACACTGGATAGTTTCCTATTCAGATTGATCAAGTGCTTTGCCACTTCCTAGATAGAAGTATCTCAAAGGAGTTCTTGGCATTTTTTCTGCAGAAAATCTCAACTTTAAGGAAAAAGATTTTCCCACCATTTTATACCTATTGACATATATATTCTTTTCTGTTGCCTATTAACTAGTACAACTGAATAATTGCTTCTAGTTTCAGTAACAGTGTTCCTCTCCGGAAGGAAGAATTTTTGAATTTTTTTGAATTTTTGATTTTTTTAAATTATTGTTATTACTTTTAAATGGCATCTCCTAGGGCTTCTATACGATCTGAATAGCCCATACAGCTGATGTAAATGTCTCTCAGGTTTTCAGCTCATCCTGTATCAAATTTTTGCTCTGCCATAATTTGCTGCAGAGTGGTAACAAAACTCTGTCCTTTCAGCAGATATTCTTGCATTTTCTAAGAACTCGAAATGAGGGACTGATGTTTTTTATGTCATGCTCTGACATTAGGGAGCACTGGAATTACTGATGTTAATCATTCAGCTCTTCAGGAAACACACTACGCTTATAGCGAAGATTAAATGGGCTTCTTTCAGATACGAGTGACCAGGATGTGAGTGGTCTGCATAGACAAAAGGTTTGATCCAGCTCCTATATTTGTCAGTGGTGAATTCCCATTGATATTGTACATAAGTTTTCACTGGTTTGGTACCAATTTTTCAGTGTTATCTTGATGTCCTTATGTTAGAAGAGGGTTTTGTGATGACATATAGAGCTTATCCTACTATTCAGAAATAAACTTCAGTTTAGACCTGCTAGTTGCCTTTTGCAAAGACATTGTACAAAGATTCTCATAGGTCATAGGAAATGATTATTTTGAAGCTTAAGACCCTCTCTACATAAGATGTGTGTGACTCAGTACCTAAAGATCCCACTAAAGTTTCTTAAAAGTCAAGATATTTCTTTTGAATAGAAAAAGGTATTTCATCTAGCAAGTTTTGCATTAATGAAACATTATTTTCATTAAGATATATAAACCTAAATAATCTTGGTACCTTTTCTGACTTGCTGAGTTTAAGCTGCAGTGTTTTTGTTCACAGATATTGACTGTAGCCAGAAATGAGGACTATGACAGTTATTATTACTGTATAAATCTCCCGAGTAAAGTGCATAGAGGATAATATGGTTCTTTTAGTACAAACTAAGATCATAACCAATGTTAGCACTCTGCATGTCAAAGCAACAAATAATGTTTGGCATCTAATATAGTAATACCAATATCTTTGACACAAGCTGAATGGAGACATGTAATAGCTTTCTAGCTCCATGTTGAATGAGAAAGGTAAAAATGATGCCTTGCCTGGATAACTTGGGATGTTATTTACTATACTTTTCTCTAGTGGAATAAACAAACAAATTTTTGTCTTGGGAAAGAAAGATTTAAAAACTATGTGCTTGCCAACCAGTGACAGCTTTTGCAAAGCAGAGAGGCTGTGAAGAAATGCTCATATTAGGAGTGAAATATTCCCAAAGCAGAGAAAGAAAATGACTCAGATGAAGCAAAGAGCTCTGTCAGACAATATCCAAAGCTACTGACTGCTATGAAAGCAGAAATTAGTCCTTTTGTTTTGAAAATAGAACACAGCTCCCTAATAGCTCCAAATATTATGACTAGTTACTAGAATGCTTTATAGTTAATATTGTAATATGGTAGTGTGTCCTAGCCATTTTTCAGGACCCTGCTGATGCCACTAGATTTGGTCAAGAAAAAGATCAGGAAATTTCACAGTGTGAGGCAGGAGAAAACACGTGGGTGCACAGAGATGGAGCAACATGCATAAAAACAGTGCAAATGTTTTTATACCACACGGAGCTAAATACTATTATTTGGAAGGCATCAGGGGGAAGTTGCAGTATAGATATAGATGAATGTAAGAGGGTAAAAGGACAAAGACACACAAAGCAAATGACAGAGACAGACTTCATCAGCTGGTCTGTGCTGGAAACTGACTGCAACATCACCTGAGGAACAAGAGTAAATGGTGTAAAAGATGAGAAGCTTTGAATAGAATGAAAATAACTTGTGTTTTCTATGACAGGAAACAGGAATTGATAGTCATGCAAAGGGGCTTGCTTCATCAAAGAAACTGGTTAAGAAAAATAATCTTTCTTTCAGCCTACTTAAAAGGCATGAGTAGAGCAAATCTATGTCAGGGCCAGAGAAAGGGGGTTGCAATGATCACAGTGACTTAATGATAACTTGCAGAATGTTTTATGTGTGATTAGGATGGGAAAGGTCAAAGTCCATACATCACAGAATCATAGAATCATAGAATCATAAAAGCATTATAGCTGGAGAAGACCTCTAAGATAGTCTAGTCCAGCAGTCCACCTATTGTTGATTGCCCACTAAACCACTTCGCTAAGTACTACATCTACCGTTTCCTTGAACACTTCCAGGAACACTAACTACACCACTTCCCTGGACAGCTTGTTCCAATGCCTAGCCACTATTTTTGAGAATAAATTCTTCCTAATATCCAACCTGAGATGTTGCAGGAAAACACAGTTGCCTCTGGACAGATGTCTGCAACCCAGCCACGCGACTTGGTGTGTATGTATTAGATGGGAAATATGACTGACAGTGTAGGAGAGGAAAGATGCTAAGTGTAATATTTTGTACTCCCAAGGTCCATGCAAGGAGAAATGAGTCTGCAAGAATTACTGATTGGATAAAAGCACCAAGACATCAAATGTAGAATAAATTGCACTGTTTTTAAAACCAGAATGACCTGTAAGAGAGCAGTACTTCCACTGTAGTATTATGTGCTGTTCATGATTAAGGTAAAATGTTTTTTATTTTAATTATTTTTTTTCCAAGTATTTATTCAAATGTATTTAAAGCTTGCTGCAAATGAGTGATTTTTACTTACAATTCATTACTTTTCTTTTTAAAACCTTTGAGACCTGACTGAGGAATAGAAACAATATGTTGTTGGTGTGTGACTGTATACATTATAAGTGCTGAACATTTTAAATGAAGTATTTATGGAGAAAAATAAAAAGTTGCTTCTTTAGACTATTTAGCCAGCACTGAAGACAGGCTAACTGAAGATTGTTCTTGAACTTCTTATTAAACCAAAATTTGAAACTAATCTCTGATCTTATGTTTACACACTTCTCAGTAATCTCCATTGATTTCTATGAAAATACTCTTTAGCATATTAACATGTATCTATAAAACTGTTTAAGATCATTCCATAAAATAATACATTCTAGAAAGGGTTATGCCAGTGTTAGAATAGAATGTTATTCTCTCTGAAATGAGTACTTTTTATATCAGCGGGTTTGCTTGGTGGGGTACTCTTGATGATACAAGTCTGAGAATTTAGTCCCCCACTCATAATAGAGATTTTGGTAAGCTCTACTAAAAATCTGTGTTTTTCTACTTGCAGAACAGAATTTAATTATTATATTTAATAGCCTTAAACCTCCACAGTTCACATACAATGCTTCATCTTGATCTCTTCTGCAGAGCTGCTGCCTTTGACTACTTGAACATGATGTGTTTGTTCGTATTTTTTAATTGACAATTAAAAATGATTTTAATTGTAACTCAGGTTTGTTCTTTGTGATAAAATTCAAAAGGTTAAATCACATCTTTGATGTCAAGGTTGAATTCTGTCTTTGATCTGTAAATAGGGGCAGTGAAACTCAAAGAGCTTCACCTGTGTTTGTGTGTAATTACTGTACATTAATCTGAATTCAAGTCTGAAATTTACATTGCTGTATTAGCATATCAAAGCCTTTCATAGCAGGATATATTTGACTAGGAGCTAAATATTTGAGATGAGCCTGCAGTATGCCAGCAAATTCATATTACGGATGTAAGCAAAAAGAAACCTTAACTAGTATGTCTCCCCAAAATGTACAGTAAAAAGAGAATGCTTTGGTTTGGAAAGATAAATACTGGAAATTTTCTGAATTTGCTTTTTATGACTGGAACTCATAAAAGATATGAGTTTGGATCTTGAGAATCAATATAGTATCATATTTACAGGGCATTGGATCAAATTCAGAATATATGTATTCAAATTCAAGGCATATATACTTGTATATATGAAAATAAATTACCTTAATTGGCTACACTTTTTCCGTTTGTTTTCTTCCTTGAATACGTCAAATGAAAACAAAGAATGATGGACCTACATTCCAGCAACTGGTCTTCTACTGGAAGTTAAGTGGTGAGTGTTTTATTACTTATCTCTAATTTGGTCAATTTTTTTTAGTGCTATAGATGATGTTTTTAGAATGTCAAGAAGGATGACTTTCACTGTCCCAGTATGATCTTACTGTGTTTGACTAAAATGCTCATGTAGGAAGAGAGGTTGAACGACTCAAACCATCTCAGGCTGTGGAGAAAACTAGATCTATGTTATCATCTCCAGAATGACAATTCTGATCAGTAGCCTATCACAGGAAGAGGATGTGACAGACCTGATTATGATCTGAGTCAGTCATCTGTGCAAAAAAGTCCTATGGAATGATGGTTCTTATCTGAGCCATCAAGATGAGAGCAGTATTGACTTCGAGGCAAAGTCTTCCTTTCAGCACTGACTGTTGGTTGTTGTTAGCTGATTCACTGCGTAATTGATTGGGAACCTAAGCACTAAACACTTCTGTATATAAGGAGCTGAGGTCTCCACTGGAGATTAAGAGTTCCATTTCCAGTGCTGAAAGTCTAAAATTTAGCTGTTTGTCACAGAGTCTGAGAGAATCCCCTGAAAAACTGGACCTAAGCTGATACTGTGATCTATTGAAAATGAATTCTATGGATTTCAGAAAATAAATGCTTCTGATGACTGAAAGCACATCTGTATTCAAAGTCAATGCTTTGAATAAGAGAGACGAAGCATAAAGAAAACATGTTGACTTGAAATGCTGGATTAAAGCTCAGCTTGAAATAGAGTAGGCTCTACTTCCTTCTGCAACATGGCTTGTCATCTTTTGAAGACAAATGGCCCCCACTACAGAACACTGTGGAGAAGCACTAATGAACATACATCGTTCTGCTGCAGATCATGACAATATATTAGACTAGATCAAAATTTCTACAAAAATTAGTAAAATAAAATAAAAAAATCAAATCAATTTGTGCGATGTTTTGAAATGCTGTAAACCTGACAGATTTAAATAAAAGTGTTTTTTTTTNGGGGGGGGAGCTGGGAAGGGGGCCCTTGGGCCCACTGTCCCTGTCACGGGCATAGACTAGTCCAGTCCCGTGACATGCTGAACCCTTAAGGATCCACATTTAGGTGAAATTTCAGTCTTGGGTAATTTATGTGCTCTTTAAGTGAATGTAGAGAACATCTTCCAGATGAATCAGAGGCTACAATATTTCGATAGTCAGCTTTCCGAAAACAATCTCTTGAGGAAAGAAATGTTGATTCATTATCCAGGATTACAGAAACTTGGAAAGTGGGCAGAGAAAGCTTCTTACTGCCTTTTTTCTTATACAGCCTTTCATCTGTGGAAGTAATTGTAACCAATAAAGACAACACCAAACTTTTCTCTAGATTACCAAAATGGACAATATTGGAAGAAAAAATATTTGTCAAAATATTTCATATTTTTGAGTGCTACAGAAAAGCTTCTGTAGAATATCACTCTGTTCCTGAGACATTATAGATTAGACTGCTGTGCATGGATATCTATATAAGTTTGTTTATCTCAGTTCAAGAAAAACACATAATCTAAAGCATGCTGACCAATTTTTTTTCCGTCCATAACCAGTATTAATATCTCAGAGTTTTTATGGGACAATAGTTTTAATTTCCTAAATATATTTCTTTCCTAAATACGTCATGTTTTTCTATAATCAGATTAAAATCTCAATTTCTTACAGATGATGTGTTCCTCAGGTGGATATGTTCTAATTCATTAAGTTAACTTCAATCTTTAATTAAACAATTGTGTGTATCTTTGGTGAGGAATGCTGAGTAAGCCATTCAAAATTTTGATGACACATCTTTTTGTCATGGGTTAGGTGAAAGTTAGGACAAAGTAAACATATGCATTAATTACTGTGCAATAACAGGATCTGTATGAAGGGTTTTATTACTGTCTCTGTAAAAGAGTGGTTATACATATGAAGAACAATGCAAAGTTTTAGGAAAGTGGTGATGACTTCTCCTTTTCTTGCTTAGTAGAGCAGTGATTTTGGGGGTTTGGGAAGAATAAGGTGTTGACTGTGTCAACTCTGACCAGGTGAGCTTGATCCCTGTTGTGGTTTGGTGATTTTTCTTTTGTGATCAGTATTCCACATCAGAACATCATGTGAACCAGTAGGAGTTAAAGAGTTAATGTTCTGGTTCCGTTTACTGCCCCTTATGGGCATGTGGAGTATCCTGACGGGAGGAGAGGTGCGGCTTCCCTGGGGAGGACTTGGCGCGAAGAGGAAGCGGGGTGGAGCTCCGGACCGGACCGAGCGCCTGGCTTCCCCCGCTGCCCGGCTCAGCCTTCTCAGCTCGCCNTAAAGAGCCTGTTTCATTATTTAAAATGTGGACCATTTTCCTTTTCCTCCGTGAGTTATGGCTTCTTGTGCTGCTTATTTGCAGTTCTTTGTAAGTATATAGATTAGACACTCCAAGTTCGTTTTATCATCTGTCCTGGGAGATTTTACTATGAAGATAAAGAAAAAAAGTGAAACCTGCTGGAAGAACAATCAATTTTTCACTTAGACAAACTTTAACTCCTATATACATTTTCCAGATACTGGTTGAATACAATTATGTACTTCTGCTGGGTAAAGCTTTGAGTAGTAATATATAGAAAATGTATGTGAAAATTCTATCCAAACATAATAATCAGAACTTACATGCTTGCAGTGTACAATAAAGTGTCTTCGAGGGAAACTGAATGATTTTGCATTTCTGTCTTATACAAGTAGAGACTGGAAAAAATGTATATAATTGTTATTCAGACAGTTTTCTGTGAGTGGATTTTAATTCTCTAATCTTCCACAGCAGTTTTATGCTCATATTTCCTTACTAAAATCAACAAATGAAAAAGCAAAACAAAACAAACAAACAAACAAAAACACTAGAAAGAAAGGAGAAATTAACTAGAAGAATTTAAAATGAGAAAGGCTAACATTGCAAAGTGGACAAACAAACTATGTTGGAGCCAACAATAGTTCCAGAATGGTCAACCAGATTTCAAAATAAATAATCCTGCCATTTCAAAGAGGTTAAAGAATCACTTCAAGGTCACTTCAGGGATGTTAAAGGAAAATATTGGGTTGGTACTTGAAGTGTATGGTCATGCAACAAGGAGAAGCAACAGATGGAGGTCTACACATCAGAGATTAGAGATGGAGGAGTAGTCACTTTCCATCTCTGGTCATCAAACTTGTAAGAAAATGGCTGTATTAACTCAATCTTTGTAAGTCCATGGGCCAGATGGGATTTACCCCAGAGCACGGAAGTTCTGTTATATTAGCATATTTGGTGGAGTTCTTGGGAGTCTGGGGAAGTCCCTGCTGACTGGGAGCTAGTCAACAGTATGCCCATGTACAAAGAGAGCATAACAGAAAATCCAAGGAAAATACAGAGCTGTTAGTTTAACCTCAGTGCCTGGAAAATTTGTAGAGAACATTGTCCTGGGGAATACTGAAAGGCATTTAAAAAACAAAGTTATTATCAGGAATAGTCAACATGACTTTATCAAAGGAAATTCCTCTGTTGGCAATTTTATCTCCTTCTTTGATAAGGTCACCCAGTTGGTGGATGAAGAGAAGGAGGGAGACATAGTCTTTCTGGATTTTACTAAGGCCTTTGATACTATCCATCATGGCATCCTTCTGAATAAATTATCCAGTTGTGAGATAAACAGATTCATGGTACACTGGATGATAAATTAGCTCAATGGTAGAGCTCAAAGGGTTGTAGTAAATGGAGCTATATGTAGCTGGCAGACTGTCACTAATAGGGTTCCCCAGGGCTCAGGTCTAGGGCCAATACTGTTTAACGTTTTTATCAGTGATCTAGATGTAGGAGTGGAATGTATCCTTAGCAAGGAATACTGATATACATTAAACACAGGATAGCCAGACGGCTAAAAGAGGTGATTCTCCCACTGTATTTAACACTGTTATGGTCTTACCTTCAAAGCTGTGTTCAGCTGTGGGCTCCACAATCTGAAAAGGATGTTAAGACACTGGAAAGCGTCCAGAAGAGGGCAACAAAGCTGATAAGGGGCCTAGAAGGAACATCCTACAAGGAGAGTCTGAAGACATTTGAGTTGTCTAGACTGGGTGAAGGCTGAGAGGTGACCTCATTGTTCTCTACAGCTTCTTGAAGAGTGGAAGTGAAGAGGACGGTACAGTTCTCTTCTGCCTGGTAACCAATAGCAGGATGAGTGGGAATGAAACAAAGCTGTGCCAGGGGAAGTTCAGACTAGATATAAGGGAAAATTTCTTTACTATAAGGGTGCTCGAACCTAGAGAGTTGGTTGATGTTTCATGCCTGTCAGTGTTCAAGAGGTATTTGGATGATACTCTTAGTAGTCTCAGTAATATGCTTTAACTTTTTGTTAACCCTGAAATGGTCAGACAGTTGGATTTTATGATCTTCGAAGGTCACTTCCAAGTGAACTATTCTAATATAGTCTGGTCTAAAGTTCATTAGTTTTGCTGCTTTATTACACAAGTCTTCAAACTATAATTTCTTCCATGGAACTACAACAATACAAACATATAAAGACTAGAGTAACAGCCTTTTTACTTAAATATTTTTGCTTCCATTACAGACATGTGCCTGACATCATATGGAAGTGTAAACTTAAAGAGCTTTGATGACACGCTACTTTACCCCCCAATGGATGAATTACTATAATTACCTTTATATTTAATGAAATTCAATTGCAAGGTAAAATACATGAACTTAAACTTCTCTAACTCAGCACTGGAAAAGGCCATGAGAGCATACGCAAAGAGTAGCAGAAGCTCAGGTGTCAAATGTAAACTTAATATGCCTTCATTTCTCTATCATTTTCTCCATAGCCTGATGTCTTTAAATTAAAATATGCAAGAGATTTTTTTTCTTGCCTTAGACAACACATCCCATCTCACACCAGAAAAATAACCCAACTTCATTAAATACAGAGAAGCCAATGTTTCAGCAGTGGTTCATGGGACTATCTCATAAAATATTTCTGAAGTCTTATAATTAAGATGATTTTCCTGCATTTTATATCTCATACTCACTTCCAATATTAATATTTAAAGTGGGTAATGTAACTGGAACATGTATGAAAGATGTGAATGAGTACTTTGGATCTTTGAAAGCATTTCACATATATTCACTTCTGTAAGTTCTTACCAGAATGGGTGAGTGACCCGGAGAGGGTGAGCAATTGCATCCTCCTTGGTTAGATCAATGTATGTGAATGCAAAATCTGTGCCAGAATTTTGACTGTCTGAGCTCTGATACTCTGTTTCTTATTTGCAGGAATGCTATTAGCTCACACGCAGTTTCTCTTTGATCATAAGTAAAAGTATTCTGTTTTTGAGACTGACTGTTCTTTCACACCTTGAAGAACATTTCAGAGCTGTGTCTCTGAAACTTCATACTAGCGCTATTCATAGAGTCATAAGGTTTTGAAAATGAATTAAAATATCTTTATGTCTGTTTTTCACCTTTCTCATACAAAACTTTCTTATCTTACTGCTACTGCACTATGATCTACTTTTGTACAAATGGATCATCTCCTGGAATTTGTTCTTTTCAACGTCTTCTCTCTCAGAACTCATAACAAGGGCATGCTCTTGTTATTGATACCATACTCATATTTATTCTGTCTTTTGTCTTTACATTTAAAGTCTTTCATCATTTACACCAGCCCCAACTATTATTTTTTATATCATATATCTATATGCAGGCTTTCTTTCTTTTGTAATCTAGTAGAATGTTTCTCCTGGTAGAGCTTCTGCATTTTTTAGTGTGTTCAAAGGGCTATGGAAGGATCTTTCAGCTAAAAGCAATCAAATTCATTCCTTCACTTTCATCTAATCCTTTCTTCATATTTATTTCTCTATAGTTTCTATCCAATGGTACAGTTCCAGAAGTTACAGTAAGATTTCCAAAGCTCCTTTAAATGAACACTATTTTACAATTCCTTTTCTTCTTAGAAGAGGATGGGGTGAGGATCTAGACTTCCTGTTTGCCAAATAAATATATTTGGGTATGGTTCAGTCTCAGAATTGATCTGATTTTTTAAAAATTACATTTATTTTGTCAATTTCTGTGAATTAGAAACTTCCTGGACCTTCCATCTCTTCAGGAATACTATTTTTTTTTTCATCACAAGTTTCAGAACTTCAGCAATTGACAAATTTATCATTGTTACCGAGTTTCAAGGTCTCAAGTGCTGACTCTATTTCTTTGGGAAGGCAGAAATAAGTCCCTCCACATCCTACTTGGAAGTTAGTGAAAGTCTGTCAGAATGTAGACATGTCAAATCAAATGAAATGTTTCAAGTTTGGCAAATGGGTACTATATATATCTATATATTTAACTTTTTAATTGAAAAATGTCTGGAAAGCTTTATTCCTTCATTTCAATGACACTTACTTGTTCTTTTTTTCCTTTTTCTTGGTGTGATTTGTCATCATTTGACATGGGTCTTGATTCTGATATTCTTGAATGATCAGTAAGATAATGAGTATGCACTGTGAGTACTGAGGAAATAGGGGAGATAAGTGTATAAAAACATTGCTAGCATAAAAAGAGACCAATAAGAATATCTATCTGCGATAAATATTAAAATAACTTCTCATTTGTGATTGAAAAAATACTTTGAAAGATTCTCTGAGAATTCGGATGAAAATAGAAAATAAAGGAAAGGAAAAAGAAAATAGATAAAAAAAAACCACTCTTCATGATTAAGATATTTGCAATGTGAGAAAAGAAGTCTGAACAGAAATGCCTATGGATAACATATACCAGATTTGATATCTTGATGGCCCTAGTTCTAACACTTGGAAAATAAATTATCTGTAAAATGTAGTGGTAGCAGAAACATCACAATTGTCCAATTTTGATTGGCAAAAAAATGCTGCTTGTAGAAAAACAGTGTGACTTTGTTGTGTTTTATTTATTTAAATAAAGATTAACATATCTTTTTTATTTATAGGAGCTCACATTTGTATATGTACTTATTATATTGCATTAGCTCTAAATTGGATGGTAAAAATGAGGTGATGCTACTAGAATTAGTGCCATGTATCATCCAGGTTTCTATATAAAGCTTTTTTAAAATATGCATGTATCCAGCAAAATAACTCCTTCAGTTATTTTCGTCACTTATGACCTATAGATTTTTTTTACTATCAACATAATTCATATTGAAGATCTAGCATCAGATGTAATGTTTGCACTGATGTTAAAATCCTATTTAGTTATTTTCAGTTGTACTGTTTTCATATTAAACTAAGGTTGGAATTTATATAGAATCATTGGGGTTGAGGCTTGAAATTCTGATAATCCTCAGAGTGAACTTAATTAAAGTTATAAAGATGTTTGTAATCTCATTAAAAACAAACAACAAAAAACCCACCACGTATACAAATATTAAAAACGTCTCTAAATTCTGGTTTTTTTAAAATTATCTTTGTCTAATAGCAATGTATTTGGAGGGCCATATATTTGAAAGGAATCTTTATCTACATAGCACACAAACACAGAAAACTAGTACATTTATGGATCCACTCAAATATAGGTATTTTCATGGGATGAGTTTTTGAGCTTTTGAGCTCATACCTGAGTAGATATCTGGGCTGATATCAATGTGAGGTTTTTATGTGGTCTCTGTTCATGCTACTTTAATTTAAAAAATTCTGGAGGAACCAGAAGAGACAGGATTCCATTGAGTCTGAAGGCATGTTCTCTATGGCCAGACAGGAACCTTCCAGAAGGGATCCACTTTCTCAGACTTTTGAGAAGACTCAGTATCAGAGTTTATATAAAATATATCTAAGGCTTGTTTTGATGGTGTACTCCCCCCTGCCCTCCACCTCCTCCTTCAGGCAGACCATTACACCTGAGGCCTTGCTCTCACCTGATAACACTTCCTCTAAATATTATGACTATGAGCCAATCATCTTACCCTTGTAAATAGTTAGCAGTCTGAGAGCCTTTTTGAGGTCTAATTCTTATAACAAGATGGCAGGTTACCTCCCCAGCTCTAAAATATTGTGAAGATTCAGTGACTATAGTCTCAGGGTGGATTATGTGGAATAATTATTATACATGACTTGCTGAGATGCCCCTCTCTTAAGAGAAGGTACAAAATTGAGATAAGAAGGACTAGGTGTTAGTGGGGGTCTTCAATCTGCTGCCCTGGGATGTGATTGCAGCACTGCAGCACACTTGAAATCTTACAACAATGAACCAGGGACTACAGAGACAACAGAAGAAGGCAACTGTGAAACTCAAGGGAAGCCTTTCAAAAGAATTAAGGAGTTTTCCTCCAAGAAGGTTCTAAGGCCAGCTGCCCCTCTGAAGTGCCTCTACACCAAAGCATAAAGCATTCCTGTTTGGGAAACAAGCAGGAGGAGACGGAAAAACAAACAGGAGATAAAGAGAAGTGATGAAGGAGGGGAGGAGGCATTGCCCTCTACATCAAGGAAGGAATAGAGTGTGAAGAGCTGAACAATGGACAAAAGCAAGTCAAAAGCCTATGGGTGATAGTTAGAGACCCAGGCAACGATGGAAACCTTGTTGTTGGTGTCTACGACAGTCCACTTTATCAAGCTGAGCCTGTAAATGAAGCCTTCCCTCTTGATGGGGGAGTGTAACAGAACAATGAACAGCACTTGACCTGTGATATGGAATTGTCTCAAACACATACGAGATAAGACCATTGTCATGACAAGAGGCTAAAGGCTGAAGACAGGGTTGGAGGAGGGAGTGCTGTGGAGACAGTACAGTCTAAAACCCCTGCTCAAGTGGGATTGTTTTACTGCAGAATTTTGACTGTGGAATTGAGGACAGCCCTCGGGGGTGCAGAGCATCCCTCAAGGCCAAAAGTATTTTGGGATGCTTTGCACTAATGAGACCTCATCTAGAGTAATGTGTCCAGATGTGAAGTCCTCAGTACAGGAGAGACATAGATCTGTTGGACTGCATCCAGCGGAGGGCCATAAAAATGATCCAAGGGGTGGAACACCTCTATACGAGGACAGGCTGAGAGAGCTGGGGCTGTTCAGCCCAGAGAAGAGAAGACTGCAAGATGACTTGATAGCAGCCTGTCAGTATCTAAAAGGGAGTTGCGGGAAAGAAAGGGACAGACTCTTTAGCAGGGTCTATTGTGATAGGACAAGGGAAGTAGTTTCATAGTAAAAGAGGAGAGATTGAGACGGTATATTAGAAAAAAGTTTTTTAAACAGGGGGAGGTGAGGCACTGGAGCAAGTTGCTTGGAGAGGTGGTGGGTGCCCCACCATTGGAAACACTCAAGGTCAGGCTGGACCAGGCTCTGGGCAACCTGATCTAGATGTAGGCATCCCTGTTCATTGTAGTGGAGTTGGACTAGATGATGTTTAAGGGTCCCTTCCAAATCAAATAATTCCATGATTCTATGAGATCCAACTAGATCTTCTCTAATTAGATGATTTTTCAGTTTAAAGAGTACTCTATGTCAGCTAATTCTTTGTAAACAGCCAAGGTAATGTTTGCGATAATTAACTAGAAAAGCAAGTTTATATTGTTTTTTGAAGGTAAAAATGTGCTTATCAAAATACCTGCAGGCCCCCAAATTTTTAGGCTTATCAGACTTCTTCATTTACAAATATATCTATCTGCAACATCTTTGTTTTCAGTCTATAGTCTATTTACTTGGAAAAGCTAATGCTGAAGAGTGGCTCAGCTTTGAAAATTTTTCCCTATAAATATGGCAATGCAAAATTCTGTTGTCAATCATTTATATATTAAACTCATTCTGTTTACAAGTGAAAAGATCCTTGTTGTTTTTTCCAAATGAGAGCTCCACAGACACATTCAGACATCCTGAGAATTATACTTTTATGCCACCTATCATCCGAGCAATAAAAGTCTATGGGTAGTGTTTTTAAATCTATGTAAGGGTAGAGTTGTTACAGGGGATTTCAGCCATAGTTTTAATAACAGTTAGATCTATGGAGTAGTACCTAGTTAATGAAAGTGTTTCCAGAAATGCATATCAATTTTAGCAGGGCATGAAGCATCCTTCAGAAGTGCCTTGCCCTTGCTGCAGACCTTTGGAAGAGCTCAGTTCCTTGTCTTAGACTTACTGCTGTGTCACGGTTTTGTGATTTTGGTTTTTCAGTATTCCACATCATAACATCACGTAGTGCATTGGGAGTTAAAGTGTTAACACTCTAATCTGGCTACCTGTCCCTACACTTCACGGAGGGACGGGCTGGGGGTGGTTCTTCTTCTTGGATTCCCAACGAAGAGGCAAGTGCTCCAATAACTCTCTCTCTCCACTTTGTTTGATTTATCCGTCTCAATTAGATTGTATTATATTATATTATAGTTAGTAAAATAAGTTTACCTCCCTAGAGGTCTGTTCATTTTTTTTTCCTTTCCTTTTCCCTTCCCCTTCCTCTTTGGGGGGGGGGGGGAGCTGGGAAGGGGGCCCTTGGGCCCACTGTCCCTGTCACGGGCATAGACTAGTCCAGTCCCGTGACATGCTGAACCCTTAAGGATCCACATTTAGGTGAAATTTCAGTCTTGGGTAATTTATGTGCTCTTTAAGTGAATGTAGAGAACATCTTCCAGATGAATCAGAGGCTACAATATTTCGATAGTCAGCTTTCCGAAAACAATCTCTTGAGGAAAGAAATGTTGATTCATTATCCAGGATTACAGAAACTTGGAAAGTGGGCAGAGAAAGCTTCTTACTGCCTTTTTTCTTATACAGCCTTTCATCTGTGGAAGTAATTGTAACCAATAAAGACAACACCAAACTTTTCTCTAGATTACCAAAATGGACAATATTGGAAGAAAAAATATTTGTCAAAATATTTCATATTTTTGAGTGCTACAGAAAAGCTTCTGTAGAATATCACTCTGTTCCTGAGACATTATAGATTAGACTGCTGTGCATGGATATCTATATAAGTTTGTTTATCTCAGTTCAAGAAAAACACATAATCTAAAGCATGCTGACCAATTTTTTTTCCGTCCATAACCAGTATTAATATCTCAGAGTTTTTATGGGACAATAGTTTTAATTTCCTAAATATATTTCTTTCCTAAATACGTCATGTTTTTCTATAATCAGATTAAAATCTCAATTTCTTACAGATGATGTGTTCCTCAGGTGGATATGTTCTAATTCATTAAGTTAACTTCAATCTTTAATTAAACAATTGTGTGTATCTTTGGTGAGGAATGCTGAGTAAGCCATTCAAAATTTTGATGACACATCTTTTTGTCATGGGTTAGGTGAAAGTTAGGACAAAGTAAACATATGCATTAATTACTGTGCAATAACAGGATCTGTATGAAGGGTTTTATTACTGTCTCTGTAAAAGAGTGGTTATACATATGAAGAACAATGCAAAGTTTTAGGAAAGTGGTGATGACTTCTCCTTTTCTTGCTTAGTAGAGCAGTGATTTTGGGGGTTTGGGAAGAATAAGGTGTTGACTGTGTCAACTCTGACCAGGTGAGCTTGATCCCTGTTGTGGTTTGGTGATTTTTCTTTTGTGATCAGTATTCCACATCAGAACATCATGTGAACCAGTAGGAGTTAAAGAGTTAATGTTCTGGTTCCGTTTACTGCCCCTTATGGGCATGTGGAGTATCCTGACGGGAGGAGAGGTGCGGCTTCCCTGGGGAGGACTTGGCGCGAAGAGGAAGCGGGGGTGGAGCTCCGGACCGGACCGAGCGCCTGGCTTCCCCCGCTGCCCGGCTCAGCCTTCTCAGCTCGCCGCGGAGAACAGCACGTGGTTCCCTCGCGGTATTGTGGTTTGATCTCGCGTTTTGGATACTCTTTTTCTCTCTCATTTTGTTTGATTTAGTTAAATTTAGTAAATTACCGTTCCTTCTCAGATCTACTGTTGGTGCATTCCTTTTTGTTAAAACCATCCACTAGCTCCCTGCCCTTCCCCCTCTCCCGGAGCGCGTGGCCCGGGGCTGGCCAGATCGCGCGGCAAACCGTTCGTACCCCTTTCTTTTTTTTTTCCCTCGCTCTTCCGTTTTTTTTTTTTTTTCCGGGGCCTGTGCCCCCCTGTCACGGACTTGTATCCAGAGATAACCCGTGACAATCCCATATGTTCCTGTAGGTAGAGTCATGGCACCACCCTCTTGGACGAGAACTGATAGGGCTTGTGAGTTGGAGAGCATCTTCCACATTATTTGATCTTCCAGACTGTTTGATCTTTACCAGTTGGTGGATGTCCTTGTGCAACATCAGTTCTCTTATTTCTGACACTTACATATTTGTATTAATTATTTAGTTATTAATAATACCTATCAACATTTTTCTTTATTTAACAAGAGTTGCATCCCTAAAATAGCAGCATCCTGGAGGTCAAACTGTAGTCCTCTAGTGTCAGACCAATTACTGCAGTGATGCCATCTCAGTGGGCTAGGATATCTTTCAAAAATTAATTAACAATTTTCACACTGACTGACTGTTGCCATAAGGATTTAGCCAGACATGAGGCAAATAGATATGGTTTTTAAAATTAAAATATTTCCTGACTTTAGTATCTGGATACATGTGTCAGTTATTGGACTCAGGTCTCAACTTTGCCCTGTGTAAATCTGGTCAAATAATTTATGTTTCTCATGGCTTTGTTCCAGAATCCTAAATATAATTCTGACATATCTTTCTTTTTTCTACGTTTTCTGTTATCTACCTAAGTTCTTCAGGTGATTCCATCATGATTTTGTACACCATCTAGTATGATCATTTTATCACAGCAGCATGACTCACAGAATATTGGCAACACAGTTATTCTTACACATGTACTCAGTCAATTCACTGCTGCCCAGCTTATGAAAAAAACTGTTTTAGGTATATAACAACGTGGTCCAGCAACAAGTGCTTAAATCTCTTCAAGTATTTTCACAGAACTCAGGAGATCATATTAGCAATCAGGGAATAATGGAATAATCTATTATCTACTCTTTCCTATCTTTGTCAAATTTTACCTAGATTTTTTTTGTTTTGTTTTGTTTTGTTTTTGTTTTTGTTTAGGGTAGGCTATAGAAATTCACCTTTTGTACAACCCTTATGTCTCCATCATGTCAGCTAACATGGTAGCTTTTGTATTTATGCTCGGTCAAACTATGTATTTTTTGCGGGTTTTGCAGAGCTGTGTGTCCTTATCTACTTTAAAATGTCACATTGGGCAGTGATGACTTCAGAAGTCAAGAGGAATAAGATCTCACCTGCAGAGGGAGAAACAAGTTTGCAAGAGGATGCTACTTCTTTAGAATAGGCTCTTTATCTGCACTAACAATAGCATTTCAGATCCACATCAGTCCTGGTTCAGGATGAGAAAAAATAATGAGCTGAGTTCATACTCTCCTGCATGAAGTTCTATAAAAAGTCATATCATAAAGCTTGCTATAAATAATCTACTCTTGTTATCAATCAGCTTTCAGCAGGACAGGTATGCTGCCAGTCTTTGCTTCACTGGTTCACCCAACAGCCTGTTGAGAATACACTTCTTGTTCGTGGGATCCCTGCCTGTATTCCATCATTCAGCACATCACATTGTCCTTGTAATGATGGGCTGATGATTTAATGATGTGAAGTGCTAAGGAGAAAAGATGACTTTTACTTGATGAAAAACTACAGAGAATTGTTTTCTTCTATGAACCCGTGGAAACATTGTAGAGTTGATTTCCCGAGGAATCAAGGAAAATAAAATTTCATAACTAAAATATTTATTGCTTTCCTTATTCCAGACTTGCTGTTAAAGGACAGGCAGTTGCTGGTTGAGAACAAAAGTATCTATTGCTGCCAATCACAGTGGAAGCCAAAATTTCTGGCTTGTGCGACAGAGCTCTCCCCCTATCTTAGTTTTTGCTTTCTTTCTCCTTCCATCCTGATCTCATGTTCCTTCAGTTCCATATTTTTCCCATGAATTCCCATTTTATTTTCTTTGGCAAGTGAACTTTGTAAGTACAAAGAAGACCTTAGGCTGTTTTGGAGGCACATTGGGATCAATTAGAAAGGCAGTGATTGAAGGCTGACATTGGAGGATCTATGCTATTTCAGTTCTCACAATGGATATTTTTCACAGGCTCTTTGCTCTGTCTGGGCTATTCTCTTATTTGCTTACTTCTAGGAATGTTTCTGGCACATGAGAGAATTGGTAATCTGATGATGTAAATGTGGGAATTGCTGTAGCTATTGATATATTATTTTATCTCATTAGAATGCATAAAATTTGTTTGAATGGTATCTTGTATAACTACTGGTACCACAATTAATGAGAAATTGAAGATCTACAATATTTTTGTGAAGGACAACCAGAAAGGGCTTACTTTCTCTAAATGTTACTTCAGAATTTATTGTATTGTTTCCTATAGTATAATTTCCTGTGAAAGGCAGAAAGAATCAAAAGAACTTCCTTGAGTTAGAGACAGATCCTGAATAAAATACCCCATGGATACAGATTCTTGCAGTATTCAGGGCCTGCTGAAATTATTCCAGATGCATAGGTGTATCCAAATATTTTCAGAGAGGAACTATGGGTATGAGATCTGTATAACCAAGTTTAATCATGATAAAAACATATATTTTCTCAGGGTTATAAACTTCTAAATGGAATGTCTAATGTGGTCTTGGAAGTAGCCTTGTAACCTTCACTGATACGCACTTTGTCTTTTATGAATGCCCATAAAAGAGTAGACACAGCTGCTTACCACCAGCCCCTTCAAAGTCCACAGCCATATTTAAGCCAAAAATCACCCTCTGCAATGTATCTCTCTCATACTCTCTCACATACACACAATGTCGAACAAGTTCCAACACAAAAGATGACTGTGTCCCCTTCAGCTGTGCTTCTGAGAAAACTGTATATTATTCTTAAAATAATGTCTCAATGCCCTGGTCAACACAGCTGTATAGAATAAAAAACTCATCTTTTCAAATTATCTGATTTTTTTTCTAATGCTGAGAGCCTTTGAGAAACTTAAATTTTCCTTTCAGTTCAGACACTTCTATTTAGACCTATACAGCCTGCCTGACACCTTCCAGAGCTGATAGCTGGAATGTTTCAGGCATTATGCACATCTGGCTGCCATGTTCAAGCCTCTACTCTCTAAATAAAACACAATTGGACAGGACAGTGCAAATATCCAGTTCAAGTAGGTAAAGTCACATTAGACTGCTCCAGTTGTGTCTGTCTAATTCATATTATGCTGATTTACATCTCCAGAGCATCTGAGCATCTGCCTTTCTTTTCTTTCTACTCTGTCCTCTTGACAAATGTTGGCCTGCAGATATTGTTGAAAAATATAGAAAAATAAGGGTTCACGAAATAAGTGAAAAGCAGGTAAAGAAGGTTGAAGGAAAACCTTTTATTTTGGGTTACTTTCAAATTCATTATTCAAAGCCTACAGCTAGATTCACATTTGTTGTTATTATCCAAGTGAATTTCCAGAGCTTTGCGATAATGGATTTGCATTTTAATATCCAGATCAATTTAGTGTGAAGATATCTTGCATCTTTCTTGAGCTTCTGTTTCTGTGATGAGATGACTGATTGTCCTTGCTGACTAACAGGGAGGTAGGGGGTGGGTAGCAGTGCTGTAATCCCATGGTCACACTTACTGACTAGCTATCACAAAGCTAACTGCTTTCTTTGCCAATTACTCCTTTATGAACTGTTGTAGCAAATAAATCTGTGCTTACATTCAGTAGAAATATTAAATTTCAGACTTGAGAGAGGTTAAAGGAGAAAAAACTGATTGGGAAACAATTTTGTAAATAGGATGGGTAGGATTTTCAGTCTCTTTCCACTCTTCTCTTTTTTTTTTTCCTCTGCCCCCACTCCTCCTCACACTCCCTGTTGGTGATATGGTACTGAGTTACATTTGTTTAATCAACAGTCCAATGTGGTAACTCTCCCCAAGGCTGATTCTTCACATCTCAGACTGTCTGGAGCCTACTTCCATCAAGTGGTGTCTTTGTACTTAACACCTTAATGGTCCTGAGGCGAGAGAGAAATAGCAGTTCTTTGAAAGGAGAATAATTATACCCAGACACACAAATGCATTTGGTGCCAGATTTTGTTACCTCAAATAAGCAAAATTAAAACAAATGTCTTCCCTTCTACAGTTACAGTGCTTGTCTCTCTCTAGGAGGTTTAGGACAAATGGATTAGGAGACACTAATGACCTAATCCTGTGCCCTTTAAATCTAAGATAATTTTGCCATTGACTTCAATGGGTAAAAAATCACATATGATGGAAACAGCACTTGAAAGTAGTTACTTTGTTTACTTGGTGTTGTTGAATTTTTATCAGTCAGCAGTGGCAGAACAAAGTATTTAGAAGGTAATGGGTCATCAAATAATTATCTGTAATATTTAGTCTAATTATTGCCTGAAGTTTCCCAAAGTGATTGGTAATTTCAGTGACCCAGCTCAACCCCTTCCCATGAGCACTACTCACTTTTCAGAAAATGTTTAAATGTTAGTGCAGTTCTGATGCACATTCAGAAACTATCCCCAATCCCTAGTCACAAAAGTTTGCCACTTAATATGAGATGAATTAGTACTTTATAAGTGGTGACTGAGACCATTTTCTCCATAACTATAGTTATGCTTCTTTCAGATCTGAAATGTTGTATCAGATGTGATTTTGAAGGTGCATAAGTACAGAATATGTGTATATTCCACCTCTCTCAAAAGAAATTTTGCCGCAACTAAGATGTTCTGTTCAAATAATGTATAATTACTTCACCTCTGGAAACGTGGGGTTTAACCTTCCTTAGTAGGTAGCATCTCACTTCTGCATCTATACCTCCTCAACTGGTAAACCAATTGCATTTGCAGTCAGCCCTGTGCTCCTTGGGGCAGGAATCACTGCTTTTATTATCCTGGCATCAGTCAAGGTCCTAACTCAGTATCTTTTACTAACTTCTATACTAACTAGTAAAAGATGAGCAGGAAAGGAGTGTAAGCACTGACCTGTTTTGTCCATACAGCATGTTCTTTCTGGTACAGTTCTAGGTAATGCCTTTTTTCAAGCATAATCCAGGAGCATCAGCTTTTTCCATAAGGAAGGAATGAGATAGCCTTCTTTTAAGATAAGTGTACAAAATCTACACCACACAAAGCAGCCTCAGATCAAAGGACTCGGGTCAAAGGACTGTCTGCAGCTTGTTTTATTTACTGGTCTACGTATTGCTCCTGTGCTTTTGACATGCACCACACCAGGGGACATGTTCATATCAAGAATTGTAAATGAAAAAAAGGAGATGGAAATAAAGAATTCAGCAGAATTTCAGTGTTTATGACCTTAAAGTAAACAGCGTTTCACTCTTGCTGGACCTATTGCAGTGAACATCACCTGTGATATAACAAAACCTCTCCTGAGCACCACGGTCATTCTGTTTACTGTATATACTGCAGGACGCCAAGATGCTGTCATGGAAAAAATAAAGCAAGATATTTACTAATAGCTGAGATCTTCACCCAATATAAAGGAGAATTTCTGCAGGGCATGTTCTTCTTAAACTTCCACCAAATTTAAGCAGCAATAAACAACTTTATGTGCAATTTATCCAAACATATTTTTATTTGCAATAAAAAAGAAAATGACCAACAAAAGAAAAATGGAATCGTCACACACGAAAACAAGAATATAAAAATAATCTTTAAGGGATAAAAAGATGATGACATTTATGAAATACTTTTATATACTGGCCATTTGACAGGAATAAATACCTCCAAACAACCTATGCATTGATGTGAGAAAAAATACATTTTTCCTAAGTAAAGTTTCATTACTTAAGATGACTAATTTGTGTCTCAGACACAGCTATTAATTATGGAGCCATAGAAATCATACAAGGGAATGGAGGTTATATCCAGGCTGTTTTTGTTAATTTATATCCATGGATATAACAGAGTGGTATTGGGAAGAAAGATGTGTGATACTACTTAAATACCATGGTAATATAGACGAACAACACCTACATTATGAGCTTTTAATTGTGAGTGAACAAAAACTAATCTCAGTATTGCATCTGGATCATTTTATTAACATAATCAAGACAATGTCGGACAAGTAAGTAGTGAACTCTCATGTTCTTTCCTTCCTTTTTTTTTCTACAGCACAATGGCCAGAGGTAACAGAGATTCTTTTCACAGCTGTATAATGGCCTCACCTGGCAAATGATCTTATCATATTACTTACTTTTCCCTGATTTTATACAAAAGCAAAATGTTTTAACAGGTACAATTCTTGGATTTGCAGACTCAGCAAGAGAAGGGTTATTACTGCTGCAGCTGTATAGTTTTCTCATTAAAAAATATATGAAGGCAGCAGATAGGTTAGTGACAACTTCAGCCTTTTCTGCTAAATTTTCTCTTTCAAAATGTTACTATGTATAAAGACTATCTTAATCCAAAATTGCTGTTTCCCCCTCAGAGAGTGATACCAATCATTTTTCTCCTAGCTGTCCAGTTGCATTATGCATGGATCAGATGCGTGTCTGGAAACTTCATTTGATTAATCTGCTTTTGCTTCAGAGTTTATACCACTGAGTTTGTAAAGATGATTTAGGTGCAGATAGCTTTCAATTAAAATGGTTAACTGATGTACAGTCATTAAATACTTAAAGATTTCCGGGAAGAGAAATCTCCTTCTACGTCTAGTGAATGGAAGCTGATCTGCTCTTTGTAATTTATGCTTGGTGATGTGTTGCTTGCTAGGGGAATGGTGTTGAGAGTAGTGGATCCAAGTGGTAATCTTTCCTATAAAAAATGACTACAACTACAACATCTTGCTGTATGTTTTATTTGACTCTTCTCTAGGTCCATGCTTCAAAATATTGGATGAAATACTTGACCAACACAACGTACACTAGAACAAGATCCCCCATCTAGAAATGGACACATAGAAGTAGCAATCATCAATTACAGCAGAATTACACAAGAAAAAAGTCAGGACTTTTAGTCTAAAGGAGGCCCTTATTCAGAAGAGCAATTATGCACATACAAACATTCTGTAGGAGAGAATTAATTAAAACTAAATACATTTACTAACAAATTAATCATGCAATATTTATGATATGAAAAGAGCACTACAGGGCAATTAGTGTCAGGTGAGCATGGAACCTGTCCTTTTGTAGGGCAGTAAGATAGGATTACAGTTTGACAGAATTGTGGGTATAACTCTGTTCCTCTTTTTCTGACCCGGGCTGAACTGAGTGCATGTTCAGACATGAGTGAATTGAAAATGGGATGAATAAATACTCAGAAAATGACTCCTGACTTAGCCCTCCATGGGTAAACAGAGATTTTGCTTTTCTTCAAAGAACGATGAAGCACGATTACACCGCATGTCATAGTGACTCTGTTTGAATCTATATAATTATTAAAAAGATCAGTTTGGCCAGTATTTGGACAGATGGTGTTCACATACCCAATCCATGGTGTATTTGCAGGAGAGCTAAAGTTAAACTGCTTTTTTGCATTTGCAATCACATTCTGCACTTTACTGACAGCAGCTTTAATTGGAAAAGCTTCAGCTTTTATCCTAGCTGATATTACTTTCCCTATAAGATGGATACAGTTTGCAATTAATTTTTCTCTGTGGACAATATTATAGTGTAAGTAATAATTAAACAAACCTTAACAGCTCCTGCCCAGACGCAAAGACAGAAATCACCAGTGAAAGACTCAGAACTGAGTAGTTTCATTTGTGGAGCCCTATACAGCATATTTGCAATTCTGCTTTTGAATTCTTTGGTGAGGAAAATATTTGTTATTTATTTTGGCACTAAAAGTAGACTAGCTGTGAATGCGATTTTTCGCAGCAGTTCTGCATAAGAACTTTTCTGCACAGATTTTAGAAAGCAGCTTCAATAACATGGCATACTTGGAAAAATACATTTGAGTTTCTGTGTTCTAAATTCATCCTAAAATTAATTCTGTTGAAGACAATGGGTGAATACCATTTCTCCATATTTATGCACCAGCAGGGAAAGATTTCTCAGCTTACACCATGTTTGAATTCCAAACTCGTGTGCAAAGATACTTCAATTTATCCAAGGGCGGTAGTGAGATGGAGGAAATGGTATGAGACAGTTGCCTATGGAAGTTTAATTACATCCATCCCACAACAAGAAATGGGCCCTTGCACACTGAGGAGCTTGTATTATTCAAATTATAACCCATTTGTGTTAGTTCTTACTACTTGAGGCGAGATTTCCTTGAAGTTAAGTATGTAAATAAACCCTGGTAAAATGGAAGTTTGGAGCATTGCCCACATTAGAATATTCTGTTATCTGCATGTGGGTTAGATCCTGGTGGAGAACTGAAGAATGTGACATATATTCAGCAAGCTATTTCTATGTATACCAAACTTTGTATTGTAAGTGGTGATATTGCGCCTGCTATTTGAATCAATTACGTTTTGCTGAAAAATTTTGCTGGAAAGAGTCTTAACGAAAAGCATTTTCACAAGAACTCATTGAACATGAAGACCTGTATTCTGGCTGCCTGAAATTGGGTATGTAAAAATAGAAGAATGTGGTGTCTTTTTTTTTAATACATAGTATTTGTCTTATATATAACATATATTTAGGACCTGAGGAAATGGCCACAAGTTGCGCCAGAGGAGGTTTAGGTTAGACATAAGGAAAAACATTTTCTCTCAGAGAGTGGTCAGGCACTGGAATGGCTGCCCAGGGAGGTGGTGGAGTTGCCGTCCCTGGCAGCGTTCAAGAGGCGTCTGGATGAGGAGCTACGAGATATGGTTTAGTAGCTTGTGGTAGCAATGGTAATGGGAGGACGGTTGGACTAGATGATCTTGCAGGCAATTTCCAACCTTGTGATTCTATGATTCTGTGATCTATTATATATAAATGTTACAAGTATTAAACAAAAATATTACATATGCTGTTGTGCTTGTGGGGGCTTTTTAAAGTTGCTTCACAACTGCGGAGACCTAGAATCAAAACAATGCAAAGTTATGTTCATGGGATTCTAAACCACTTTTCTTAAAAACCCCAATCATGCAACAAATAAAAGGATAATGGAAAATTTTGAAATGTTTTGAATAGTTCCTCTGCACTTCAAGAGGTTAATACTCCGTGCCATGCCAATAAACTGCAGTGTCACAGACACAATCAGTATTTACTTAGGGAGGAAACAGAAAGACTTGTTTTGGCTTTTCTGCCTCTTTACGTTGGTTGATGCAACACTGGACTGAGACTATGAATTTTGAGGCTGACTTGACTGTGCAATTGTTGTAGACTTTCTCGTATTTTATTTCTATTTTTAATCATGTAGGAAAAAAAAGAAGGAATTCCGTTGTTTTTAAATCTGGGCTTTGCTGTAGGTAACTTTCAATTTAATAGTGAAACACATCTCTTGGACATGGATACTAAACCTGGAAGTATCATAGCTATTCGTCTTCTGTTCTCTGGTTCATTTTATTTTGGTGTAGAGAGGCAACCATTATGAACTCCCTACTTTTATGATGCGTCTTGAGTCTTGTATGTATGTATTGATTTTGATTTTGCAATGCCCTTCTTACTATTGCTGTGTTGACACATATAATTTCATACTCCATAAAACAGTTGACAATATAGCACTTTTACACAGTCGTATGAAAAATTATTTCTGTTATACTCACTGATATACACAGAAACAGTGATGCATAAGAATTCTCAGGGTGGAAATACTCTTGGCACAGCGTATGTTCCTCAATTATTGAGTTTGGAAAGATTATTTTTTGAGATGAGTTTTAGCAAACTATGTTTACCAACTGTGTATGAAGGAATGCATTTCCTTTTTTCAGGTTGTGGTGGCTTTAACATGCTTTGATACAAAACTGAACGAAAGTCCAAGTAAAATAGGGTGAAGAACTGAAGAGTAAATTAAGATCATACAAGAGCTCCCTGATGGGTGGGTGAAAACTGACAAACAACATCCTGAGGTTCAAACATCATTCAGATCCTCAATCCTAAGCACTATGTATCTTGCTGACATTACTCCAGTCAATTGCTGAGAAAAAACTGATCAGAAAGCTTCATCTCCTCACTTCATCATTAAACCCACACTGAAATTTTAATAAAGTAGTTTGCAAAGGCATTTACTGGCTAAAACTACTATGATTACAACACAGGGAGTGGAAAAGATAGACAGAGAGTAAACTCTATTTCTGAATGAAATCTTTTTTTTTTTTTTTTTTTCCCCTTTCTTTTCTCACTTAATGGAATCATTGCATACAGACCATTAGAAGGGACTGTATATCTCTGCATTCAGACTTTCTAGCCATCAAATCACGATTTACACCTATCTTACTGAAAAATAAGAACTTATATTTTGAAATAATTTATTCCACTGCTTCTTCTCATTAATCTATTCATTGATACATATTAAATGTCATCCTTAAATCAAACAATTTTCTCCTGTTAGACTACTAAATTGCATTTTGAAAAATTTTACACTGGTCCTGTAGCTCCCGTGACTTGACGGAATTATTCCTGACTGACATCAGGATGACTGAAATCAAAGTCAGTCTAGGGTACCAAAAGTTTTAAAAGCCTGGAGGAGAAAAACCTATTGCTAATAAGTTCTTAAATAGCTTAAATGAGCAACACTGTCTAACTAAAATTCTCTCCCTAGCTAGTCTGAAGAATAATTAGATAATACAGATAATTAGGACTGCTGTTTGTATAAATACTTGAGTTTAAAATAGCATTTCACACTAATTGTCTGCAGATCAGACTAAGAAAGATCTTGGAAAAGAATCTGGGTTAGCTTTTTAGCTGGTGTAAGTCATTGTGGTCCATTAACATCAGTACAGATAATTCTGTATAGATTTCTAGATTTATACCAGCTAAGAATTTTAATTCCTTTTCTTCTATATTCTCAAGCATGTATGGGTAGATTTGAGGTCACTAACTAGCACTGCTTTGTACTCTCTCTGAACATGAGCTGCATTGTAGGATGAAATTATGTTGATAAAGAAGAGACATCACATAACCCTCTGGGAAATTGTTTTGTCATGTCACCCAGATTTAATTAGGCAATACTGGAAGAACAAAAAAAAAAAAAAAAAACCANAGGCAAGGTAGAAAGTGATTAGAGAAAAAATGTCTCATTTATTCTCATTATCTCATTGTCTTTTTCTCAGGACAAAATCGTTTACTGACCAGAGACGATATGAGCTGAATTAAATTCGGTTGTTTTACAGTAATCATTGTTCAAATCTACAGGTTACTTAAAAACAGTACAGAAGTATGAGTTCAGTGAATATCATGCAATCTTGTCAGGGTACTTCTCATTGTGGAGAAGAGAGTAAGACAAGGATAGGCCAAAGGAAAAGCTGAATTTTCCTTTATGGGATACATAATATTCCTTGGTTGTTTATGTCAAATTTTGAACATTTAAAAAATACAGTTTTTTCTCTTTTTTTTTTTTTTTCTTTCCAGGATTCTTTTGGGGTTTCCTTTCTGACAACTTCCTGTGGTGACGCAGAGCAACTCATGTCGGAAATCAGAGAAAATCCAACAAAAAGAGAAAAGAGAAATCTAGATTTGGAAATTGCAATTCATCACTAAATCAATTTCAAGTCATTATAGTTTGCTCCTTTTCCTAGAAGGTTACCAGAGCACAAATTCACATTGATGATGAATGACTTTATATATCCACAGATGTAATTCATTTCTGTTTCATATTTGAAGCTAGTATTTCCTATTTTCTTGAAACACAGGTTACAGGTTCTCAGTGTCATTGTTTGTTCCCCATTTCCCCTTATGTAAAGCAGCAACCTGAGTGATACATGATAGGTATGACAAGTGGGTATTCATTTCATAGATTATGGTTCTCTAGAAGAACTTCTATTTCAATTTGACAAGCTGCTTTTAGCAAATCACTGTAGGAATTTGAATATGAGAATTTTCCTAAATGTAAAAAACAACAACAAAACCAACCAAACATGTTAGAGCAAAACTCTTTAGAGCTCCTAGAGAGCTTGGGTAGTCCTGAAGGCAAGTGATTTTCATCTGACTTGCTGTCTTCTTCTTGATGAGGTCCTTCCCAGTCCTTCACTGGTCTTTGGAAGATCACTGTAGCAAAAGGCAGTTTCCACTCTGTTTATTCAGCACAGAGTCTTTAAGATGTATGAAATCTCAGCAGGAGGCATAAATATGATCCCAAAAGCTTTGGATCCAGGGCTTTTTTGCTAAACAGTCTAATTATTTTTTTGTGCACGTGGTAGCTGAAGTCTCTCAAGATATGATTTCCATGTCTGGCATCCGGTTGTCTGAATATTTGCGCATCTATGTCTAGTCTAGAGAGGAATGAACACTGTTTGAGTTTACTTATCCACTGGAGACACACAAGTTCATGTTTCTGGCAGTCCAACTACTCTGTTCCAGCTAAGTTTTCTTTATTCTTAACTCAGGGAAGAGAATATGTGGTATAGTCTGAGTGTACATACATTAGACAAAGAACAATTTTTTATCAATAAGCTTAGACATTTTTGCATGAAACATAGATACTTCATCTAAAGAAAGGTTTTGTTTATGCTCTATTGTCATGTCCAGGTATTTTACAACTTATTCCAAGGCTTCATAAAAGTTTTAATATACCAAGTATCTATACTGTTACAATCTCAATACACACTTAAAAATAATACCCAATGTACACTTGAGTGCTTCCATTGGATTTTTATGAATTACTTCTGTATGAATTGCAGCATAGCAAATTCAAGCCTGAAGCACGTTTCTTTTTGTTTATGTAAGCATATTCTGTAAGTAGAAGAAAATAATTCAAAAAAAAAAAAAAAAAAAGTCATAACTTTCTCATTTCTGTTAGCCAAAACTTTGTTGGGTCAAAGACAATCTTGGATGTATTTTCACCACTAACAATTGCGCTTTAGCACCAGAAGCAGTTGAATATATTGAATTTATAGTGCGACATTCACACTGTCTGTCTCTCAACCTAGGCTCTTGTAATTTAAAGGAAAGTCATTTATTCTCCAGTGAGTCCTCTGTCAGAGCACTGTGAAAGCTTTCAAAGGCATCATTTAAACAGAGCATCCATCACACGCCGTCAGGCTCCTTAGCCTGGTGAGGATTTTTACACTGTTGTGCCTAGGATGTAAACAAAGATAATGCATTTGATTTTTTTCTATTGATCCTCTTTGCTGTGAGAGCATGGCTAGACAAAGAGGGCTTTCCAAATCTGAACAGCCTGCTGGAGCACTTACTTCTGCTTCTGTAAAGCAATGGTGCCTCTTTCTTTCCAGACCTTTCAATCCGATTGCTAATATTTTTTTTCTGTGGCTGGCTCTGCGGTGATTAATGATAGGTCAGGATTAGAGGTAACTTGATATTGCTCAACTCAAATACAGGAGAAATGTTCTCTGGCTGGTGTGATTGTCATGGAGTCACACTAGTCTCCCTGAAAGGTCATTTACACTATTCATCCAAGAGCAGATGGAATAATCTGAAAATTGTAAGCTTCATGAATCCTATTATTTGACTTTGATACAGAATTCTAGCAACAAAGGTTGCTTATTATGATCTCTTATAAGCTTCTTCAGCTTTACCGGACAGCTCATATAAGAACAGTTTAGTTAGCAGTAAAGATATTTTTGTTTCCTTCTGACATAAACTCTGTTGATTTTTCTGTCTTTTCCCTTGCAATGGTGTTAGAAATAGAAAAGCTGAACTGATTCATCAATAGCTTGTAATAGAAACATACTGCATATACTTTCAAATGCATGCTAGGCATCAAGTAATGAAGTCTGTTGAAATATTGTGAGTTGGTTTGATTGTTGTGCAATCAAGAAAAACTGCAATATGTATGTATATGCTGGAGGACCAGAACTGTGGTTGCACAAGGCATAAATCTTATTAACCTCATACACATGAAATCTGTGTCATGATTGGACTTAATCGTTCAATTTTTTAGTGATATAAACCAGCACAGTTGCACTGCTAATGTACTTCTGCACCCAATAATGTATGCTTATCTGCATAATGAAGATATGCTGACACCCATTACGTGAACAGTCTTCAAAACTTTTGGGAGAAACGAGGTAAATATCATAGGCAAACATAGCATACATGTCTTCCACTTCAGCTAGCTTTATTATAATAATTAGGTGAAGATAAAAACAGAGAAACTTTGGACAAATTGAAGAATTCACTAGGGAAAATGCAAAGGTCCTCAGGACACATCAGATGTTATCCAGGACAGTGATAACATACACTGGGAGAGGATTTATTGGCCCACAGATTAGCTTACCTGCGAGGGGCAGGAGGCTGTAGGTTCAGATGCACAGAGCATGGTGGCTTCAGAAACCTTTAGTGAGTGCAGGATGTCATAGTAAATAACATGGGAAAACCTCTTCAGTTTTTCCTTACTCCAACTTACGTGGCTTTATGGTACTGTATCTAGTGAGAAAAGAAAATAAGATGCAGATTTTGCCATCTGTACTGAACTGATATTAATTTTGATAGTTTTTTTTTTTTTTATATATATGTTATGGATTCCAAATTGCACAGCTGAGGCTTAAATAAAGAGCATATGCACATATTCTTACTCTGATACACTTGGTCTTGAATTTTCTATGAGTAATCAATTTGCAATATCACAACATCACAAACATCACAGTTCTAGATGTGATTAAGGAACAGAGCTAAAAATGAAGTTCACTGAACTGCTTCTCTTTCTCCTCACTCCCTGGCTTTGAATTGTCAGTCTTTCAATATTCAGATATCTATAACTTAGATGTTTGACAGTGTTGGAACGGGATTTTAATGTGGGAATGGACATAGCAGAGGCCTTACATCTTTGCTCCCAGTGGAGATGAAAGCATAATAACATCAGTCCAGGACATAGCTTGTTGTGAACTGATGAAAAATGCTGAGAATACGTTAGGATATCAGTATAGAAGCATTTTGCAGCTGTTGGAAAGCTAGAAGCAGTGTACCGTATATGCATTTTTATAAGAAGAATGGCATTATGCACACACAGAAATCCATTTTCTTGTTCTTGTTAATGCCCTGAGTGGGAGTCAGGAACAACAGAAATGTTTCTTTGGCTACAAAAATCCTTTTGACCAAATTGACAAGAGGATTCTCTCAGCAGATGCATACAGCTCCCGGCAAGAGAGAAAATAAAATGAAAGAGTGGCAGAACATTGCAAATTTGAGAGATATCTCATAAAAAAACATATCACAATTGAAAAAAGAAGTGTTAGATTGTCCTACTGATCTCTCTATGAATTGTAGCCATGGAATCCTGTCTTCCTCATCTTTCCAGGATCCATTCTCAAATAATATGGGTGTTACAATGCTGCACTTCATCTTTCACTATTGACAGTTCAGGTTACTATAGGAGAGCAAGGTCGAAAGAATTAAGTCAGGAATACTTTTATTTCTTTATTTATTTTTCTCCAGGCCCTTGTTGGGCTCCTTCAGAGGAGAAGCAGCCTGAATGCTGATTGATGTCTACTGATGACCGTCTTGGTTTTGGGGCTCATGTGGTAGCTCTCAAAGTCAACTCTTTATCCTTTCCAGCTGAAAGTAGTCAAAATTTAGATGTCTTTTTAAGAAGGAACCAGGAAGAGTTTGTACTGGTAGAGATGAATTATACTTTTGTCTAGATCTCTATTTTCACAGAATTAAACAGAGGATCCAAGGGGACTCAGTATAGGTAAATGCAGTGAAATTCTTAGAGCTTTGATTAAGATGTCATCAAAGCTGAGGGGGGCTGAATTTGGACTTCAAAGATCTTTGTNCTCTCTGCTAAAAAATTAAAATTAAAAATAATAATAATAATAAAAAAATCCAATAATACAACTCTGCAAATTTTGAGCAAACCAAATACTATGGTTTGAGCAAATACTTCCAAAGACAACAGCTTTTTGTTTTTCAGTGGAACATTCAGAGCAATAATTGTCTGTTTTACTATCTGTGAGCCTCAACAGCCAGCAGATTTATATTTTATTAACACCCCATTACCTTCAATTGTAAATTTCTTCTTAAAAAAAAATGATGTGCTCTGACTACTAAGTGAATTCAAATAACTACCATAGAAAGAAATATAATTATGGAGCAGGATTTGCAGTAGTCAACAAATTGCACAGCTCATTCCCACTCCTTTCCAACTTGTCTTGCTTTCTCCCTTGATTAAAGTGGAGACAGCCCAATTCTATTTTCAATAACTATCAGAATTGTAAGGTATAAAAGGTTGCTAGAGTCAGCACATGATCTACTTAGGCTTACTTCCATGAGGGCTTAGGATGCTGATGTCAACTCTAAAGTGGGCAGTGAGGTCCAATAATGACATTAAAATCAGGGGTCTGGTCAACCCTGGGACCTAAGTAAAAACTGCATTTTGGAAAAACATTTCCAGTCTTCAGGGCATGTACCTAGCTGAGATAAATTTCTGAGTATGATTAAAGTTGTGTGCACGCTAACATGCACAGCTGAACAAAGATTAGGTCATTAATACCTATGTAGTTAATGACCAACCATTGTTTATGAGCTCTATGTGAAATGTAATTTTACCTAATTTGATTAATATTTTGAAAAAGAATCTGATTTTTGGGTTTATTCACAGTCTCCTAAATTCACTAAGCATTTTTAATCTTGCTTGCATGGTTTCAGGCAAGGTAGAAAGTGATTAGAGAAAAAATGTCTCATTTATTCTCATTATCTCATTGTCTTTTTCTCAGGACAAAATCGTTTACTGACCAGAGACGATATGAGCTGAATTAAATTCGGTTGTTTTACAGTAATCATTGTTCAAATCTACAGGTTACTTAAAAACAGTACAGAAGTATGAGTTCAGTGAATATCATGCAATCTTGTCAGGGTACTTCTCATTGTGGAGAAGAGAGTAAGACAAGGATAGGCCAAAGGAAAAGCTGAATTTTCCTTTATGGGATACATAATATTCCTTGGTTGTTTATGTCAAATTTTGAACATTTAAAAAATACAGTTTTTTCTCTTTTTTTTTTTTTTTCTTTCCAGGATTCTTTTGGGGTTTCCTTTCTGACAACTTCCTGTGGTGACGCAGAGCAACTCATGTCGGAAATCAGAGAAAATCCAACAAAAAGAGAAAAGAGAAATCTAGATTTGGAAATTGCAATTCATCACTAAATCAATTTCAAGTCATTATAGTTTGCTCCTTTTCCTAGAAGGTTACCAGAGCACAAATTCACATTGATGATGAATGACTTTATATATCCACAGATGTAATTCATTTCTGTTTCATATTTGAAGCTAGTATTTCCTATTTTCTTGAAACACAGGTTACAGGTTCTCAGTGTCATTGTTTGTTCCCCATTTCCCCTTATGTAAAGCGGCAACCTGAGTGATACATGATAGGTATGACAAGTGGGTATTCATTTCATAGATTATGGTTCTCTAGAAGAACTTCTATTTCAATTTGACAAGCTGCTTTTAGCAAATCACTGTAGGAATTTGAATATGAGAATTTTCCTAAATGTAAAAAACAACAACAAAACCAACCAAACATGTTAGAGCAAAACTCTTTAGAGCTCCTAGAGAGCTTGGGTAGTCCTGAAGGCAAGTGATTTTCATCTGACTTGCTGTCTTCTTCTTGATGAGGTCCTTCCCAGTCCTTCACTGGTCTTTGGAAGATCACTGTAGCAAAAGGCAGTTTCCACTCTGTTTATTCAGCACAGAGTCTTTAAGATGTATGAAATCTCAGCAGGAGGCATAAATATGATCCCAAAAGCTTTGGATCCAGGGCTTTTTTGCTAAACAGTCTAATTATTTTTTTGTGCACGTGGTAGCTGAAGTCTCTCAAGATATGGTTTCCATGTCTGGCATCCGGTTGTCTGAATATTTGCGCATCTATGTCTAGTCTAGAGAGGAATGAACACTGTTTGAGTTTACTTATCCACTGGAGACACACAAGTTCATGTTTCTGGCAGTCCAACTACTCTGTTCCAGCTAAGTTTTCTTTATTCTTAACTCAGGGAAGAGAATATGTGGTATAGTCTGAGTGTACATACATTAGACAAAGAACAATTTTTTATCAATAAGCTTAGACATTTTTGCATGAAACATAGATACTTCATCTAAAGAAAGGTTTTGTTTATGCTCTATTGTCATGTCCAGGTATTTTACAACTTATTCCAAGGCTTCATAAAAGTTTTAATATACCAAGTATCTATACTGTTACAATCTCAATACACACTTAAAAATAATACCCAATGTACACTTGAGTGCTTCCCTTGGATTTTTATGAATTACTTCTGTATGAATTGCAGCATAGCAAATTCAAGCCTGAAGCACGTTTCTTTTTGTTTATGTAAGCATATTCTGTAAGTAGAAGAAAATAATTCAAAAAAAAAAAAAAAAAAAGTCATAACTTTCTCATTTCTGTTAGCCAAAACTTTGTTGGGTCAAAGACAATCTTGGATGTATTTTCACCACTAACAATTGCGCTTTAGCACCAGAAGCAGTTGAATATATTGAATTTATAGTGCGACATTCACACTGTCTGTCTCTCAACCTAGGCTCTTGTAATTTAAAGGAAAGTCATTTATTCTCCAGTGAGTCCTCTGTCAGAGCACTGTGAAAGCTTTCAAAGGCATCATTTAAACAGAGCATCCATCACACGCCGTCAGGCTCCTTAGCCTGGTGAGGATTTTTACACTGTTGTGCCTAGGATGTAAACAAAGATAATGCATTTGATTTTTTTCTATTGATCCTCTTTGCTGTGAGAGCATGGCTAGACAAAGAGGGCTTTCCAAATCTGAACAGCCTGCTGGAGCACTTACTTCTGCTTCTGTAAAGCAATGGTGCCTCTTTCTTTCCAGACCTTTCAATCCGATTGCTAATATTTTTTTTCTGTGGCTGGCTCTGCGGTGATTAATGATAGGTCAGGATTAGAGGTAACTTGATATTGCTCAACTCAAATACAGGAGAAATGTTCTCTGGCTGGTGTGATTGTCATGGAGTCACACTAGTCTCCCTGAAAGGTCATTTACACTATTCATCCAAGAGCAGATGGAATAATCTGAAAATTGTAAGCTTCATGAATCCTATTATTTGACTTTGATACAGAATTCTAGCAACAAAGGTTGCTTATTATGATCTCTTATAAGCTTCTTCAGCTTTACCGGACAGCTCATATAAGAACAGTTTAGTTAGCAGTAAAGATATTTTTGTTTCCTTCTGACATAAACTCTGTTGATTTTTCTGTCTTTTCCCTTGCAATGGTGTTAGAAATAGAAAAGCTGAACTGATTCATCAATAGCTTGTAATAGAAACATACTGCATATACTTTCAAATGCATGCTAGGCATCAAGTAATGAAGTCTGTTGAAATATTGTGAGTTGGTTTGATTGTTGTGCAATCAAGAAAAACTGCAATATGTATGTATATGCTGGAGGACCAGAACTGTGGTTGCACAAGGCATAAATCTTATTAACCTCATACACATGAAATCTGTGTCATGATTGGACTTAATCGTTCAATTATTTAGTGATATAAACCAGCACAGTTGCACTGCTAATGTACTTCTGCACCCAATAATGTATGCTTATCTGCATAATGAAGATATGCTGACACCCATTACGTGAACAGTCTTCAAAACTTTTGGGAGAAACGAGGTAAATATCATAGGCAAACATAGCATACATGTCTTCCACTTCAGCTAGCTTTATTATAATAATTAGGTGAAGATAAAAACAGAGAAACTTTGGACAAATTGAAGAATTCACTAGGGAAAATGCAAAGGTCCTCAGGACACATCAGATGTTATCCAGGACAGTGATAACATACACTGGGAGAGGATTTATTGGCCCACAGATTAGCTTACCTGCGAGGGGCAGGAGGCTGTAGGTTCAGATGCACAGAGCATGGTGGCTTCAGAAACCTTTAGTGAGTGCAGGATGTCATAGTAAATAACATGGGAAAACCTCTTCAGTTTTTCCTTACTCCAACTTACGTGGCTTTATGGTACTGTATCTAGTGAGAAAAGAAAATAAGATGCAGATTTTGCCATCTGTACTGAACTGATATTAATTTTGATAGTTTTTTTTTTTTTTATATATATGTTATGGATTCCAAATTGCACAGCTGAGGCTTAAATAAAGAGCATATGCACATATTCTTACTCTGATACACTTGGTCTTGAATTTTCTATGAGTAATCAATTTGCAATATCACAACATCACAAACATCACAGTTCTAGATGTGATTAAGGAACAGAGCTAAAAATGAAGTTCACTGAACTGCTTCTCTTTCTCCTCACTCCCTGGCTTTGAATTGTCAGTCTTTCAATATTCAGATATCTATAACTTAGATGTTTGACAGTGTTGGAACGGGATTTTAATGTGGGAATGGACATAGCAGAGGCCTTACATCTTTGCTCCCAGTGGAGATGAAAGCATAATAACATCAGTCCAGGACATAGCTTGTTGTGAACTGATGAAAAATGCTGAGAATACGTTAGGATATCAGTATAGAAGCATTTTGCAGCTGTTGGAAAGCTAGAAGCAGTGTACCGTATATGCATTTTTATAAGAAGAATGGCATTATGCACACACAGAAATCCATTTTCTTGTTCTTGTTAATGCCCTGAGTGGGAGTCAGGAACAACAGAAATGTTTCTTTGGCTACAAAAATCCTTTTGACCAAATTGACAAGAGGATTCTCTCAGCAGATGCATACAGCTCCCGGCAAGAGAGAAAATAAAATGAAAGAGTGGCAGAACATTGCAAATTTGAGAGATATCTCATAAAAAAACATATCACAATTGAAAAAAGAAGTGTTAGATTGTCCTACTGATCTCTCTATGAATTGTAGCCATGGAATCCTGTCTTCCTCATCTTTCCAGGATCCATTCTCAAATAATATGGGTGTTACAATGCTGCACTTCATCTTTCACTATTGACAGTTCAGGTTACTATAGGAGAGCAAGGTCGAAAGAATTAAGTCAGGAATACTTTTATTTCTTTATTTATTTTTCTCCAGGCCCTTGTTGGGCTCCTTCAGAGGAGAAGCAGCCTGAATGCTGATTGATGTCTACTGATGACCGTCTTGGTTTTGGGGCTCATGTGGTAGCTCTCAAAGTCAACTCTTTATCCTTTCCAGCTGAAAGTAGTCAAAATTTAGATGTCTTTTTAAGAAGGAACCAGGAAGAGTTTGTACTGGTAGAGATGAATTATACTTTTGTCTAGATCTCTATTTTCACAGAATTAAACAGAGGATCCAAGGGGACTCAGTATAGGTAAATGCAGTGAAATTCTTAGAGCTTTGATTAAGATGTCATCAAAGCTGAGGGGGGCTGAATTTGGACTTCAAAGATCTTTGTATCCAGATCTTTTGGCTACACTGGAGTGTTATAATTGACTTGGTATGGAATTTGCTGTGCTTCACTGCCTGACAGCCAGGCCAGAAAATGAATTCTGATCACAGATGGCTACTCAGACAAGTGCAAACAGATAAGAGCTCTTTTGCCCACTCTCTATCCCATCTCCTGTGCAAGAGCTGTATATTAGTACATTTCTGTGCCTGTTTTAATAAGCTTTGTTTACCGAGGAAACTTTTCAGCAGCTTTAAGACCTCTCCTTATGTATAGTATAAGAGCTAAGACTGGGTGTGAAGCTTATGGAACTGGCAGTGATATGGGATCTTAATCCTGGAGCACCAGAATCAACCTTTGGCAAGGGTATGTTTAACCAGAGTGAGAGGAACTTGATTTATTTTAAATTTTATAGCAAGCACTCATATAAAATATTTTGTTTACAGTTCCACCCTGTGAGAAGCAAGGTGATGAGACATATGTTATCTCCAAACATTCATAAAAAGTTATTACTACCCAGCAATAAAATGTTCAAACATGACCAGCATCGAAATACAGCTGCTTAACAGTCATATGTTCTTCTTACTCTTTTGCTCCTCCTTTGCTATAGGCAAATAAATAAATCTTAGAAATTAGAGGTGAAAAAGATCTATTAGGTGGTCAGGGAAGGCTTAATCTGATGTGGTGTGAAAGAGTCTGAACAAATAGATTCTGTTCCTATAAAATGTTTTGATAGGAAAGGAGACATAAGAACACCTCCTTCTTTCCCCTGTAACAGTTAATTATATATACAACAGAGGCAAACACCTGCACAATCTATATCATTGCCAGCTCTAATTTGTAGACAATATCACTGATTCAGCTGTAATAATCAGTGAAGAAGTCTTTTACTTCAAGACTTAGCCAAAAGATTGCTGGAACTATTTGATAAAGGCTTGGGGAGCAAAAGCATAGAATTCACAGAATCATAACATCCTTAGAGTTGGAAGGGCCCTTTAAAAGTCATCCAGTCCAACTCCCCTGCAATGAACAGGGACATCAGCAGCTAGAGCAGGTAGCTCAGAGCCCCATCCAGCCTGGCCTTGAAGGTCTCCAGGGATGGGGCATCCACCCCATCTCTGGGCAACCTGTTCCAGTGCTTCAGCATCCTCACTGTAAAATACTTTTTCCTTATATCCAAACTAAACTTACCCTCTTTAAGTTTGAAATAATTTCCTCTTGTCCTATAATCACAGACCCTGTTAAAAAGTCTGTCCCCTTCCTTCCTGTAACTCCCCTTTAGATATTGTATGGCAGCTATCAGGTAACCTTGGAGCCTTCTCTTCTCCATGCTGAACAGCCCCAGCAATCTCAGCCTGTCCTCGCAGGAGAGGTGCTCCATTCTGCAGATCATTTTTGTGGCCCTCCTCTGGACGTGCTCCAGCAGGTCCATGTCTCTCCTATACTGACGACTCCACATCTGGACGCAGTACTCCAGGTGAGGTGTCACCAGCGCAGAGCAGAGGGGCAGGATCACCTCCCTCGACCTGCTGGCCATGCTTCTTTTGATGCAGCCCAGGATATGGTTGGCTTTCTGGGCTGCGAAGGCTCAGTGCTGGCTCATGTACATCTAGCCATCCATCAGTACCCCGAGCACTTTTTTGTCCAGGCTGCACTCAATCCTTTCATCCACCAGTTTGTATTGGTAATGGGAGTTGCTTCTACCCAGGCGCAGATCTTGCACATCCAACTCTTTCCAATTTGGAGAGAAGGATATTATGGGGTGCCGTGTCAAAGACCTTACTGAAGTCCAGATAGATGGCATCAATAGCACTTCCCTTGGTTCAATGATGCAATGACATCATCACAGAAGGCCGCTAGGTTGGTCAAGCAGGATTTGGCCTTGGTGAAGCCATGCTGGTTCTCCCATACCAGCTCCCTGCCTTCTGTGTGTCTTAATATAGTGTCCAGGAGGATCTGCTCCACGATCTTTCCCAGCACAGAGGTGAGACTGACAGGTAGGTAGTTCTCAGTGTCATCCTTTTTACCCTTCTTAATGATGGGCATGATGTCACCTTTTTCCCAGTCACAAGGGAATTCACCTGATTACCACAGCTTTTCAAATATCATTGAGAGTGTCTTGGAGACCACATCAACCAGTTCCCTTAGGACTCTGGGATGCATCTCATCAGGAATCATAGACTTGTAGATGTTCAGGTTCCTCAGGTGGTGATTAACTTGATCTTTGCTTACAGCAGGCAGTACACTGGTTCCCTAATCTCCTCCTTCCAAACCAATCATTTGAGGACTGTGTGATGAGCAGTTGTCAGAGAAGACCAAGGGAAAAAATTGTTGAGTACCTCAGCCTTCTCCTAGAAGGCACAAGTAGTGTAGACATCTAAGCCTGTCACAGACTACTTATTGCTTAAGGCTTAATGTATCAAAGACAAGGATGAGATCAGAGTCCATCTCTTTATCCACTAATCCTTCCAACCAGCCTTATCCTCTTCTGCGTTTCTGTTAATTATTCCAAAATAGAGAGGCAAAAAATAGTTTTCTAATTAATTTTAGACTGATGGCTATGTAAGGGGAAGTTCACTAAACTTTTTTCATTTGCATTTTCATCAATTATTGGATTCTTTTCTTTCAAATTGGAAAATAAATTTTCTTTTCAATAAGAATGTATATATATATTGCTGGGTTTTGCTACAAAATGAGTTGATATCTAAACAATTGTGCTTGTTTTCATGTAACTCTGATCAGTCTGAAAAGAAATCTAGAGGAGAATTAATTTTTCTCCAAAGATCAGCAGAGAATCTGTCCACCACTTCAATTCATTTCAGTGTCATTTTTTTTAAATGCTAAATAAGAAGCTTATTTACTGCTTACAGAATGTAGAAAAATTTTCCTGGCACTTCATTTCAATTTGGATCTGCCCTGTGGGTCCAACCCATCTTCTGTTAAGCTAATTGAAAGGACTCCTTCTGAATGAGAATTGGATCAGGTACAGAAAAGTAAAAATTGCTAGCTGTGCCATTCTGTGCAATATTCTTCTGCCATGTCTTATGCTGGTTCAGTTAAATTCATATTATTCTAGTGAAACAACTATGTTTTATAGTCAAGATGTTTAGCCTTTCTGGAAGATTCTGATACATTTAATCCTTTGAATTTGGGAGCCAGCACCACAGGCTTTCAATTCTCTATATTGGGAAGTCTGTGAACCTGAATAGATGAAGCAAAATTTTGATAACAGTGGAGAGCACAATGAGGTAAGTTCCAAAAACATTTTGTGTGTTTGTTTTTCTTTTATCCCAAATTTATCAGAGAGTAACAAATCAATTGCCAGGAACCTAGCAAAAGTTCCTGGAGGAACTTCAAGATCCTAATTAGAAACAGTAGCTCTATTAATACCAGTAGCTATTAATTGTTTGCTGCCAGTTCAGCCCTGAAATACTCACAAGAGAGGGAGCTAATGGTGATCTTGTTGCAACAAAGAGGTGGTGAATATTTTAGATGTTTTTCCCTTCCTTTATTTTGATACTGTCCCAAATGAGAAGAGAGGGAAAATTTATAGTATCATAGAATCACGGAATCATATAATAGCATAGGATGGAAGGGACCATAAAGATCATCTGGTTACAACCTCCCTTCCATGGACTGGTTGCCACCACCCTCATAATGAAGAATTTCTTCCTTATATTAAAAGAAAATCTATTATTTTTCAGTTTAAAAATATTATGCCTTCTTATATTACTGTACTCCCTGATAAAGAGTCCCTTCCCATTTTTTCTGCAGGATCACTTTAAATACTGGAAAGTCACTATGAAATCTTCCTGAAACTTTCTATTCTCTGATTTAAAAAAATAAAATACAACAATTCTCTCATCCTGTCTTCATAGTAGATGTGTTCCAGATCTCTGATGAGCTAAGAAAAATATGTTTTTATCTTCAGGTCAACATGAGCTATGAATGTGTTATAGCTCTGATGACTCCAGTCACACCTTAAAAGCAAACAGCAACCCTGTTTTGTTATAGGAAAACACCTCTGACAAAGGACCCAGTTTGTTCCTTTTTGGTGTGTGAAGTCATAAGCAGGGATTCTCAGTACTTCTCATTAGGTATCTGCTCAGTTAAATCCTGAGCTACTAACAAAGCAAGACTCCCTCTTCTAAATCTGGAGCTCCATGTTAAAAGAGAACTTCCTAATCGTGGTTGAGTTGGTTGGTTTTTTTTTTTTTTTGAAGTCGTACTTAATTATTTTTAATGCTGAAGAATTGCAGCTAGCAATTCTGGGATGCAGAAGGACAAGAGATAGAAGAGACTGACTCTAGTCCTGTAGTATTGATACTTCTGTGTGCAGAAAATAAACTGTTATTCTTTGTTCTCTTTACAGAATCAGAATAGTTGAAGTTGGAAGTGACCTCTGGTGATCAGCTTGTCAAACCTCTCAGTTCATGCAGGGCCACCTCCAGAACACCCAAGATCGTGATGGCTTTTGAATAGAGGTGAGTCACCTCTAATCTTCTTATTTTTATCTTGTGATTAGAATCATAAAATCATAGAATCACCAAGGTTGGAAAAGACCTCTAAAATCATCCAGCCCAACCATCCACCTTTCACCAATATTTCCGCACTAAATCATGTCCCTCAGTACGATATCTAAACATTTTTTGAACACCTTCAGGGATGGTGACTACATCACCTTCCTGGGCAGCCCATTCCAGTGCCTGACCACTCTCTCAGAGAAGAAGAATTTCCTAACATCCAACCTGAATCTCCCCTGACACAACTTGAGGCCATTTCTTCTCATCCTATCACTGTTACCTGGGAGAAGAGGCTGACCCCCACCTCACCACAGCCTCTTTTCAGGGAGATGTAGAATTGATAAGGTCTCCCCTGAGCCTCCTCTTCTCTGACTGAACAATCCCAGTTCCCTCAGCCACTTCTTGTAAGATTTGTGTTTCAGATCCCTCACAGCTTCATTGCTGTTATCTGAACACACTCCGGGGCCTCGATGTCTTTCTTGTGGTGTGTTCAAAACTGAACACAATACTCGAGGTGTGGCCTCACCAGTGCTGAGTACAGAGGGATGATCACTTCCCATCTCCTGCTGGCTGCACTAATTCTAATACAAGCCAGGATGCGATTGGCCTTCATGGCCACCTGGGCACACCTCTAGCTCAAGTTCAGCTGGGCATCAACCAATACCTCCAGGTCCCTTTCCTCTACACAGTTTTCCAGCCACTCTACCCCAAGCCTGTAGCATTGCCCGGGGTTGTTGTGGTCATAGTGCAGGACCCAAATAATTAATTCATAAAAATGTGTAAAACTTTGTTAATGAAAATCCTGTGAAGAGCATTGAAAGTCTGTATCTCCGCATGTGCTGCCTTCCTAATCCCTTTCGTGTGATGTTGAAAGGATCAGGCTCAGAGTCTATCTGATTTACGAGGAATGGAACAGCTGTACTACCACATCAATCATATAATAATAGAATCATTAAGTTTGGAAAGACCTTTAGGATCATATATTCCAACTACCAGCATATCCCCACCACGCTCACTAACCATGTCCCTCAGTGCCGCATCTTCATGGCTCTTGAACACCTCCACGGACTCCACCACCACCCTGGGCAGCCTGTTCCAATACCTCACCACTCTTTCTGAGAAGAAACTTCCTAATATCAGGCCTGAGTTGCCTGTTGAAGCTAATTGAGGTACTTAGGTATTACTAGAGAGAGGAACTCCTGACCTTGGTTTGTAGGCTGTTCCCTGGATGCCTTCAGAGATGTCATTAGCTGTCCCAGGAGGAGGACAGAGCTTCTAGTGTGCTCCAAAACATTTTGAGGGCAAAACTTGAGCGCTGTCAACCTCTGAGCACTGACACACAGCACCAGATCCACTCTGCATGCCGAGTTTCAAACAAATTTCTGTTATATTTTCTTTTAGATTCTCTGAAGAAAAATGGGAGACTGTACCTTACTCAAGCAGGTTCTGTAAGTGTAATTGAAAGTGTCACAGCAGGAGAGATATCCAGCTGTAGTTACATGATGGGCCACTGAAGATCAAGGAAATATTTGTGCTCCATCATTTCTAACAAGATGCAGCTGTTGGAAGGACCTTTTCAGGTTTGTAATTCAGACTCCAGCTGGATTCACGCTACCTCGATTTATTGGCACTCTGGGCATATCATGAAGGCAATATTTTCTCCTTTCTTTTGTTGTTGAGGAAGGAGGGAAGCAGAGATGAGTATATTTATTGCGAGCTCTTTACTTATCATATAATTTTCATTTATAAAATAAATATTTGGAGCCTCATTGTTGATAGCTCTCTTCTGGATGTTCAGAATATTCTGTTGTTATTCTGAGGATGTCAGAAATTAATGGGTCATCCAAAGTGAACTATTTTAGTGACAGCTGTTATTCAAATACATACTGAGAATTAATCTGCACTTTCAGGAGTGTGCTCTGAACAGGGAAAGGGGAAACCAAGACAGAAAGGAATAACGTACGCATTCTGATAGGAGTAGAGCCAAGAGTTGAACCCAGTGTTCCTACAACCAGCCTAGGACTGTATTTATTATAGCACAGTGAAGTCATACTATGACAGAAATAATACTATGCATAAAATGTGGGCTGATGTGAGTAGAATTTGTCAATAAGGTGCAGAGGGCATCCAATTTATCATTTGTTTGTTTAAAATTAGCTCAATTTAGAAATGAAGTATTGCCTCAACTTGAAAAATCAGAACATTTAATTTAGGAAGTGTAAAAATGGCACTTTTCCAGGAGCTAACCATTTTTGCCCATCATCAGCAGATGAAAGTACACAGAGTCAACAGTTTTCATGTAAATGTAAGTATATAAGTGATCAGAGTCATGATGCTCATTTACGTAGTGCTTTTTATAATGTGTGCATATATCTATGTATAGAACACGCATGCTTACTTAAAGCATTCTAAAGCAGTCTTGATTTGGGATTCTAGATATTTGCCCTGTTAGGTCTCTCCTGAGGCCAGGTAGGAAGACCTGCTTTGATTTTCAAAGACAGTCAAGGGATTGACTGGCTTTCTTCTGCCTCTTTTTCCTGGAATCTTCTGATACTTCAGTAAAGCAGGTGAAAATAGAGTGAAAAAAGCTTTAATAAAAATTCTTAGTGAGTTCCTTTGAAGAGTAAGCAGTTAATTAGATTAAATATTTCAAGAATATATATATTATAAAATTCTGTGACTGCATTTTTTTATCATTTCCAAAATGCAGAGAGCCAGAAACTCAGCCTTATGTTATTATAAACACTGTCATCCTCACTAGCTTTCATGTTTTCTCTTAATGGAAAGACCTGTCTCTTCCTGTCAACCAGGATCTGTCAGCACAGTGTTATGCTGTCTGTGTGACTTTTCAGAAACTTCTAGTGTTAACTGCTTTTTAACTACTGCAGTTACATAATGTAATTGTACAGCAGCAGCGATGAAATGCTTGAAGGAGGATGGAGTGAACAGCCTATTTTTCCTGATATCTAGCCTAGGTTGAATTGAGACATTGCTTAGTTCCTATTTGTATTCAAAAAGCTGTGGTGGTATGTGAGGGGAGTCAAGAAAAGCAGCAAAAGGGACGACTCCGGAAGAAGAGGAAGAATCAGTGCAGTGTAAAGCACTTCTCACTTTTTATTTATTAGAGAACAATATGGGGAACACACTAAACAATTTAAATTAATTTCCAGTTGACCGCAAATGATTTTTGTCTTCAGTTTAACTGATCAAAACACAAAGAAATTCTTAATTTTCCTCTTTGCATCATGTGCAGTCAATCAATTCAGTTTAAAAACAAATTTTACTCTTCAGACATATTACATATTTGTCATTTGTAAATTTTTGCATCTTATCACTAAAATTTGGGATTTGGAACAAATTCTATTCCGTCTTCACATGCAAATTTTCAGAATAAAATTACCGTCTTTTTTTTCTTTTTCTTCTTTAAGTACTCAATTCTAATCCCTGTTCAGGGATTTATAAAATGTTTCTTCTTCAGATATCAAAGATTGAGAGAGAATATGGTTTTCAAAAGGCCACTGCTTCCTCAGCAGTCAAGTGTGCACCATGAAATGCCTGATGCTTTGATGATGTTCTCCAACGTAGTGACTGTTAAATCTGAATTGGAGTTCAGGAAGGAGGATGAAATAATTTGTCACTACTGTGGGTCATTAAAAGACTACTTATCCTTTCATGTGTATGCATTTTGATACATTCTAAGAATTCCTTTCCATGAATTGACTGAGAAAGGGGCTGCTGAGGGCCTGCTCAAAGACTGGTCCAGTAAGTCAATTCTTTCTTCATTGCTTTGTGCTCCTCTACAGAAACATTAGCTAAATGCTATTCACTGTACTTGGATTGTTCAGATTCTCAGGCTTAGACTGCCAGTGCTTTCATTTATCAACATTTTAAAAAAGATATTTTACTTGTTGAATTCTGTAGAAGGGGATAAATAAATAGAGAGCGTTAATAATTCAATGAAAATACAAGCTCTATATACAGGTATTGCTTCAGAACTTGCCCAAATACTCCTGTGCTAGTTACCTTGAAGCTTGGGTGTTCAACTTTTTGTCTTGCCTGGATTGCATTGAGAGAACAGGAATTGTCTTGGGCTGCATATAAAATACATAATACAGTTAATGTATATACAAGTAACAAAACTTCTTATTTCTGTAAATGTTTTCTATTAAAACATGAAAAGGGCAACAGAAACATAAAACTAGTGGGATATTTGACCTTGTTTTTATGAAACTAATGCACCAATGCCTGGTTCAATGGAAGTGCTTGCAATTTTAAGTGCATTCTCAAGTTGATCATTAGAGATTTTAATGAAGTTATGCTCTTCCTGTTCTTCATCCTTGAAAACAGTTGTTCACAAAAGGACATACTGCCAAAAACAATGACATGAATAAGGTATGACTGTGAAGAGAACTATATTTTTTCTTGGTAAGACAGATCTTATGGTGTCTAATAGAGTCTAATAAAGAGACATGATGAATTTTTTCTTAGACATAATGAATTTATGTCAGCTGGAAATGGAATCACAAATATACAAAAAAACCTGATGTTTTTTCAGAAATCTTGAAACCCGTTCTAAAACAGCTTTATTAAAATGAAAAGGAAAGCTGTATATTTTTTATTGTTCAAAAGACTGTGTTTAGCCAACTTATTAAAATGAATAATTTTATTTGTCATAACGTGAACTTTCCAGAATTTAAATTTCATTTTGAAAAGTGCTATGGTTTGAAACATAGCACAGATAAGTAGATTTTCACCTTGAAGACATGCATTTAATGCATTTAAATGAGAAGTCAAATCCACCAAAAATGCTGAATCTGTGAGCCATTTTCCATCTTTATACAAATTTTTCATCTTCTGTCACAAATTTTCTTTTTGATTCCATAAATAACTTGATTTTATTTCATAAATCAAAAAAATCTTTTTAGCATTTTAACCGTGACTAAGCCACTTGATTTAGAAAAGTAAATGAAGTCCCCATAATCAGGATCCATACTTTCAAGGAACTCTTGGAATGGACAATGATTCTACCCCTTGGACTTTGAAATTCACAGCTTTTATGATGGTGTAAAGTGTAACACAGGTGGGTTCCAGTTTGACTGAGTGTATGTGGTGAACACAAGAAGTGGAATTAGCACTGCACTGTATCCTCCCCTCCATAGCATTCCCTTGTTGCCTACTCAGTCAGTGCTTAAGATCCTTGCAATCAACACATGAAAGATATCCCTAAAAATCACATAATAATATTAAAAGTTTATGGTCTTTTGAGGCTGCATTACTAGCTGTCCAGGACTGTATGCAGACTATGGGCTGTGGATTGGAGACACTTCTCTTAAAACACTAAAAATTCATACAAAAAAATAAAATTGAATTTGACATGAATAATCAACTTTTAATGAACACGTGGTAACATTAGTTATATGAGTTAAGGAGGGAACAAAAGAGTGTATTTGCACTTAGCATGCTACTCATTAGCATGTTCCCTTTTCCTGGAAAAATGCAGGTAACCCTTCTGAAGTGCCTGAACCAATGATGTGAACCAGAGATGCATCAGGGATTGCATTTTTAGAGTATAGTCATGCAAACTCTTTGCATTTGGTTTGTTTCACTGCAGCTTTTTCCTAAACTTCTGTTTCCATCTATATGAGTGATATCCACAACAGATGCTGTAGACAGGATAGTAATGGCCATAGACTTTTGGAAATCTACTGTGGGTGTGATGTGGAAACATGGAATACAAACTGCTTAAGAATGCTCAAGACTCTTCATCAGACTTGAAGCACTATAGAATAGCTTGAGATAATACAATAACAAGTCATGTTCCATCTTGATGATTGAAACAACTAACATTTAGCACTGGAATAATATACAAAAAGTGTATTTCTAAATAAATCTGATTTTATTTATTATTTTATTTTTATTATGATCCTGCTCAGTTCCACTCTGGTTTTATTTTAAATAATAGTTTGATTAGCTGTTGTGATAGAGATTGGAGGTAACTGAGCCCTACCAGTGAGGCTGAGATTGCCACTTTCTTGACTTTGGCATAATGCATTCTTCATAGACTATAATCAAAGTTATGATGGGAGCATTCCACATTAGGCTGCTGTATTAAACATATATCATATGTTTAAACATCATAACATATAGATGCCGGGCAAGGAAGCACTTACTGTGCACTGAGAAAGAAATGGCCATGATAAGAAGATGGTATGAGCCTTCATGCCATTCCTGAGGAGGTGAACAGAAGGAACACAATCATATCCTCAGTGTGAGTGCTGTGACATTAGGAAGTATTCAGATAAAGAAGTATCTTTGCTTTAATTGCTTTTGATAGAGACAGCAGCAGCATCCACAGTCCCGTAAAACTAAGTGCAGGGGTTTCGTTGGCTTTATTGAAGGGAACCCTTCCCTTAAGAAGACAACAGACTGGGGAGGATTTGATGAAGCAACTCCCCATAAGATTCTGTTGTTCACTGCAGTTTTAGTGGATGTAGCATCCTGAAGTACTAAAGAGGAACAAATAAGCTTTTCTCTCTGCCACTATGAAGAGGATGATTATGCTTCAGGGATAAGTCAGTAGTGCTTTTATATCTCTTTCACATTTTGTGGATCATATACTTTACTTTGTTACAGTAAGACTTAAGGTCTTACTGTCTTAGTCTTGAAGAACAAATGGAATTTTATATATATATATATATATATAAACATGCATATATATGTATATATTTAACAATAACATTGTTTGCTGTAAGCCTGGATGTTCCGTGACAGGCTATTTTCCTTATTCATACCATGCATACAACTAAGGCAGAACAGATGGGTAGGTTTCTAGTTTAGGCTTAAGGATTCAAGGGATAAAGAGCATAGCACAGGCTTCCCGTGTATAGTTAAAAGAGCATTTAGCTTTTCATAAGTTATCCCTCCATAAACTCAACAGAATGATGCTCCTCAGGAGTACTGTAAAGACTATATAAATAAATACAAATACATAGTGATATAGTTATTACTGTATTTTCATGTAATTAGAGTGTATGAAGCCAATTTTAGGTTTTCCGCCAAAGAAAATTTGTGTAAAACCAACTGAAGTCAGAATAAGAACATCTTACTTTCATTATTTGTGTAAGAAAATAATCATGTCTGTACAATCCAAGTATGGTCAAATATTAGATTTTGGTATTATCTGGAAAACAAAGGAAAAATGTAGGAAGATTAAGGTTATGCAACTATTGCAAGATAAAAACATGCTTGAAAAACTCAAAAAATGTTCTTATTCACTCAAAGAGAGGTGACAACATCTAGATATAATTATTAGAAAAAAAGAAACATATTAAATGTAATTATGGGCAGAATGAATTGAATTTCTGTTGTAGCAGATATGAAATTGTTTCAAATCCTTTGGATTGAGATGACATTTTGACTGGAAGTCCTAACTTTTTCAGTAATGGTGGAAGTAATGATCTATGGGAAAGCTGAATTGATTCTTGGATACTTGAATGCTTGCCTTTGACTGGAGAAAAACTTCTGTCAACAATACCAGAGGGAATTAGAACTCTATTTGAAAACCTTTCATGAATCTTGGGTCTTTGTTTGACAAGCGTAGCAGCGTTCTTACTCTTTATTTGAAATGAAAACAAGAAGAGACGGCAGCATGACCAAATCCCCGGCTCCAGCTCCCTGGGTTCAATGGTATAAACAATAGTAATAACAAAACTAGAAAACAGTTTTCTGCTAGTGAAATTCAGCAATAAATTGCTGACTTACTGAAAGTAAGGAAGAAAACATGAGATATCATAAGTTGTTCTCAGATTAAAAAATCCCTGATCTCTAGGCTGATGTCTTTGCGACGCTGCCTTTGGGTCTTGCTTGAAATGTTGGGTCATTCAGCCTTGCAGCTGGTAAACATCTGTAATTCCTGCACAGAGAACACATTTTTGCAGTTAGGACCTCTGTGTACTTCCAATGAAGCTGCCTCAATATTTTCGACTTGTGACCTAAGCTTGAGGGTCATACCTGCACCCAAATTTGCTCTATAGGTATGAGAGGATCCCAGTACATATGCAAGGTAAAGATTTTTCTTTTTTTTTAAGAGATAAAAGCACAATGATTGCATGACATGAAGGTGGGAAAATTGAGATGGAAGATAACAATTTAGAGGAGTCATTTCAGTTTATTATTTGGGTTCAAGTATAGGTGTAAGTCAAGACAGCAAGATTCCATTAAAAAAAATAAATCTGTTTATTGCTGGAAAACAAGAACAATAAATATTACTCAGAGCAGGTTCACTTTCTCATTCACAGCTTCTTCCTCTCTTGCTCTCACCAGATACCAGCTTTAAGATTAACAGCAGTTCAGCTGATAAAATAAACCCAATTTCTAATGCAGATTTGGAAAAATCTTTGACTCTGATACTTCAAGATAAGTTGAGGCAAAATTGCTATTTCCTCTTGACTCCTTGAGTTTTATGTATGTGTTATGTATCTTACACATATTCAATAATGGTTGTAAAAGCAATAGAAATAAATGAATGTGCACTTATCTCCTCAGGAAAAGGTGTTTGAAGTACAGAAGAAACTAAATGAAGAGTTTGTTGAGGCTTATCTACCATGGAGAATCAGGAACTGAATGTGTCCTTCAGCAGTTCCTTGTTCTTTACTAATATTGATCCATTTTTGATTGCATAAAATGAAAGTTAGTATTCGAAGTATTCAAAGAAGCTGTAGTTTCGTTACAGCACAGGAATTGCTGAATTGTCATGAAAGCATAACACTGCTTTATCTCCTTTTATTTCATTACTATTTTTTGGGAAAGAATATTCTTTCAGAAGTTTTTTTGGTCCTTACGTTAATATTTTAATTTCAACTAGAATTATAACAGGGTGCAGCTGTTGTCAAAAGAGTATAATGTATTAAAATTGTATTCAGGATTCAGTATTTTACTGCTCCTCAAACAACATCTGTATTCAGGACTGTACTGGTAAATATATTTTCTTTGATCATTGCAACATTGCTGATTTGAGTGATAAATGTTCCATCAACAGATATTGTTGCTTTTGTTTTCTCAGTATGTGGTTTTTCAAAAAGAGACAATTCCTTTATGGCCAAACAATTATATTTCTTTACTCTGTGCTTTGCTTTTTATTTTGGGCTATGTTTTCATCACTTAAAAGGACTTTTATACCCACAGTAACAGGAACAGATGAAATTGGAGACCATTGTATTTTTTCAAAAGGAAACACATCTTGAGCATAAATGATTTTGGCTTACCAAATGTAGAAGGAATGATAACTTCATGTTATGATTATGTATTACGGTAATATAGATTTTTAATAATATTTGTTCCCTTTTATTCAAATAGAAGGACTTTCCTGGGGAGATATAGGTGGCATGGAGTCAAGATTTTCTCTATACCTAAAAATTAACTCATGAATAGAATATTAATCAACATAAAAAAGCTGTAGATTTGGCAGTCTTAAAAATAGATTATTTCTCTGTGAAAGGCAAAGATAAGACTGAATGGTGGCTCCTGTGGGGCAACAGTATTCTCTCAGGGTCTCATTTCAACAGGACTCTTTTCACTCTTTTTATAAGCTGTCCTAATGCAATAGCTGTCTTTCGAGCCTTGATGTCTGAAGGGTAGGACTCCTGTTTCACTCATTCTCTGGGTCAGAGTGTGGCAAGGGTCTCCTTTGCCTGCAGCTTGTGTACTTTTTAACCCTCCTTCACTGCTTCTCTTCTCTACTCTACTCGCTGAGATCTGTAACTTTCATATCTCCCTATATTCTAACAAAAAAAATTCTCATTATTATTGTTATTAAATTACTATCTTATTGTTTTATAGGGGAAAAAAAACGTACTGCAGGACCGTTGGAACTTCCCAGATAAACCACAAATGGCAAAGCTTGTGCTAAGCTTCAAAAAATGCGGCTCTTCATTAAAAAGGTAAAAAGGGTGAGGAAGAGAATTAAAACTTTTAGCAAGTAAAATACAGACTGCATGGAAAGTGTATTGCCTGTGTGCTCCACCTATTATGACGCACTTGGGAAAATGTAGAAACTTCTAAGAAGAAGTTTTTAAATTTTTTTTTTTAATTTTTTAATTTAATTTAATTTAATTTAATTTAATTTAATTTAATTTAATTTTTTAATTGAGCAAAGATCAACCAAAAATCTGAAAGTTGCATCCGAAAGAAGAAAATAGAGTGCCTATTGTGAGAAACTAGAAGGACCAAATGGACCAGAAAATCAGAGGCTGGAAAAGAAAATATCAGATGAAATTAAAAGTAGATAACTGCAAAACAATGTATGTGTGGTGTGAATAAGCAATCATAGCTTCATATCCAAAATGATGGACTCTGAACTCACTCCAGTCACTAAGGAATGAGACCTTGGTGCCAGGATAAATAAAGAGTCAGTTCATAATCTGCAAAAGTTAACACAAAATCTTAGGACTCAGAGAGAAAGGAACAGAGAACAAAACAAAAGATAGCTATATAAAATCGTGTTTTGCCACACATTGAACACTGTGTGGCTTTTATTGTTCCCTGATATAGAAAAAAAATGATGAATTTGAACTGGAAAATGTTCAGAGAAGAGAAGCAAAGATGATCAAAGCTTTCATGCTGTTCATACAAGTGATGCCGAAGTAAACCCTGCTCTCTTCAACATGAAAAGGAAGTGATGCAGGGAGAAGTAGAGCTCTACAAAATCTTGTTCGACATAAGTAGGATATTTAAGAATCAGCTATTTGCTCTGTCCTCCAGCTCAGGATCATGAAACTAAGTCTGTGAGATAAAGATTATTCACATCACTCAAAAAATTCAAGGAAGGGAATTCCTAAAAAGTAATTCTCGTATGATATTTCAAGTAAGATGTATCGTCATTCATGCAACCTTCTGGAGCATTAAGGTTTCCATAGAATTTCTTGAGACCAAAGCTCATCAAGGTTATTCCCAGTGTACTTGGTCCAATGGCAATATGAAATGAACAAATTCTTGTAGTTCTCTGCAGTTTTTGACTAGTGGTCCTCTCTTTCTGGATCCAAAAGCTTTTGTGTATTTGTCAGCTGTTCATCAGATATAATAGACTATTCCTTGTTGAAGGGAGTAACAGTACAGAGCATGTATATCAAATGAAATCTTAAAATCTTCATTACAAAAACAAACAAAACCCAACAAAACAACAGAAACAAACAAACAAACAAACAAAAACCCCTTTCATTTCCCTCATTCTTTTGAGGGAAGGTCTGCTGTTGCAGATTTTCCTGTGTCATAGAGAGAAATATAATCACATCTTCATGTGATGATATTGAAGAGTAGCTGTCTTTCAGAGACCAAAAACTCTGCAGATCTTGTACTGCACACTGCAATCACACTGCTATTTCAGGTCTTATTGGCTGATTCCTGCCTTCAGTAAGTCACCTGTAGCTCTACCACTCTGAATTTTACTCCTTCTATTGAGTATATGTTTTTTCATTATTATTTTCCTTCCCTTTTGCATTTAACTTGCTCAACAGTCCTCAGTGACAGAACAAGGGGCAATGGGCACAAAGTGGAACGCAGGAAGTTCCATACAAACATGAGAAAGACCTCTCCTTTCAGGGTGACAGAGCAGTCTCCTTCTCTGGAGATATTCAAGATCCATCTGGATGCTTTCCTGTGCAACCTACTGTAGGCAACGTGCTTTAGCAGGGGATTGGGCTTGATGATCTCCATAGGTCCCTTCCAACCCCTACAATTCTGTGATTCCTCATGACATTTCATTCTGAGGTTTCTTGCTTAGATGTCTAACCTTTCTACATCGTTTGTCCTCACCGCTGCTGGCAACAAATTCATATTTCAATCTACATATAACATAGTTCTCTTTTCGCTTACTACTAATGTATATGAAAAGTTAGGAAAATGTTGTTATTATTTTTCTTCCTCAGAAATATTAAGAATGCCATCTGTACTGTGTTCAGTTTTGGGCCCTTCACTACACGAAAGACAAGAGACCTGGGAGCATGTCCAGAGAAGGGCAACGAAGATGATGAAGGGAGTCGAGCACAAGTCTTACGGGGAGCGGTTAAGGGAACTGGAATTGTTCAGTCTGGAGAATAGGAATCTCGGGGAAGACCTTATCATTATCTTACAACTATCTGAAAGGACGTCGTGGTGGGGTGTGTGTCAGCTTTTTCTAGAGGGACTAGAGGGAATAGCCTCAACTTGTGTCAAGGGAGGTTCAGATTGAATATTAAGGAAAATTTTCTTCTCAGTCAGATCGGTCAGGTACTGGAACAGGCTGCCCAGGGAGGTGATGTTGTCAATGTCCCTGAAGGATTTCAAGAAACAAGGAGATACGGTACTAAGAGACATGATTTGGTGGGGAAATATTGGTGGCAGATGGATGGTTTGGACTGGATGACCTTGGAGATCTTTTCCAAATGATTCCATGCTTCTGTGATTCTATGATCTCTAATATTCTAAAGTTCAGGGGCTGAAATGGCTTTTACTAGTCATGTAAGTCCCACAGTGTCTAATTATTACAGCTGCTTGGATGCTTGAAGATAGAGGTAGAGGCCTTGAAGGCTGTGCTGAAGTACCTAGATATGAACTTCTATATTCTGAACTAATCAGACACTGCTGTCAGATTATGTCTGAAATTGTCCACCCTTATCCTTTCTCAAAGGCTAGCTTGCTCCTCCATCTCTATCTTCTGGGATCCAGGAGATAGCAATTTCTCAGATCTCTTCATACAGATGTAGAAACAGACATGAGGTTTTCTGCAGTCCATGTCAGTCTGAATCATGAAATGTCAGTCAAAATGTACTTTTAGTGTATCAACTATTGCATTTTGTTAATCTAGATCTCCATTTAAAAAAAATCAATAAATCAATCATTTTTTGTTTAATTTAAGGTTTAATATAGGTTTAAATTTACCAATAAGAAGAGAGTGGATTTGGGCCCATCCTTGCAGGGATATCTGTAAGAAGAAAGCTCCAGGTTGCATGAAAGAGTTAGGGTATTTTATACAAATGGGTTAGGGAAAAGTCTCCTGCCTCACCTTGTCATGATTTATCCTGACTTACATTTAAACCCTTTGTTTTATCAGTCTCTGAAAACATCGATCTTTCTCTTAAGTTCTTTATATGCAAAAATCTACTGTTATCTATTAGCAATTAGTTCAGGGAATCACGGGCAAATTCTTCTAATGACTATTGGAGCTGAATGCAAGACCTTGAAGTCAAACAGACAAATTTTCAAGGCAGCTTGGCTCCTCTGGGTTTGCTTTACTCCTGAGTCCTTGTGTGGGAGACATGAGTAGAGCTGCAGGCAAAGTAACTAAACTGAAATACAATGCTTCCAAATTTCACACCAACTCGATTTTTGCTTTGCAGTAACATTTCAGATGTTCCAGCATTGTGATCCCTCAGTGTTTAGAGACAGGGAAATAAGACCTTTATCTTCAGAGAAAAATGGTCTTAACCAGTATTGCTCATTTATTAAGGTCTCCTGTTAGGATTGATTGATTAATTTTCTTTATTCATTTTGATTTTAATTAATTAATTCATTTTATGGAGGTCTAGATATGAAAAATGCAATAGATGAGGTAATAATAATCCATTTTCAATGGCATTTCTTAATCTAAATACTGACCTGAGTGGTGAAAAACCTAATATCCATTTCTACCTTTGTATGAAGAGAACTGAAAAATTGCTGTATCCTGCATCCCATACGATGAATCAGGAGGAGCAGACAAGCATTTGGGAACGGATAAGGGTGGACATGTTAGCCTCTGGTTGGTACAGTTCTTTACGCAAATTATCACCAAGTAGAGGTTAAAATCCAGGCATTTCTCCAGCTACTGTTAGCCTTCATGTCTGAGCTGGTGAATTACCTTGACTTTGACTCAAGTAATTTCACATATTCTATGTCAAATGTAAATACTCAAACGGAAAACAGTTACTGAAAGTGATGAGGTAATTCACCCAGCTGTGCAGCTGTGTGTGCAAAAACTCAGCTAGACAAGGAAACTGTGGTTAAGATTCAAACTTTGAATCAGATCATTGGAATTTTACAGGGAAAAACAAAACAAAACAAAAAAAACCAAAAAACAGTTGTCTCCTGTTCACTCTTCTCTCCCTCTCCTCCAAGTGCCAAAACCACAAAGAATATATTTTCCTAAAATTCAATTTTATTTGAACCCAGTTTTTCTCCATAATTTTATTTCATTAGGCTGATAAATTGGAATTAAAGAAGTCAGAGAGACCATTGCTTAATCAAAATAATATTAACTACCTCAACACCTAAAAGCTATCCTCTTGAGTGACAATTTTGCATGTCTGATGTCTTAATGTTTCTAAAAATAAAGACTAATACTCGTGTAGTGCATTTCATAGGTATCAAAACACCATATCTCATTTTTCCTAGTATTTGAAATATTAAGGCAGATTATCCCTTTTACAGTAAGATTGCCACAGCTTGTCAAGGGCACAAACTATGATCTGCTGTTGCTCTTTCATGTGAGCATGAGTGACACTGGAAGACAGAACATGGACAGAATCGTAGAAGACTATAAAGCCACGGTGCCCAAATTATTTTTTCCCCAATTTTGCCAGTTGGAGGAAAGAAGGCAGTCAGAAACAGATATATTATACGTATCAACTCCTGGCTATGTACCTGGTGACGGCATGAGGGTTTTGATTTTTATGACAATGGGACTTTCTATTAAGATTATGACCTGTTAGGAAGGGATGGGATCCACCTGTCTAGAAGAGACAGGGAAATCTTTGGCTGTAAGCTGGCCAACATAGATAGGTGGTCTTTAAATTCAAGAACTTAAGGGGCAGGGTCTAAAATGTCTATGCTCACACCATTGCAAACAGACTGGGGAATAATTCAAGCCAACAAGAACAGTGACTAATGGTCCTTACATGCCTCCTATGGCATAAGTCAGAAAGCCAGCCACCTCAAAGGTGTGGATAGCTGTGGGGGACCCTCCTGCATCCCTATATGCAAGCCTACATCCTCTGCTGCCTTTTCTTCTCTGAAGTGCTTGTATATCAATGCACACAGCATGGGAAATAAACAAGAACTAGAGATCTGTGAGCAGTGAAAAGACCATGATCTCAATGTGATCACAGAGGCAGGGTGGGACAGCTCCTCATGATTGGAATGCTGTCATGAATGGTCATGTACTTTTTAGGAAAGACAGAGCACCAAGATGAGGTGGTGGAGTTGCTCTTTATGTGAGAGAACAACTGGAATGTATCAAGCTCTGCTTAGGGATGAAAGATGAATGAATGCAGAGCTTATGGGTGAGAATTAAGGGACAGGCTAATATGGGTGACACTGTTGTGAATGTTTACTACAGGCTGCCTGATCAGGAGGAGGAAGTTGTTGAGGAGCCTTGATCAGCTCACCTGCACAAATTGGTGGATTATGATCAGGGAACTGCATACAGACTGAATATCAGCTTAAATGCATTGGAAATGATGGTGGCAGCGTTGGAGTATCACAGTTTCCTTCAAGTGTTTCACAAATGCTCACAAAGGAACAGAAAAAAACACCATATGCAAGTTTGTCAGGACCTACTGAACAGATAAGCTGAAGACTTGAACTTCCAGACTCAGATCAGAGAGGAAGACAATATTTATCATGCAAAACAATAACACCAGGTCACCACACCAGTTTGAATATTATGGCACGTATCACTGATCCTGGCTGAACTGTCCTACCATACCCACCAACCATATAGTTTGGATTTGACGCCTTCTGTCTTCCATCTGTTCAAGCTGATGAAAGATGGACTGCCTGGGCAACATTTTCCTAGCAAAGATGCCATCACAATAGAAACAATGGCTCACCACCACTGGTGCAGATGTTAACAAGTGAAACATGCAGGGTCTTGTTCATGGTCACCAAAAACGGTAGTGACTGTGTTGAAAAATGTTTTATAGCTGAGAATTTGCTTTATCAAATAATGTTACTGCACTCTTTGTATCTGTCATCGTTCCCATTGAAATAAACAGGAGGCATTACTTTCAGAGTGATCTACATATTTTGAGGGTGACAGAGCATAGGAACAAGCTACTCAGAGAGGCTGCAAATTTCCTTCTCTAGAGATATTCCAAATCCACTTTCCTGTGCAGCCTAACCTAGTGAACCTACTTTAGCAGGTGGTTGAAATCAACGATTTCCTACAATTTTTTGATACTGTGATTACTTGATAAAATTAAATAGCAAAGGCACAAAAAACCTATACATATTTATATACATATATGTACATATGTATATATGTGTATATATATATATGTATAAGCATTTTATACAGCTGGTCAAAAGATATCTTCTTTCAGGCTTAACTGCTCAGGTTTCATTCTCCTGTTTCAGACCACAACTGCAAGTTTTAGCATAGAACTAGGATCCATCTCACATGGAAGTTAAATACAAAGTGAAAAAGCTGTAGAAGACTACCAAATAGAAAGAAAAAGTAAAAAAATGCAAAAAAAAGTACACGTTCCTTTTTTGAGGTCATTGGCAGGCTGTATTATGCAAAAGATTAGTTTTTGCTTTTTATCACTGGAGTCTCTTTACTATCACGAAAGGGAAACAGCTTAAAAGCCAATAACACCAGGCTCCACAGCAGTGACTCACAATTGAGTTTCTGGGTGACTAACATAATGTGACATACCATAAGCTGCCTGTGAATGCAGATTTTGAATGCTGATGGCTCAATTCATCTCAAGAAACTCGGAATACATAAAATAGAAAGAAAAGATGACTGTTCAAAGAAGTCAAGGGTAATGTAGGAAGGCATATGAGGACAAGCAGATATAAAGTGCTGCAGGGCTCTGGCTCTGCCCTGCACAGGTTAGCTTCTGATGAATATCACTTGGGGGGTAAATTTGTATATACAAAATCTGCTGCACTTGAGAGGTGTTTCTTCTAAACCTTTTCCATTCACTCTCCTTTGGGTGTATCTTTCATCCATTTCTCTGGCACTACCTTTAGCAATTCTGCAAAGTGTTTTTAGAACTCACTGAGATAATGAAAAAAACAACCAACCCAAAATAGGTTTTTTTGAGCATCAGGCTCAACTGACTCACCTTGCTATTAACCTCCACACCACCTGCAGATTGGGGCAGAAAGGGGTAAAATAACAGAGTTAAACAATGTGTTCTAATGAAGCTGAAAGTTACGCAGGATTATGTGCATTATGAAGAGCCCTACTGTATTGCACTCTGTTTTAAATGGGGCTGCAAGTGTTTGCTGTTTGGGTCTGAGAACACGCTGAGACAAAGTTGTACTTGTCAAACGCTTCAGGTTCAACACATCCAGTACTGCCTTTAAATTTTTGTGCAAACAAGATTTTCTGCTGTTACAAATTTTCACAAAGTATTATACAGCACTAAACCTCACAGTTACGCTATGTAAAATCATGACAATTTTGTGTTAGAATGGTAGAATCATACAGTCTTTAAGGTTGGAAGAGACCTCTAAGATCATCTAGGCCAACAGTCAACCCCACCATGTCCACTAAACCATGTTCCTAAGTACTATACCTATTCTTTTCTTAAACACCGCCAGGGGACAGTGACTCCACCACCTCCCTGAGCAGCCTGTTCCAATGCCTCATCACTGTTTCTGAGAAGAAATTTTTCCTAGCATCCAACACGAAACTCTCTTGGCACAACTTTAGGCCATTCCCTCTTGTCCTGTTGCTTATAGCTGGGAGAAAAGGCCAACACCCCCTCACCACCTCATGGAGTTGTAGAGAGCAATAAGGTCTGCCCTGAGCCTCCTTTTCTCCAAACTAAACAATTCCATTTCCTTCAGTTGCTCCCCACAAGACTTGTGCTTCAGACTCTTCACAGAGAGAGTGTTACACTCACTTAGCCACAAGGAAAGACTTCATGTTTTTTTATTAATGAGTAGAAAACAGGATATAACTCTGGAAATATTAAAATTAAATTCTAAACTATAAAGCAGAATTCAGCTGCCTATATAAGCCATGCCTAGGATCTTACCAATGGCTCAATTCTTTTCTGTTCCCATAGGCCTTGTGGGTTATGGCATACCCCAAATGGCACAACTTTATTTATTTGGGACAGGGAAAAGGAGGAAGAAAGTTCAAGGACCTTGTTATAACTGTAGCATCTGCTCCCTTACTAAGGGGAAGGAAAGGCAATTCAAGCACAGGTCCTAGAAACAAAGGGAGGATGGAATTTGCTAGACAATCTCAAGACAATTTCTGACATTTTTAAAGGCTCTCCCTTCAGTGGGGATTATTAGCAACAGAGACAGGACACTGAAACATTAAGAGTTAAGCAGAACAGGTAGACTAACAGAGGACTGAGGATGGAAGAGAGACTCATGAAACAATTCATTTATTCTTGGGAAGTTCATGCACTCTAAATCCAACTGCTGGTCTTAACCATCATACTCCAGGAACCAGTGTATTTCAGGTGCATACCAACTGGGGATGAGAACCAGAGTCCATATCATCAGAATTAACAAATGTAATGCTAATGCATAGCTCAGTGAGAGGATCCATGTGGATCATTCTTTAACATCATAAATAATATAACGTAAATAACATTAAAAAATTGGCAGCCATACTAATCTGCCTCTCTTCTAAGTCTTATACTGCAGTACCTTTTTCCTTTACATTTGTCCTTAAATTTGTCCTACTCTTTGTACGAGCTTTGATGAGACAGCAGTGAGAACTGTGATCAGTAAAGACTGAAGCATAACAAAAATGTTTTTTAAGAAGAGTACTGTGCCTATTTTGTCCCATCTTGATTCATTAAAGCCTATTAAAACAACACTTACATTCTTGTTTTGCTTGTTACCTGTAAAACTTTAACACAGAAATATCACACACATATTGTCTCCTTCTGTTTCAGGACTATCGATGTTAGTCTGAAAAATGTATGTACATGACAAAGGACATTTGAGAATTTCTACTTGCTTTTTTTTTCCTCTTTCATTTCAAAGAAAATGAAATAGAGAAGAGAAATAAGTGCGTGGTTTCGCCTGGGACAGAGTTGATTTTCTTCATAGTGTCTGGTCTGATGCTATGTTTTGACTTTAGGAGAAAAACGGTGCTGATAACACATCAGTGTTTTAGTTGTTGCTGAGTAGTACAGTATAGAGCCAAGAACATTTCAGTTTCTCCTCTTATACTGTCCTGCCAGCAAGAGAGCTGGGGGACACATGGAGCTGGGAGGTGACAAACTCAGGACAGCTGACCAAAACTGACCAGAGGGATATTCCATACCACATGACATCACATGAAAAAACTATAAAACTGAGGGGAGTTGGATGAGGGGGACAGATGCTGCTTGTCTGGGCATTTGCCAGTGGCTGAGGATGTTGCAGTGCATCATTTGCTATTACTTGTTCTGAGACATAATTTCTATCTGTCTCAAAAGGAGACAAATCAGGTTAATTTCTGTTAAACTTTTTGCTCTAGAAGATTGTCTTACCTGAGTCTTAAAAACATAAGCTTGCTTAACTCTATGTTTATTAATATTCAACATTTCCCTAAGTTTAATCCCCTGGCTTGCTACTTAGTTTAACTCAAAGCAGTAGCAATGATGTCAGTCTTATGTATCCATATGGAAATCAGTGGACCTACACAGTGGCGCAAGAGTTAATTCATGTCTATATCATGCAATCATAGAATGGTTTGGGTTGGAAGGGGCCGCTAAGATCTTCTAGTTCCAACTCCCTGCTATAGGCAGGGACACCTCCCTTTAGACCAGGCTGCTCACAGCCCCATCCAGCCTGGCCTTGAATGCTTCCAGGGAGGGGGCAATCACAGCCTCGTTAGGCAACCTGTTCCAGTGTCTCACCACCCTCACAGTACAGAATTTCTTCCCAATATCTAGTCTAAATCTGCCAGCTTCCAGTTCAAAATCATTTCCCCTCATTCTGTTGCTACATGTCCTGTTAAAAACATTCCTCCCCAGCTTTCCCGTAGACTCCCTTTCAGTACTGAAAGTCCACTATAAGGTCTCTTTGGAGCCTTCTTATCTCCATGCGGAGAGCCCAGCTCTCATAGCCTGTCCCTGCAGGGGAAATGCTCCAGCCCTTCGATCGTTGGTTGGCCTTCTGGGCTGCAAGCACACGTTGCTGGCCCATGTTGAGTCGTTCATCAACTGACACCCCCAAATCGTCCTCCTCAGGGCTGCTCTCAAGCCATTCTCTGCCTAACCTGTATCTGTGCTTGGGATTGCCCCGACAATAGACCTCACTGCACTCTACAACTTCCTGAAGGGAGGTTGTGATGAGGAGGGGTTTGACCTCTTCTCTCAGGCAACAAACAGGACCCGAGGAAATGGCCACAAGTTGTGCCAGAGGAGGTTTAGATTAGACATAAGGAAAAACTTTTTCTCTCAGAGAGTGGTCAGGCACTGAAATGGCCTGCCCAGGGAGGTGGTGAAGCTGTCGTCCCTGGCAGTGTTCAAGAGGTGTCTGGATGAGGAGCTACAAGATATGGTTTAGTAGCTTGTGGTAGCAATGGTAATGGGAGGACGGTTGGACTAGATGATCTTGCAGGTCATTTCCAACCTTGTGATTCTACGATTCTATGATTATATGATTCTGTTTTCCACAAGAGCTGCAATATCAGAACCAGTACTTCCCAGATGTTAATGCTAACTATTGATATAGAATCCTCTAAACTGTAAAAAACAGGAATTATGAAATTTCACAAACAAATGTATGATAAGATATCATCCTCCTAACACAATAAGAGCTGGGAGAAAAAGCTAAGCTTGGCCATGCAGATGAAAATCATGGTTGGTAAGTTGTAGATCATTGGAAAAAGGAGAAAGATAGGTCTGGAGAGGTGGCCTTGAATGCCTTTGTAGACATCAGAATGGGCTCTGCATATGTTAATACATGTAGATAATAATCACAGAATCAAGGAATCACAGAATGACTGAATTCATTACTTGTATGTAATAACTGAATACATCTCTGATGGGATGATATACACATCTGGGTATTTCTGCTGCTGAGTACTGGTATGAATTTCTGATCTGTAAATTCTGGGTGATGTAGAATGAGAGAGTGAATTTCTAGTATGTTGCATCAAATATCTTTTTAATATCTTTATACAAAGTTGTGCCATATTAAATTGAGAATCCAAATAATTAGATTTTTTTTTAAGTGATTACATCATTTAAACCAAAAAGATACATGTTTCTGTGGTCCGATCTAACATCTGCATAAACTAGTAGTTTCAGCTTTATTATTATGACTAGTAATAGATGTTACTGCATCAACAAAAGACCTGGTAATATAATTTTATAACTATATGTATTTTTTTTTTTATTTCAACACCATGCAGAGCAACAAAACTCTTGATCTGACAAACAATGGGGACAACAGAAAGAATGAACTATTTACATGATCTCTTTTGGGGAGATGAGAGTGGCTGAGACAGAAAAATTGGTGTTGATTTCAGAGCTTTCCTTTCCCAAATTCCCATATCGCTAAGCTGTCACATTTGTTCTCATAAAATGTGTCTACGATACACTGCATATAACAAAACTGAAGCATTTCCCCTGTTATATTTCGTCATGTATCTATCTCTGTCTTAAGTGATCTGCCATCTAGATTTGAATATTGGTTTAAATTAATGAGCACTGTAGCTACTCTAGTGATTACTCTGTATCCATAATATTTTTCAATTTCAGTATTTTTCCTACAACTTCTCTGTGAATAACCATTATTCAGTGTAGAGTTGGAACACATGTGACAAAGGGTTATCTATTTGTTCTTTAACGTGATGTCTGTTTCACATTTGCACAAAAATATTATAAGCTGAGCATTTCATTATCAACTACAATAAAGCCATTAACATAGATGTTTAGTCCTGTTGATGTGCTAACTGCGGTACTACTGGTATTCTGTGGTATTCTGGTACTTATCAGTTCCTTTAAAGCAAATAACTTCACTTAGAGAAGGAAAAGTTTTGGAGAAAAGAATCCTAGAATTAGTTATCTTAGAATTCCATGACCATTTATGCATTTTTATGGAATGTGGACATTTATTAGTGCATTTTTATCATTATTAACTTAAATCTTAAAATCTAAACTTCTCTTCATTTTTATTTATTTATTTATTTATTTTTGCAATTGCAGATATTATTTTAACATATTGTGTTCTGTAACATAGTAACTGAAGATGAATTGTCCAGTGCAGCAAATTTTAAATAGAAATCATTTCATCAAAACTCACAGATTGATTTCACTATAATTTAATTTTGACAAAATTAGTTATGTCATGAAGAAGAGTTGAAAGGCTTCATTCTTTCAGTTTCAAAACTGGGGCTCTTCAGCCAAGAGAAAAGAAAGATCTGATGAGACCTTATAGTGGCCTTCTAGTACCTGAAGGGGGTCTAAAAGAAAGCTGGGGAGGGACCTTTCATCAGGACGTGTAGCAACAGAATGATGGGAAATGGCATTAAACTGAAAGAGGGTAGATTTAGATTAGATATTAGGAAGAAATTATTTACTGTGAGGGTGGTGAGACACTGGAACTGGTTGCCCAATGAGGCTGTCATTGCCCCCTCCCTGGAAGTGCTCAAGGCCAGGCTGGATGGGGCTGTGAGCAACCTGACCTAGTGGGAGGGGTCCCTGCCTATAGCAGGGGGTTGGATGTAGATGATCTTAAAGGTCCCTTCCAACCCAAACTGTTCTGTGATTCTATGAAAATACTGTTTTATTACAATAAGGTTTGTGTTTGTTTGTTTGTTTGTTTGTTTGTTTTTTTATGGCTCATGGTAAACAATCATTGGGTATTAAAACCAATGATAAATGGCCAGTAGAATGCCAATTTATCAGCTAGAATACCAGTCCAGGAAATAATTACCATTTATAATAGCAGTTACTAACACAGTGGATATGAGATTTCATATCAATTTATGCAAATCATGAACTGACAGAGTATTGAAAATATGAAAATATTTATATTTTTAATAAATTACAAGACATAATTTACAATAAGAGAATCTGACCACTATTTATATTTATTTTTTTCTACAAATAATTTTTGTTTGAGGCTTTCTTGAATTTTATTATAGGTCAAAATAGTACTGAAGAAAACTATTTGACCACCAGCTGGTCCAATAGAAAAATAATTCAACAGATTTTTTATAAGATGAACTATTTCTTATTGACAGTGGCCAGCATCAAAGCAAAGAAGCAAGGAAATTTCCAAAGGAAGTTAAGTAAAATTAATTTTTAATAGGACCTAAAATCTGGAGGTATTCCTTGAGGATTACTTATATGTTAATACTGTTAATGTTAACATTTGAGTATTCTCTAAAATCTAATGAAAAATCCTTTCTTTGCGACTTGCTAATTCTTGGCCTCAGCAATGTGCTAAGAAGCAATTTCTGCAGTCTAGATCTGTCTTAAACAGATACTTTCTTGCAATACTATAATCAGATCTCTTCCTATTTTTCTACTGATTATGACAGAATCTTCAGTAAATCAATCTTTATTGCATGTTTTTGTTATCTCTGCTGTTGCCTCTTCTCAAGAAATCTGAAATACAAGCACAATCCATAAATACAGGTTTCAAACTTATATGTATATACGTTTTGATACAATTTTCAGTTTCTGTATTAAACATTGTCTTCTTCTTCAAGATCTCAGTTTTATTTCATGAAAAAAATGGGAAAGATTCAGAATTCCTGGGCGTAGCTCCAAGTTTTTCTGGTAACATTCACAAAGAGGACTGTAGACCTTCTGTTACACTCATACTGCCTTCTTCTACTAAAAATCACCCCTCAATTAGCATTTACTTTCTAAATATTCTCATGCCCTGTTTCTTTCTCTTCAGACTCTGTCCTTTTCCTATGAGGTTACCACCAATTCTCTCAGTTTATTGCTCACTTTCTCATAAGAAATCTAATCACATTTTGCTCATTATACTGGACAAATAATATATCTAACTCCAAAGATTTTACAGGTTCTAGGGCTAATCCATATTCATGAGCCTTCAAAAAGCCAAACAAGCCCCATCAGTCTGAAATATATAACCTTTATAAATCTGTATCAGCCAAGAGTGATTTCATAATCCACTTACAGTATTCCTAAGCCAGACATGAATGACAAGTTACACCTTCAAAGTGATCAGAAGAAATTTTTTGCCATTTTAAGCCAGACTGGAAGAATAACATATGTCAGGTTACCTCTAATTCATTTTCATTTCCAATTCATATCTCTGAAGTTGAAATTCTTGTCCAAACTTTTCTGCATCCCCTGTATCCTAATTTGAACCATTTCTTTATTATTATTATTATTATTATTATTTTAATTTTAGTGGTAGGAGGACATCAAAAGTGAGAAAAGTTGCCTTTATTTTGTACATAACGGTAAGTAATCTTTTTTCTCATCTTAGTGCTGCGAAAGAACAGATTACATGTTGATCATATGAATAAGATGTCCAACCCAATAGTTTTATGGGTTTTTTTGTTGCCCTCTTTTCCTATGTTTTAATACAAAATTGAAAAAAAAGAAGCTTGTTTACTTATATACATTACAATACTCTATATTTATATTTGGCCCAAGACAATTGCTCTTCAGTCAGTGCGATCCAGCCAAGCCAAAATTTTGAACACCCATGATAGACTGACGACATTGAAGAGTTCACAGTTAGGTCAACAAGTAACTTGATACAACTGGGCAAGGAGAGAGACTGAGATTATGTGGATCCAGTATTACTAATCTAGATTCAGCAAATGCTGTGCCTTTTTCTGCTGTTGCAAAATCAATATAGTTGCGGGGATTTTTGTGTTGTGGAATTTTTTATTTTATGTTTATTGCATTAAACTTTATTGATTGCTCTCTCATCTATATTCTGCATTTGCAAAACAGATGGAAATTTTAAGCAGGAGAATGGAAATAAAAATTGTTGATCACCATTTCAAACATTTGTTATAGGCTGTAAGAGGAATATAGAATGCAAAACCTTAGTTTATACGTCGTGTTAAAACATGCGTATTTCATTTTCTCACACTCCGCAAGTGAGTGGGGTAGATAGTCAGAACAACACACTGTATTTTTTCTTTTTCTAAAACGCTGCCTTTCAGCCTTGTGATGACAGGAAAGAACTTAACAGCCAGATAGATGTCCTGGTGGTTGTCACAAAGCCAAGGCTTTCTCCCTTCCCAGCTGGCAGTGGTGTCTAGCCCCATGCCCCATATGCAAGGTCATGGTGACATGGTGAGGACTTGCCTCTGAAAGGATGAAGATCAGAGCCTCAGCATGTTGAAAAAACTTATTTTTTCTCTTTTTATCTCTTTACGTTCAGTTCTCAGGGCCAGGAACCTTCCCTTTTACCCTTCAAAGGAGGCAGCCCTGCAGATTCTAGGGGAGCATAATCAGAGCAGGGGCTGTTTTTGTCTAAAGTAAGAGCAAGTCAAACTGTTAAGTTGATGGCTTTTAAAACTGTAATTAGGGGTATCTCAGACAAGTATTTATGTTCAAATATCAGCTGTTGAAATTCAAATGAAGCCCCAGAGAAGGAATAGAAAAGAAGACATTCAGGAAATCTAATGTACATTTTGATATTGAATACTTATGTGAAGTTATCATAGAATGAATCATGGAATGGTTTGGGTTGGAAGGAACCTTTCAGATCATCTAGTTCTAACCCCCCTGCTATAGGCAGGGACACCTCCCTCTAGACCAGGCTGCTCACAGCCCCATCCAGCCTGGTTTTGAATGCTTCCAGGGTGGGGGCATTCACAGCCTTGTTGGGCAACCTGTTCCAGTGTCTCACCACCCTCATAGTAAAGAATATCTAGTCTAAATCTACTCTCAGTTTAAAGCCATTTCCCCTCATTCTGTCACTATATGCCCTTATAAGAAGTCCCTCCCCAGCTTTCTTTTAGACCCCCTTCAGGTACTAGAAGGCTATAAGGTCTTCTCAGAGCCTTCTATTCTCCTGGCTGAGAGCCCCAGCTCTCTCAGCCTGTTCTCATAGGGGAGGTGCTCACATTATTCCTTCCTCTTGCCATCTCTCTTCAATTTCAAAAATATTCCAAAATATATTTTATCAAGTATTTAGTAAAGCTGAAAAAGACCTTAAGAAAGGACTTCCTTCTCAGATTATCAAAGGAGTGACACAAGATTTGTATTAAGGATGATGAAGCATGCTTGATTTCTTCAGCCTGGGAAAGAGCTGATGGAGAAAGAATATGGCAGAGATGTACAAAATCATGGACTGTTAATAGGAAAATCATTTCTCATTGTCTTTTCCACTACAAAAACATGGAGAATTAAATAAAGCTTGAAAATTGCATGTTTGAAATGAATGCAAGCAGGTAGCTCTTTGCAGTGCTTGGAATCAAGCTGTGGAAATACTTTCTGCAGTGTGTTGGTGAAGCTAAGAGCTTGAAGGTGTTGAAAAACAACTGTGCAAAATTGCGGAGGAAAAATCCACAGAGCTAAAGACAAAGAAAGGGACAAATACAGAGAAAATACCTGTGGTCAGGATCCTATGGCGCAAATTGATCCCGTGATTATCCCTAGATTTGGGAAAACATTTCTTCAACAATATGTGAATATTTTCAGCTTTGGAAGTACTAGCCACATATTTATAATGCGGCTACATAAGCTGCTGGAGGCTGGCATCCTCTGGTAGTGATTAACCATTTGCTCCAAGATCTATTTGAAATCATGCATCAATACAAATGAAATATTTCATGGGGTGCAGTTTCCCCATACGCTTTGGTTCCTCATTAAACCTTTTCATTAAGTTACAAAGAATGGATTGAAACCTAAGAAGTGTAATTCCCTCCTATTAATCCACTTCATTTTTCTCATGTATAGCTGAGTAAGTTCTCCTTGCTTTCTCCTCAGTCCTTGTTAGTGAGTCTTTGCATGGAACTGCCAGATGAAATATGCACTGTTAACAGAAATCTTCAGACATATCTGAAGATAAACTACTATGGCAACAAATTACTGTTTAGAGTAGAACCTGTGATCCTGGGGGGAATGAAATCCTAATAAATGTGTAGCATGAAAGTGCCAATGAAATTATTGAATTAAATACCTTAGAGAGAAGAGACTTTATCAAATAACTGTCTGAGCCAATTCTCATATACTGGACCACTGTTAAAATGAAACAGAAAGACATACTAAAGGGAAAAATGTGCACAGTTTTGTATATACATATCAAAGACAGCAGAAGAAATATGAAACTGGTTCTAAATTTAAATGAGTAAAATGAGGTGAAGATAAATGACAGAAGATCCAGTTATGAAATGTCAACTGTGGGTTCTAATCCACCATGTAAAATACCTTTAACAACGCAAACTCAGGTGCCTTTAATATGAGATTGGGCTTATTTGAGTAATCTATCTTCTGAGAGAAGACCCAAGCGTGTACCTGTCAGCACTGAGGTCAGATATGGTGTGTGACCAGCTTGAACTTATTATGTAGGCCATCTAACCTTGTAGGACTGTCATATCACTAGCACTGGGCAGAATTATCAGCTGTGGAAAACTTCCTAGCTACCTTGTCTTTGGTCCTATCTACTGCGAAGGGGAATGAAATCAGTGGGCAGAATGGGAAGAGCCTTTTGGATGTGTGGGTGCCTGCAGCCAGATGTCCTAGCTTGATCACTGTATCAGACCTGGCTTTGCTTAGATGGGATTGTGAACCTTGTAGAAAAGTGCTCACTTCTACTCTATTTCCTGCTTGTTAGCCAATTAACCATCTGTATAATAGAGCCCAAAGCTACAGCAGCAGTAATGACCTGGCTGACATTTTGGCTGTTTGTTCAGCCATGGGTTTGAATTTTTTCTGAAATTCTGAATGCTGATTATTGTAGACTGACTGGTACAAACTAATCTATGACTGAGAAACATGACAAATATCTCCAGTTTGTTCAAGGAATGATCAATGATTCATTTAATTAAATGTTAAAGAATGTTCTCTCTCTCTCTCTCTCTGTTTTTTTTTTTTTTTTTTTTTTTTTTTTTTTTTTTTTTTTTTTTTTTTTTTTTTTTTTTTTTTGTAAATGCAGATAAAATTAACTAGGAGAATACAGGAGATTTCTTATTATGGGATATATTTAATAGAATTACATCACTTCCATAGACTTCTAGTGTGAGGCATCCCTTCCTATAGCAGGGGGGTTGGAACTAGGTGATTTTAAAGGTCCCTTCCAACCCAAATCATTCTATGATTCTATGATTCTGTGAATTTACTCCTATACTTTACTGTTATCTGAAATTAATATTTTGAATGTTATGAATAAGGTGATCTCTGTCATGGAGGAGAGAGATGAATGCTAGCTAAGCTGCCTTCCTTGTTGTACTGTAAAAAATCTTTATGTATCATAGACAAATGTAAATAACAGGACAACACATTTGTTGGCTAGATTTATAATACAGGACTTAGAAAAAAATGTTTGGACTCGATGCTGAAACACTTAGGTTGGAGTCTGTATATGATCATTAGTTGCCTAGATTCCCAATATAAACTAATATAATCTTTAACACACTTTTAATCTTATTCTAAAATTGTCTTCCAAGTGAGCTATTTCATTTGTGCTTGTTGACTGCACTGCATGAATCTCACATTTAGGTTATATGGACCCATGGAAAGTTTATTTTTCTCTGCTTCCAAAGCAGAATATACCTGTTAAGTAAAGAGTAAAGGAGGTTTTGTAGTGTTTACCGTCTCATATAATCCAGCAGTGATCCTAATTGATGTGAAGGAGGCAACCACGTTAAAATATTGTTGCTTATACCGGTGATTCAGGAAAACAGGTATGTCTTAAGTGTGATTGTATAGATGAGCAGGATAACGCAAAAGTATCAGTAATCTGGGAATCCCTGCTCCAAAACACCGAATTTTTATTAAAATACCCAAATTACTTCTCTCTTCAATATTCCCAATTTCCTTCACACTGCATATGATACTACTGTCATATTTAGATTTTAATTGAAAATTTAATGTGTGTTAATCATTTATTGGACTGTAAATTGTTTTAAAAACTGCACTAATGCTGAAGCAACTATGAATTCATCTTACCTTCTCAGATGCAGCTCTTCTGTACTATAATTTAACCTTTCTAGCTAAAGGATGTTTAAGCATCTTGCAGAGTAATATGACTATTTTACTATAAGATTCTAGTGTGATCAAGTGGCAAAGGATATTTACTCATTTTCCAGGTAATCTGTCAACACATAGCCCCAAACTTTCCTGTCTTAGATGATTTTTTTTGTTCCTTCATGCAGAAGACCTAATGCTAGTTTAGATGTAAAACAAACATGTTGAATAAAAGGTGACATTTAAACAGTGTATCTAACTATGAAGCAGCACTTCCATTTTAAATTCCATGACTGAGATGACACTGACTTAGAACAGTTACTGCTTATATATAAGCAAATCTCAGTGGACTTCCTTCTCTCAGTTCTCCAGAGATTTCACATGCAAACAATTTATATCCCTGGATGTTTCATTCAGTATTTGGCCAGATGTCATTCTTGTCATTACTCTCTATATATATAGCCTGCATCTTTCTGGAACAATATATTCCCTTCATATTTGTTTCTCCTACTGAGGATATAGGCTTGAGAGAGTAGTATTACAAAAAATGCAGCAGTGCTTTTTATTTTTTAATACTGCCTTCATATATATATATATATATACACATATATATGTATATATATGCACATATATATCATCTCTCTCTGTATGTCCATATCTATATATATTGTCTATATATTCATGTATATATATTTAGGGAATTATTAGGGAATATATATACTTATTATTAGGGAACATATTGTTTCAGAAAGATGCAGGTCAGCTTTTTGACTGAGGACATATATGGGTGGGAAGGAGTGTTTCTTCTGTCTTCCTTCAGAATTTAGTTGTTGCCATTGTGTCAGCCAAGATCAGGTCAGCAAGAGCTACAGCACTGCTGATTTACACACTTGCAGATGTAGAACCGAGTTAGAAACAAGTGATTTTTTCTTGGTGGTTACACATCCTAAAAAGCAACACTTGGCCCTGTAATTTACCTAACTCTAAATATATATATGGAGGTCCTAAATATAAACTTCTGCACTTGGTTTTGTAAAATTCACAGGAGATAGCAGACCTGTTGAGTGTTTCAGACAAAATTTACAGGGATTAGCATAATGAAAGCCCCATCATATACTTTGCCTTTTAGCTTCTGCAGAGAGACACAGAGTGACCTGCCTGAACACCTACAAAAATATGCTGGTTCCAGGCAGGATCAGTCCCACTTTAGTTTATAACTACGTAGTTTAATACTACAAATGCTTGCATTTAGTGCTCTCATCTGCTACACTAGTTCATTTGTCTTTGTAAGTCTCCTTGAAGTACTTGATGAAATGTTAAAAATATTGTATTCAGCCAGGCTGGGGAGCATGGAGGCCTCCTGCTGCTGCAAGTGATCTACAGGGCTAAAGATAGTGTTTAGCTAACCCCATGGTGATATAGTAACTAGAGTCCTTCAGAACAAAATGACCCGAGGTGAAGCATCCCGCAGTGTGTGGAGAGAACAAAAGCTCAGAACCAACCTGCAGGGACAAATCCAGTGATTCAGTTTGGTTCATAAATTTTGTCCAAATTTCGAAATCTACAGAAAGCAGCAGAATCAGCCAACATTGCTGATGATACTCTGTATTTACTCGGGTGAAGAACTGTAATGGCTATAAGTTTATTTTCTTGATTTCATTGAAATGATGCCAGAATTCTACTGGAATGAGTTTATAGATAAGGCCATTGGGAAACTGTAAAAAGCCATACTGTCGATACCAGTTCTGCAAAAGCTATGTGGTATAAATAAAGCCTGCAGACTCTGTCCCTACATTTATATTCAGAACTCACAAGAAAGAGATGGTTTAATAACAGAGAAGAATAATCTATAAATTTTACTTTTATTTGACAAATAATTTATCTATTCAGACAATATTCATTAAAAAATACATGCAATTTGTCACAAGGAAATCTCCCATTGTACCGATTCCTGTTCCAACCTGAATAATTCTTTTTCCAAACTTAATGATTCTATGATTCTGTGATGGAAATGAATTCTGATTGAAAACTCTGTGTGTAAATCTAAATTCATTCAGCATTGGCAGGAATGCATCAGATGTTTACACAATGCTACAACACGTATTTATTATTTCTAATTTTAGGAGCAATGTTTCCTTTGAAATACATGGGTGGAATAGAGTATGACAAAAAGTAGCAAAGGTGGGTCCATAAATACAGGATTTAAAAATCTTGAATCATGACTTTAGGTCACAGTGGTTCTGAGGAAAGGAAAAGATCAGTAGATCTTTTCGTGCCTTTGTCATAATACTTCCTATGTGCAAAATATACTCCATCCCTGAAGCTAAAAGTCTGCCTCAAAATACTTGGGCCTAAATTCCTAGCAAAATTACTAATGCTAAGCAATAGATTTAAGGAAGGCAAAGCAGAAAGTAAAAAAAAAAAAAAAAAAAAAAAAAAAAAGGCAGGAAACATCAATTTTTTGCACTGTTTTATTCACTTTGATTTGTTCCTTACATTGTCCTCAACAGTATTCCTGCTTCTCAGGGAGCACCAAAAGAGTTGACTAATTTTAGTTTGATGACATCAAACTATAAGAAAAAGTACTTAATTCTGCATTTTTAATATTTTCAAAGAAGACTAGATAACTTTTCTGAAAGACTGTGTTTTTAACACAAGTTCTGGGGGCTGTACCAAACATGGTGTGTAATATATAATAGATCCTACTAGATAGACTTAATGATCCCTCTGGTCCTAAAGTTAGAAAAAATATGGAAAATGTTTAAAAAATGATGAAAGGAAGGAAGCATACATTTCTAACTTATTTTGTTCAGCTTTCATGTTTATCCCATAGGAGCCTGATTATATAAAGCCTTTAAAATTTTACGAACTGATGCTGTTGTCTTAACTCACATAGCAGAACACAGACAAGAGTTTTGAATTCCTTGTGTTTGGACCACATGCACAAACAACTGATACACAGAAAGGAGGGAATACCACCTAGAAGAAGGAAAAAGTTATGGATGCTCTTTTCATTTGATTTGAAGCTAAAAAAAGTATGTGCTCACAAGAGAACATTTGAGTTACAGCATATTTAAGGGCTTTTGCTGCTTCCATCACAAACCTTGTATACAAAGTTGCAGTCTCAAAGCATAGATTTGTTTAGGAATTGTGAGCTAGAAAAAAGGTATGAATATGAAAATACATTTCAGTAAAACCAAGTGCAAGGTACTGCACCTAGGCTGGGGCAATCCCAGGCACAGATACAGGTTTGGCAGAGAAGGACTTGAGAGCAGCCCTGAAGAGAAGGATTTGGGGGTGTCAGTGGATGAAAGACTCAGTGTGAGCCAACATTGTGCTCTTGCAGCTCAGAAAGCCAAACGTATCCTGGGTTGCTTCACTAGAAGTGTGACCAGCATGTCAGGGGAGGTGATTCTGCCCATCCACTCTACTCTCGTGACACCCTGCCTGCAGTACTGCATCTACTTCTAGGGCTCCCAGCACAAAAGCTGTTGGAGCAGGTCCAGAGGAGGGCCACAAACATGATCAGAGGGCTGGAGCAGCTTCCCTGCAGGGACAGGCTGAGAGAGGTGGAGCTTTTCAGCCTGGAGAAGAGAAGGCTTGCAGGGGGACCTCACAGTGACCTTCCGGTATCTGCTGGGGAGGGACTTTTTATAAGGGCGCGTAGCAACAGAATGAGGGGAAATGATTTTAAATTGGAAGAGGGTAGACTTAGACTAGATAGTGGGAAGAAATTCTTTACTGTGAGGGTGGTGAGACACTGGCACAGGTTGCCCAGAGAGGTTGTGGATGCCCCAGCCTAGAGGCATTCAAGGCCAGGCTGGTTGGGGCTGTGAGCAACCTGGTCTAGAGGGAGGTGCACCTGCCTATAGCAGGAGGGTTGGAACTAAATGATCTTAAAGATCCCTTCCAATCCAAACCATTCTATAATTCTATGATTCTACGATATGTGCAGAACTATAATGAGTTGCTTGAAATTTGCTTTGGAATAGTATCTGTCTGGAAACTGGTGCTCAAATCACACTGAAAGCTATTTTTTTTCTTTTGGTACTGGGTAACTTAAGCATAGTTAAGCTATTTGATATACATGGAGAATCCACTGTTTCCTTTTCCCATCAAGTAATTCCAATTTCCTCCATCATGTGAGGACACAGTGCTTTGATTGGACTGTTTAAGCCAATGAAAACCTAATGGGTGTTTTAGAAGTACCTATATTGCTTCATAAATATTTATGTATTCATGGGAGTTTCAGTTGTCACACTGGATGTTTTATGATTTTGTTTACCTCTGTATTTTGATGTATTTATTGCTTCAATGGTTCCAGTACATCTAACAGACTCCAAAAAATATCTGATAAAATGGGATACTTTTCAGTGTAGTATGGTCTCTAAATGATGCAACAAGAGTCCCTTATTTATCACTTAGACAGTTTCTTCTGCCTATTTAGCTAATGATGGAGCATTTAATTTTCAAAACTTCCATTGTATTGTCTCTACAATACAGTGAAGTGCTTAGAGGAAAAGCAAGATGCCATGTACCTGCATTACATTTTTATCTTTGCTCACCTTAGGGCAATCTAAACAAATTCTCATTTCTTTATAGATCATTAACATAAAAACAACTTAAATTATTTATTAGGAGGAAATGGGTCTGATGATTAGAGTGAAGGACAAGAAATCAGTGAAACAGCTTTATTTCCATTCGGACAGCAGTTAAGTGATGCTCTGACTGATATAGTGAAGACTGAAACTCAGTTTCCCATCTATAAAGACATATTATAATTTCCAATGGTTTAATTAATGACTATTTATAAATGCCTTGTGAGTTCCTCGGATGAAAAGTTTATATAAGCTCTCCAAGGCAGTGACTGTCTTGCTCCATGCCGAAAACAATGTTGGATCTTTTAATAAGACTAATGAATACAACAAACAGTGAATGCAAAACAGTATTTATTAGCTTTCATCTCATATGACTAAACAAACTTAATTCCCACTTGTGTGACAATGCATATGTATTTTCAAGACATTCTTCTTCAACACAGTGGGGTTACTCTCTTGAGTAATTATTACTTTTACCAGCAAAGATTTGCAGAAGAGAAAACAAATATCCCAGTTGTCTGGACTATGAGTCAGGATCAGATTTCTGTTCTGTTGTTGAGACAATCTGAGACAAATGATTTAGATTCAGATGCTCTAAGTATTTGTGTGGCTAACTGCCACTGAGCTTACCAAGATTTAGATCTTCAAACGTCTTTGAAGATGAGGGGATTCATCTCTCTCTGCTCCAGTTGCTGGCATCAGAGGGATGGTAGCAGCACTTTTGTATGCACTGGAAACAAATTATCACAAGGGCTGATTGTGCTAGTCTGGCAAGTACAACAATATTGATAACTTCCCACAAGGGAGTGATATGGTTAATATTCCACCCAGCTGCATGTGATCTCCTCATCCCCAGCGCTGCGGTACTTGTTTATAGATGAGTTGACTTGGAGTGATGCTTGGAATGAATCCAGTGAGAGGCATGAACTCACACCTCTGGATCCATACCAACACACCTTCACTCCTCTATCATCACTCTCCTCAGAGAGATGTAATGAGGATACATTAATTAATGTTTATGAACTGCTTCAGTGCTCCCATATTTAGATAGTTAGAGTTGCATCTGTAGGAATAAAACTGCAATTGATAATTCCACCTGCAAAACAAAGTAGAAATGAGAAGATGAAACAAAGGGCCACAGAGTACCTACTCTTAAGAAGTATTTTTCCACGCTGTAAAAATATCACTGGAGATGACAGCCCTTCAAGGCGATCTCTTCTTCAGAGAAACCCAAATAAATGAAAACTTTAAAGTACATAGTGGAAGATCTGCAAAACATTTACCTAGAAAACATTTACCAAAGTGTTTAGTGATGCTTTTTTCGGGAAGAAGAAATAAGCTTAATGTGAAAAAGAGATGTATCAAATATTCCAAAATATTTCAAGGTTACAGTGGCTGGCCGTGGGAGTTCTTTAAATGATTGGATGCTTTCTGGAGCGTGTATTTGTGAAGCTTAATCTATCATACAGTGGATTTTCTCTGGAGAAAAATATGTTGTCTCCTTGCTTTGCTCATAAGATAATGCAGAAATTCAGAATGTGATGAATGGATATCAGAATGTGGCCAGATTATGGCCTTGTATTCACCCTGAGATGAGAGCAGGGGTTCAGGGAACAGCTCTGGAGCAGTTTGGCTTTGTGGGATAGTTTCTGAACAAATACAGCTGTGAGCTCCAGGCCAGGTGCTGCAGTGGTATGCATCATAAAGGTGAAATTTCTTTATGGATGACCACTTGTTACCTGCTACATTGAGTTGTTGCAGGGGAATTGTTATTATTGCAATTACATCTTAGGAGTACCTATCATCTGGTGTCAGAAGCAGTGATTGCAGCAATATTACTCTGACTAATATTCCTCACATCTTGAAAAGTCCACACATAGAAAATATTTTAATGTAGATTATATATATATCTCAGTGAAAAATGTCATTTACTCATAAAATCTCATTTTCCCTACTTTAGACTTTCTAAATGGGGAGTTGAGTGCAAACTACCCTGTTTATCCTACTCTCTCCTTTGTCCTTCCTATTGAATAGATCCAGCTGTCTGTGATATTCAAATCTATCCTTGTGTGTAAACGAGTTTTTGAGAATCCAAGTACTCAGTGATCAGGAGTTAGAGCGTGAAGCAAGAAAACTTAGCAGGAAAAGATTTTGATGTTGAATATGAGCCTGAGTTAAAATTTACAATGTACTTGTTACCACTGATAGTGTTAGGAATAGCATTAGATTCGTAGCACTGCATTATTTAGGACTGTCAGACAGAGATTGAAGACTCATTTTTGTTAGGTGGTACAGTCAGATAGAAAGGGGACCCTTCAAGTGAATATAAGTAAATCATCCCAAGTGGACTTGAGGCAGTCTAAAGGGGGACTATAAGAAGGAAAGGGACAGACTCTTTAACAGGGTCTCTTGTGACAGGGCAAGAGGAAATGGTTTCAAACTAAAAGGGGAGGTTTAGTTTGGATATAAGGAAGAAGTTTTTTACAATAAAGGTGGTGAGGCACTGGAACAGGTTACACAGAGAGGTGATGGATGCACCATACTTGAGACATTCAAGGTCAGGCTGGATGGAGCTCTGAGCATCTGATTGAGCTGTAGTTGTTCCCGTTCATTGCAGGGGAGGTGGACTAGATGTCCTTTAAGGGTCCCTTCCAGCTCAAAAGATTTTATGATTCTATGATTTCAGAGAAATACACGGTTAATAACCATCTCTAAGAAGAGTGCAGGCAAATAGCACATATTTTCTTCTAAACAATATGGTGAGACTGATTCAATAGAGATTTTTAAAGTTTTATATATATATATATATATATAATCTATATTTCAACATGTCTTATTCTATTATATTTGTTCTCTGAATTATCCTAGGAGGTCTTTATACACATGATGTTGTTCTTCAACTTGAATGTTTTCCTCTGAAGATAAAATACCATGATAAGTTGCATCAATTGTGTAAATAAGAAAAAGATATAAATATTTGTTTTTCTTACTGGAGAGAGGAGGGTGTGAAATCAAGTAGGAGAAGACTTAAAATAGTATGAGAATAAAGGATTCAGATAACTATATTAAATTAATGTAATATACAATTTTAATAAAAGACTTGAATATTCTAATATTTCTAAATAGAATTTGAATTGTTTTCATTTTTTTATACTCATCTTTAAATGGAGGATTTTGGTCAATGTTGAACTAAGATAAAGAAAATCGTGGTCAATCATTGTGAACAATGTATACAAAGCAGAGTGTGGATTCATGTTAAATTCAATAACAGTATCTCAGGTACTCAATATTGCCATTGCACAGTGGAGATAAGAAGGAAAGATAGATTTGGAACAGGAAAAGGACTATTGCTTTCTTAGGAAGAAGTTGATGCTGTGCTGATGTACTAAGCAGGCACTGTAAAAATGTCTTTGATTTTCAGAAAAGGAGATAAACTCAAGGTTAAAATTATGATAATATTCACAGTGCTATAGTAGCTTTGGATCATGCATCTACATCTTTAAGCTCATTCTGCTCCTCTCTGGCAGAATGAGCGTGTGCCAGTGCCTCCAGTTCAATGGAATTTAAAGGAGATATCAGACCAAGCTGTTGCTGAAGTAGAGATAAATTATTTTATTGCAAAGTAATGTATTTGTTGGCAAGAAATGTAATGATTTTTGGCACCTTGTAATGTTTTAGTGCCATCTGGTGACTCCCCAAAATGTTACAAGAACACTTGCCAAAATGCCTCGATTAAATAAATATATTGGTAATGGACAAATTTTGAATTAGTAATTATGCACAAAAAACCTAATTCACTGGACTACATTGCTTCAGTCATAGGATATGGTCTTGTACCTCACACCATTGGAACATGAATATTAAATGACAGGTATCTGCATTATATGGCTGGCAAACAAATAGTATGCCCTCCCAATAATTTTCCACCAAAAAAAGAAAAAAGAAAAAAAAGAAAATGAAGATTCACAACTAACTGCAAAGAGAATAAGGGGAAAATGCAGTTCTATAAGTGATCCATGATGAATTCTCTGTTCACCTTCTTTTAGAACACAGTATCTATCCAAAGAACAGATTAGAATTATAGAAAAAATGAAATGTAAAGGGGAAAAAGACGTTTTTAAAAATGCATTTCTTTTGAGAATGTGTTCTATTTAAAGTAAAGCATGCTTCATTAAATCTTTGTTCTTAGGATGAGAGATTTCTGGAAAAATAAATACAAAAATAACATAAGTTAGACATGTTTTATCTATAGCAAGAAAAAAAAAAGCTGTAAATCACACTTCTGAAGGACCTGAGCTTTTCTGGAATCCTTTAAATACACTTAATAAATACAGTACAAATAACTCCTTCTTACTCAGCAGTTCTATTATATTTTCTGAGCTCAGAGTCAAATCAGCTGCCTCTCACACCAGTTTTCATGTCTTTTTACTGCATGGCACTGACGTATCTAAGAAAGACTAATCTTCTTTATCTTCTGTCTTTTCATAATCTGTTGTGTCATTATTACTAAGTTTCAATTGGTAAATTCAGCACAAATATTTTCCTATTGTATGTTTCCCAGTTGTCAGTAGGGACTTAATATGAATACAGTGAGCCTCATAGGAGTGATCAGAAGCATCTTGTTTTCATTTTCATTGTAGGTTAAATATTTTACTTCAGATATTAAACTACTTTGATTATCTCTTGTGCCTTATCTTCTTTATCAGAGAAATATTGAGCTGCTGTACCTTTGTCCCGACTTTCATATATGGAGACTGTGATGCAGTAATGAAAGGGAGTATATGATGAGATAATAGAAATAATGAGTGACTGGACTTGATGACCTAAGAGATCCTTTTCAGTTTTGCCTTCCCTATAGAGCTCCTAAAACTTCAAATATCTCCAGCAGAAATTGTACATTGAGGGCTTTGTCCTCAGCCCTTTCAAGTCATCACAGAAATTTGTATTGACTTCAAACAGGCCTGGATCAGGCTGACAGTTACTTAATTTCATAAAATTTACTTGGACTCCTTTGTTCTTTGAACACCTTTTGCACTGTGCTGGGTTCTTGCAGTTCTGGCTCATAGTTACTTTATTACTTTTTATCGTAGTCTCATAGAATCACCAAGGTTGGAAAAGACCTCCAAGATCATCCAGTCCAACCATCCACCTACCACCAATATTTCCCCACTAAACCACGTTCCTTGGTACAAAATCTAAATGTTGTGGCATTTGTGGCATTACTGGCATCTCATCTGAGGTGTATGTCTGCTTTTGGCATCACAACTGGATCTTGTGAAGAATGATGCTGCGAATGGTCCAGTTCCCTATATGATATTTGTTGTCCCATGGAAAGGAGTACCCGCAGTTACTCATGCAAAGAGTCAGCTCATTTCCACTTCCTATTCCTTACCATTCTTTCTATGTAAGTGTTTCTTTTACTCTAATTATTTTTAAGAAAACATGAAGTTCTGATTTTATGAGAAAATATTTCAGATCTAGAAGGATTTTTAAGATTCAGAGTTTCACCAAATTGTGCATTTGCCCCTTCCATGCTGTTCTACTTCTTCTTGAAGGAGGGAGAAAAGGAATTAAAAACCAAACAATAACAAAAACAAATAAACAAATCAAAACAATAAAAACAAACCACCTAAACCATATCAAAGCAGTTTTGAGGAAAGAGATGAAAGATAAAGAGGAAGGAGAAAGTACAAGAGAGATTAAGAAACTCCAATCATTTCATCACAGCATAACCATGAGATGTCCCAATGAGATCACTTCCAACACAAGCAACTTTTCATTATCCTGGCATATTTCTACCACTTCAGTTTGTCTATCACTTGAAACTGAGACTGCTTCACTATCAAGTGACGTCCAAATTGAGCAGGTCTTGTGAGCAATATCCTCTAAATCTCTCATTTTTCTCTCCTCCTGAAAACTGCGAGGAAGTGGAAAATACTCAGAATTCCTGAGACAGTAATTGTATACATTTCTGTGGGGCATCCACCCTGCAAACAGATAAAGCACTTTATCCTACTGTAAAGGAGAAGAAAGCAGCTTTGTACTTCTGAAACCATTAACTCTCATGTGGAAAACAGCTTCAATTTTTAAGCCCAGTGCAGCTACTTATGGCTCTTAGCTTCTCTTTCTCATAGCAAAAGTACGTTTTTATTTATCACCGATAGGGCTCTAGGGGGCAAGGGACTGATCCAGCTCTCTTGGATTTGACATCAAGGAATTCGTCAACTCTATTTATTATGCTCTTTCTGTCTTTTCTAGAATTTGGAAGACTACATTCCAATTTTCTGTCATTTGACATTATTAGATTCAGGAATTATGATGTCAAAATCAACAAGTCGGCCTTTTCTGAATGAAAGAAGAGCCATGCTTAAAAAAAATGTATCAGCAGTACTGTAAGGGAGAAAAACATTGACCTTCATGCTTTAAGGCAAATATATAAAAAAATGTACAAAAGATGAGTATAGTAAAAATCAAGCAGTTACATGACAAAATAGACTCACGGAGTTCTGCATGTGTTAAGATGTACTAATAAACAGAGTTAGAGACATAGAAAGACACAAGCCTGATCTTAGGTATACAACATTTGGTGCATCAACAACATCACACAAAAAGTCTGATGGAACATGACAGACACAAATAATGCATGAACGCTTACAAAGGATTGTACAAGTTTTCTGGCTGGCAGCTGCAGTTGTTGCAGTGCAGTTTTCAAGTTAAAAAAAAAAAAAAAAAGCAGAAAACTCCACTTTGTCAACATGTTTTCTGTTCCTGTGTTGTGCTAATCTGCCAAACCCGGTTGTATACTGTACCTAAATGTTGACTGTCATAAGAAAAAAATAGGAACTAATTCCAGTCTATTATAAAATTGAGAGTAAATGCAACTTTGCTTTCTACTTTGAGACATAATTTCATCAGACATAACACTTGAGGAAGTGTTTCTGAGAAAACTCACTCCTTGGGAAAATGTCCTCAGATTTCAGCTCACAATTTCTGTTATAAAAAAGTGAATTAACTTCTATTTTACAATAAGAACAATTTTGACATAATAAAAGAGAAAGAAAATACTGCAAATTATACCCTGTTCAGCCAGATCTTACATCTTAGTAAGGCAACTGTAGAAAGCATTTCTGTTCACCAATCTTAAAAGAGCAGTATAAAGAGACCTGTTTCCAAAACAATTTAATATTTCGACAAACAGATATAACATAAATTTTCAGAGAGACCACACGTTGTCCTGCAAATTGGAAGAGTATCTTGAAAGGAATTACAGGAATTGCACTTACTCTTTATAAATGATAATAGTAGTTTATAAAATGGATGATGAAAGCAGAGGTCTTGAGGAGTATCTTTCTGGCATATACACCAGTACTCTTTAGATGAACTGAATTTATGGCAGTTTTGACAAGCAGATTTGTGTGAATTATCAGCTAGGGAGACACTGAAGAATGCACTATTTAGAAGTTATCCTTTTATCTATAACTATATATGAGAAAAGTAGGCTCAACTAGCTAACTAAATGAGCTTCTTTATTCTCGAAATAAAGTCTCTTTTTCAAGTCAAGAGAGCTGGTATTTACATTCTGCATTTTGTAATGGAAGTAGCTACTTTTCCCTGTTGATATGGGAACTGGGTGAATACTAGATAAATGCATTCAGAAACATGTTTACTGTATTCAGTTCCCAATCCTTATCTGGCTTTCTTTATTTCCTTTTTATTTATTTATTATTATTTTTCTCCTCTTATATGAGGAGAAAAATAGGTACATGATTTTAACATGCCATAAAGTTTTGGGAATAGATTCTTTTGATACGAATCAATAACAGCATACAGAATCTTTGGATTTCCAAAGAAGTGAAAAAACAGTTTTTTATTTCAGCAAGACTATTTGCATCTTAGAAGCCTGTGGGTCACTGTCAGTGTATTTCAATAGTGTAACATAGAATTATAGAATCATTAAGGTTTGAAAGACACTAAGATCTAGTCCAACCATTAACCCATCACTGCCATACCACTAAGCTATGTCACTCAGTGCCACACCTACACTTTTCTTGAAAACCTCCAGGGACAGTGACGCCACCATCTCCCTGGGCAGCCTGTTCCAATACTTCATATAGTTGTTATAGATGAAGTGTTAGATCAGTTGTATGTCTACAATGTTCTCAGACATGGAGTTTTCAATGGCTCTGTGTGGATAAACAGTACAGATTTATAATACATTTATATATATTCATACATACATAGGCATGCATACTTGCACATATATATGTGGTCATGTGTATCTATATTTGTCCCATACCAGTCTTTATCCAAGTTCTCTGTTCTAAGTATGCCTTTAAAAATTTTCTTTCTCTGACATCTGTGGACCTTTTTGTGAGTATTCTTCCTCCAGTGCCGAGGCACACTGAGTTTGTCAGATTGGTTTTGACCCTTCCCCAGCGGGTGAGAAAATGCTTTTCCTGTCTGGATGCTCATTAGCACTCAGAACTGTCCCTGTTATACTTGTAGCATTTGAAGATTTTCTTGATAATGATCTTGATGGTTTCAGCTGGCAGTTCTTGTTTTACTAGCAATTTTTGTACTTCCATACTCCAGCATTCCCTGAAAAGACTTGGTTTAATGAGATATTCCTGGATTTAGACACTGGGGGAATAGAAGGAGGAGAACAATGACATCAATAGTCACCAGTATTCTTTGAGTATCCTGCCAACCATCTGTATCTTTATAATATACAGTTCAGTGTTAATTCTGCCACTGACATGTGCAATAAGCTGCATTACCAATATTTCACATCTCCTTCTGTCCATGAACAGCATGAGGGCAGATTTTTCTGACATCTGTACAATTCCAACTGTTTGAAGTTTTTTGGTTTTTTTTTTGTCTTTTTTTTTTTTCCCCCCAGATACTATCCATTAAATGTGGTGATACAAGGCTGTATCTATGCACATATATTACCTCACCATATACAGCAATGTGATGATGATATGAGCATTCCTTAAACACTTTCCTTCATCTTGGCTACTTGTTACACAACAGGGGGCATCTATTTAATTTAATGCCCCGCATCGTCCAGCTCTTGACTTCCAATTGCTAATCCATAATCAATAAGTGACAAATATGAAGGTGGAGATATCCTAGATAAAGCTGATGTGCAAGGCTGTTTTGTTGTATAAGCACCTGGCCAGATGCAAGAGTTAGGACTGCAGTTCAGTTATCTCTTTCATCTTGTAATTTCTAGAATAGTATCCAAGCGTTTTTGCAATTAGGAATTAATTTAGTCCCAAAACTGCCTTGCGCACATTGAGAAGTGAGTAACACAAACATAAATGTTGACTTGCCCAAGTCTGAGAAATGAAGCATGAGGCACAAAAAGACACTGAATCCCACTCTCTGAAATCCTACAACCATTATCTCCCTTTTCTTTCAGACTGACTTGCTCAGATTTATTACTTGAAAATTTTATACTACAGCTACGAGAGAGTTTCGAATGTAGGACCTTTGGGACTGAAAGAGAGAAGCTGAACCTCAGTGATTAGATTGCTGGTATTTACTGCATCTTTAATATCATGTGCATAAAGTAGATGGGTTGATTTCAGTGTTTTCCCACTGTTGACTGAAGTGAAAACAAGAATTACCTTGAATGTAATAGCCAGTATCCCAGAGATGAAGTAAAGGTCAGGTGAGGGAAGTATATTACTCTCATCTTTTGGTTTCATGCCAGTCTCCAGTAACAATGAGGAGGTGGAAAGGTTGAATAATATCTATTCCTGACAGAGGTTCTGAAACTTTCATCAGGAGGACTGTAATGAACTCACGTCACACCATGAAAACAGAGAGCATTTGAAAATTTGGTGTATGATCTGCCAATATATTGATGATGTAGTGTGCTGGAAAGAGATGGCAATTTTAAAATAAATTTATAATAGTGTATAATGGTGTCATAGATTCATAGAATGTCTTGTTTGGTAGGGACCTCACAACCATCTAGTTCCAACCTCTGCATATGGAAGGGACAAATTCTAGCATCTCAGGCTGTCCATGGCCCATCCAGCCTGGCCTTGAGCACCTCCGCGGATAGTGCAATTACAGGTTCTCTGAGAAACCTGTTCTAGTGTTTCACCACCTCAAGAGGGAAAAATTTCTTCCTTACAGTGAATCTTAATCTATTTTCTTTCAGTTTAACACCATTAACCACTTGTCCTATCACTACATGTCCTTTTTAAAAGTCACTCTCCAATACAGGCAATATTCCCTCTCTTATACTAGCAAATGAACACAGAGTATAGAAAGACAATATAATAAATTACAGCGTGAGTCAGACATTTTGAGAAATACAGCCCTTTAAAATGTACTCGTAGAAAGAAATAGGAACCGAACATAACAATGATTTACAATACAGCACTTGCTAACAACTTTAATAATAAATTATGTCTCATTATTATAAACCAAATGTGTAAACAAGCTAAAAGATCCTGCTTACACTGAGGAGCTCACAGTCTAAAACACAAGATGAAAGCAGGTTGGAAGGGAATAGAATGGAACATATACATTTGGCATCATACAACTGACAAAGCAACCCAAGTATGCAGGGTTTTCTCTAGATAATGATGCTTCTCAACCAAGAACATACCAAATCTACTATTCCTTTTATCATTTTCCCTTATCTGTGACATTAAAGCAGCTGCAGTAACATTCCACTGTGATCAAATCATCTGTCAATTAGTCTTCTTAATTTGGTAAGTTACACTTACTTCAGTGGAATCAGTGCATTACATGCTAAATCTCCTAAATGAAAAGGAGTTATTAGGGGGAAAAAAAGTCTTTTCATGTGACCGAGTGGTGAAAAAAATCTTTAATGACAACCTTTATGAATGTCACTTTTCAGCTTCTGTTTTAAAGTTTTCAGTCCCCAGAATACCAAGAGAAGTTTGCAGGGTGTCTCTGGTGAGATCCAGAACATTTTTGTCTGAAACACCCATGTTACCAAAAAAGCTGGAGCAAGATGTTCCATGAAATCCTCACTTCCTCCCTCCACAATTCCTCTTGGAGAGCTTTTTGTTTATTTACTTATTTCCTACTGGTTTTAGAAAGTACAGGTGCAAAGGACACAGCTTGATTTCTGGATTCCAGATAAAATCTACCCAAGTAGTGGGTAGAAAAATAATGACTTTTCTCGTAAATGAAACAAATCTGATCAGGAATGATTGCGAAGGAATAAATATGGAACTCCACAATCTCATTTGTACAGTCAGTTTTCATTTGTACAGCCATCCTTTAAGAAGTCGCTGGGGAAATGAGTACAGACACAACCACCTTGTACTCTGAAAATTAAGGGTGATTAAGAATCTCCGATTAAAACCCAGTTTAATTAGTGGACAGTGTGAAGTCAGAGGCAGGCCAGTTCCAACGTATTTCCTTATGTGCAGCTGGTGAAATGCCAAATGGTATGAAAAGAGACTTTAATTATGAGAATCCTGAGAAAAGTCAAGAAACAAGGAAAAAAATAGTTACATAAAGAAGACTGCATAATAAAACAAGCAACACTGAATCCCAAGAGCTCCTAGAGTGTTAGATTTAATATTAATATATGATAGGGCTACACAATGTATATGGTTGCATTTTTAGTTCAAAGAGACTTTAACAGCTTGAATATAATACAAAAGTTTGTGCATGATTTTCATATAGCAGTGAATACAGTGAACAGAGGTAACCTGGTTCCTGGACCTGTAAATATGGAGAAAAGTGATGCTGTTTCTCCAAAAGTACACTTATGCTTTCTCCTGTATATCTCATTCTCATTAAATTAATTCCATTATGCTCCTTGAAAGTTGTTTTAAAAATATCTACTTTAAGCTTGAGATTTGTTAGAGGCTAGATGAGCAGAGCCCACAGTGTCACATACTGCCTGAATTTGCCATACTATTTCTTTGTGATTGCCACACTTTTTTGTCTGTTTGTTTTTCTTAGTTCACAAAGCACCTAAAACACTGAAATTCTGAGATACTCCTGCACATAAATACATAAATAATATAACTTTGTATTCTGAAGCTAAGCTTATCTCCTACATGCATGCATACAATTCATTACCAAACTTGAAATAAAGTTTAAGTGGCATGCATCAGTGGTATGCTACTTTTAACCTGGCACTCTGCAGGTGCACTGAATATTTTTGAATTCTGGGAAGAGGAAGATGGCTTCACAGCTGGTTGTGTGGTGTTCTCAACTTCTGAGGTTAATAACATACTACAATACTTGTAGCTGCAGAGCTCTATTCATTTATTCACTGTTAGAATTCTATAAAAATGTTTATTGCAGTACCTGGATCAACATGTCCAAATAAAACTTGTAGTAAAGAATAATGAAGGGAATAATATAAAGGAGACCAAGCCTTGACTAGCTTTGCATCTGACTATGATTGAATGATGGAAGGATACCAACAAACAGCAACAGAAAGAAAGAAAACCCTGTAGAGAGTTTTTTTAACAAAGAGAAAAGCCTGTTCTTACAAGTTACCATCATAATAAAATTAATATCACAAGAGAAGGACGTGAGTAGCTGATATCAGCTGCACTGGCTCATTTCAAGTTGGAAAAATCATTTAAATATCAGAGCAATGAGAACAAATTAAGGAGAATGATTTAAGATCAAGGTCTTAGCATTAGTCTGATACAACAATAAATAGATAAACCTCGACATGAAATGGAGCGGTCAGAGCTTGAAACAGCTTTGCAGTAATATGAACAAGACCTAGCTAGTTTTATGACAGATCTTAATAATTTTATGAAAGGTTTGTATAGCATGGTTGCTGCAATATCAGGAGGCTGAACTTAATAGCTTAAATATCACTTCCAGTGTTACAGCTCCCACTTCTAAATATTATGTCAGAAGGATTATGAAAAGTGCAAGACTCATTATGGGTAATTTTTAAGGGCTTGTGTTCTTTCTTAGTCATAGAAGGATAGAGGTAATCTAATGATTTACATGCAAGAGGTCATCCTGAGCTGAAGGATAATTTTAATTGAGGTGGTAATTAAGATATCTGCTTCACAAGGCTTTTCCTATTCTTATTGAATGTGTTCCTTTATGCTTATTGATTTATATATTAATAAAGAAAAGTCTAATGTCAGATTTATTTAGTGATTCTTTCAAGATTTGTTTAGTGCTTCATCCCAAAATCAATGTTTGGGAAAAAAAAACACGCAAAAAAACAGTGTAGAAGAAAAGAGTTTGAGGTGCCGTATGATCTCCGGCATGAGGACTGTAAATCAGGTCAGTATGGTTATGGCTCTATGTATCTGTACTTCTAAACAGCGACTGCTTTTGATACCAAATATTGAGTGGACTAATGGTTTTTCAGTTCAGCTTTTCAGACTATTTTGCATGTATGGCTCCTCATAATGGATGTAAGAAGAAGCAGGTTAGACAGGATACATTTCTTTTCTTGAATAGCAATGTTCATCGCCCTGGATCTTGTTCCACTTTAATTTGAATAGCCTTAAGGTTTAATTCACAATAAGGGACACATGAAAATTAAGTCTTTCTCAGAAAGACTGGCATAAATCTTGGGAGATTCTGCTTTGTGTCTGTATTACAATTTAGGATATATTTTTCTTATAAAAACCAAAGGTCATCATTTTTAACATTCTTTTTAGGTGTATCTTTGAATTAGTCTTTGGACAGGTAACACTCTTTGGTCATAAACCATGAAGAAAAATGAATGATATGTTTAAAATCACAGGACCTGTAAAAGACTTAGAAGCTATCTGCTATCTCAAAATTAGGCAAATACTGAGGAAAACTACAAATGGAAGAAAAAAATGTCTTTGCAGTGGGATGGGGGTAAACGGACAATTGAAATGCCAAAATATTGGCACAGATGAAATGTTTCTGTCCTATGGAGAGAATACTTGCCTCATTCTGCAATATCAATAAATGTTATGTGGTAAAATTACAAAACAAGCAAAGAGAATTCCCTTTATTTCTGATAATAATGCTCAGTCAGGAAAGAACACAGTGTGATTCTAATACACGAGAATTTATTTGCATGCTTGACAGTTAGAAGGGAAAAAATAAAAATAAAAACTTAGTTTTCACTTGTACAGGACTAAGGAAATGGGCCCACTGAAAGTTTTCTTTTAAAATTATTTCTGATGGAAAAAATAGGTCTAAGTTTAGAAGAATTTCTTCCTGAAAACAATGCTGTTTTCATGGAAAGTTACTACCTTTCTTTTACAAATATACTTCCAAATTGAAAAATTCTAAATAAGAAAAAAAATATTCTTCTGTCAATGTTTTTCCTATTAGTGAAAATCACTTCACCTACTTATCTGTCTACTGTACAGTTAGTCACTAAAGTTAGTTTACTCCAAAGTATTTGCAATTGGAGAAAAGAAATAGAGGAATCATTTGATTAGCTATAGATGTCTATAACAGAATGGATGTCACGCCAAAAGTGCCTGGTTTCTACCGCTGATTATAAATAAAATCTAGATAACTGGTTCAAAAGTCACCATCTATACTGTAAACATCTAGAATTAGATTGAATGTATCCAATCCTAAGTGTCATAGGAACTTTAGTTCCAGTCACTTTTGGTCTCCTTCTTTTGTACAGCCAGGAAAATCTCCAGGACTTCATCTCCCCTAATGCATGACAGATGTTCAGCTCATATTTGATGCATTGCCTCCTCTGATCAAGACTGAGAACTATGATGCATTATATCAGGTAATTCATTCCAAAAATGAAATTAGTGATATGAAATGTCTGAACCATAGCTCCTGCAAGACTCTGAAAGAAAATACGCAGTTTTTAAGTAAATGGCTTTATTTGGAGTCAAAACATTCTGTGGATTGATCTAGCATAGTTTGATTTCTTATTGAGATCCCATGCTTGCAAAATGTGAGTTTTGTTTTGTTTTTTACCTATTTCTCTCAGCCAGGCAGTGGAGTTTGAGACATTCATCCTCTATTCTAACATTTTTCAAATATTTTCAGAACTTCTTTTCTCTCAGAAAGCAGTTCAGAGGACTTCAGCTGAAGTACTGAATGATGTGCAATTTATTTGCTCTGAAACAGGCTCTGAAGGTACATATTTCTCTCCTATCGCCTATAGAGGGAATCTGTAGAGCTCTGAGAGCTCCTAGGCACCTTAGTTAATTAAAATAAATGATATGAATTCCACTGCAAGTCTGCACATCATCTCCAAGATCTTTAGGCACCAATGCAGTAGTAACACCAAAATGGGCTCCCAAGTGAAGCCATACAGATTTAGCCACTGACTAAACCAGACATATAAAAAAGGAAATGGTATTAAGATGGATAATGTGTATGAACATATCTCATGCTTAGCAAAATCCTTTCAATCAACAATACTGACAAGTTCTTCTATACTAACTACCCCACCTTCATATGCAGGTGAGAGTGAGCATTCAAGAAGGTTCAGATCTAAGCACATGGTGCATTTGGGGATTGTGAGAGGTGATATAGCTAACTGTACCTGCTTCTAGGCATGGTGCATCCAAAAACCTCATTTCCAGTAACTGGATTTGGCATATCTCCCCAGAGGAGGAACTGTCCACACTCCTATCCAAACCAACAAGGCAAATACCATTGGCTGGATTTATTCTTCTAAGTGGCAAAAATGAATGCTTTTCATCCTTTCCAGTGCTTTTAATGCAGACAGATGCACCAGTGATGAATAGTAGTGGTCCAGCATCTGGCATACTATATCGCAAGACAAATAGTAGCTGTAAGTTTCTGAGTCTCCTATTTAAACTACATGTAGGTAGTATAAAATGTCTGAGTCCGGTTGAAATCTTTTCGTATTTTTTAAATTTTCATATTTTTTATATATTTTTTTTTTCATATTTGCTTCCGAAGAAGACAAGGCTTATGGACTTCTGATCTGCATATATGATTCAGGGCCATAGGGTAGTCCAGTCTTCTTTGGTAGAAAATGAAGTTGAGATTTCCTGTTTTCTATAGTTCCAACTGTTGTTTCTGAAAGCAGTATCTTCTAAACTCTGTATAGCTTGATGGATTCTCAGTCTCTTGTAAGACCAGATTCAACCTTTTTCATCTGCCTTTTTGTTAGCCAGAGTTGGTAGTGGCTTAGAAGGAATCAAACGTAATAAAGTTAATGAAGTCAAAGATAATGAAAAAGTCAAAAATAAAATAAAGAAAAACTGTAAGGATGCCATTTTGACACTGACTTTCTGTCTTTAAAGTTGTTTTGAGCAACAATCTTCCCTTGAAGAAGCAATCCTTGTCTCAGATGCAGTGGTAAGGAACTTTAACATGAGAATCTAGTGATGGATTCTGGATGTCAGTAAGCATTTATTCTCTGCTCATTGAGTAAATGAGATGGGATCCTGGCTGCTTCTTCTGCCTCTTTGCCAGAAGAACTTTTCATCACTACACTGTTGTTCCTCCAACGCCATAGCGCGTCCAACAGGAGACTACTTCTTACTTACAAAATAGCTTTCAACAACTTATTTTTTAGAGTTCCTCAATGACAAACAAGATATAACTTCAGTCCTTCCCGAGACACGGTTGCACGAGGAATGTGCAGATTTCCTTCTCAGCAGCCAGGCACAAACCGCCATGAGCAGATGTTTCAGCCCAATGAAGCCTCCATGTTTCTTCTCTGGAGAAAATCCCATCTTGCCATGCTCTCAACATAGACGTAAAAAAAAACTTTATATAATATTTTCCTTTATTATTTGAAGCCTTTTGACTGAGATATTAATTTGTATTACAAAATTTAAAAAAGAAAGGGAGAGGGAAAGGGAAAAGGAGGGGGCAACGGAGGGGGGAGGAGGAGGGAAGGGAAGAGAAGGAAAAAGGACTGTTAGAACCATCATGATTCATTTCTGAAATTTTAACTCCAAAAAAATTATTTCCCACACCTGCATCCCACCTGCTGAGGTGTGAGCCATAGGCTGACTGGGAATGGCTTTATGCTTTGCATGACAGCACTTTGACTGCCCAGTTTTCTGATAAAGGCAAGTCTGGACCCCAAGCAGAGAGGCTGAGCAGCACATTTAAAGAGCTGGAACAAGGCTGACTCTGGTCTGTTTATAACATCTTTTATCAATATCAATGACACATCAAAAGAGCATTATTTTAGCAAGAAGCATCAAGCAGTTAGAGATTGAGGATTGCATTTAGGTAATGAAATAACAAAATAAAAAGGCTTAGTTTTCTTGGCTTGGTTTTTGGAAGAGCAGTGGCAGTGTTGTTCTCCAGGCTTTAATGAAAGAGTCATCAGCTGAGTCCTGTGCAGAAGCTTAAGCACCAGCCTACAGAACTCAGCTCCTCTGGTTTCTTTTGACTTTTCTGGTATAATGATTTACTACATCAAATACATTTTTAGTTCTTTTTTTTTCCCCTCTTGTATCTGTTCCTAGAGTTCAGCTCTCACATTTGTTCTAGTTAGCTAAACTTCCTGCCCTTCCTCTGTACTTAGCTCTGTTTCTCACATTACCCAATTAGCACCTCAGTAACTATGCCATGTCAGCCTCTTTCCTCTGACCCAGTAGTACTTACACCAGCTCTGTTATGCTTCCTATTGATACTTATTCACTGAAGGTAATGTTGTTTAAAGAAAAGCAAGCAAATAAAAATCTTTTGCTAAATCCATGTTCAAAATGCCCAGCATTAAAGAGGCACACTAAGGTTATCCATTGGTGCTGGACTTATCTGTACCGTTTAAGTACATAAGAAATGGCAAATATGAAAATACTTTTTACTCTTTACAATAGAAAGAAATAGTCCAGTTTACAGTAGAATGAATTATTGATTTCTTTTAATATTATTCTCAGTGTATGAAATATTCTACTACTGCTTTTTGGACTGTGGCTGTGGGATGGTTAGGCCTCATACTGTAAGACTGAATGACATGATTTCCATGTTTTTGCTTCAACAACAATTTTTGTGAGTTTGATTACTGCTTTTTAAAAGGCACATCTGGTTAATACGTTTTTTCCTTTGGAATGAAAATGCCCATTAGATTAAATTGTCATGGGACAAAACTGAGAAGCAAAGTTAAAGAATAAATATAGTGAACCTTTTATTAATAGTTCAAATGGTTTTAGCTCTGTAGCATACTGAATTATTTAAAGCATGGGGTTGTGATCTCATCCACCTTTTCTAAGTTAAATTGCATCAGGAGTATCTCTCCCTTCATAATACACAGATACACCTTCGGTGAAAAGTTAGAATTGGCAATAAGGCTGTTGCTTACTAAAATCTGATTGCTTTTATCTGAATTAATGTGGCTGAAGACTGTAGTTCTTTGTGACTAATACAGATAAGGAAGTAAACTTCTAGTTCCATTTTCCTTCTTACAAAAATTTGAGAGAAAACGTTTAAAATTTGTTGTTCAAGTGATTCATGTGGAAGATAATCATTCTGAAAAGTCAAGAACTTTGGTTAAGGACAAAACTTAATCTCAGTTCAAGTACTTGCTTAAGCCTGGGTACTTATTATAAAGCCCAAATATACATATTATCATAGAATCATAGAGTGGCTTAGGTTGGAAGGGACCTTAAAGATCATCAAGCTCCATATCCCTACGGTGGGCTGGTTGCCACCTACTAGATCAGGCTGCCCAGGGCCCCATCCAACCTGTACTTGAGAACCTCCAGGGATGGGGCGCCCACAGCTTTTCTGGGCTTATGAACACATTTCTTTTCATGTCAGTAGGATCTTTTTTCCCACATCAATGAAGCTTTCAGAAAGTATTTTTGAAAGTCTGCACATACACCAGCACTCCTCATATCCTTCCCAGCTAGTTTAATTTAACATAGAGACACATGGGATTTCACAGCTCAATGCATCCACAACAATGCAGTCTAGTTTCTTTTTCAAAACCGCAGTGACAGGTGCACAGAGAGATTTAGTGGGCAGATGGATGTGTATGTTTTTCTTCTGAAGAGAATGCATAACCATGTACATCTAAGCATCTAATGGCTGATTTGCTATGGAAAACACATGCTGATGTACATGCAAGGGCAAATAGAGAAAACAAGTTGGTCTTTCAAAGACATAACTTTAAATTAAGAAGAAAAATATGAATAGACTACTGCTTTAAGATCGTGATCCACGTAAGTTACTAATCAGTGAGATCTCCTCTCACTCAAGAGGACACAGTGTCACATAGGAATAATGAAGAATTATCCTTCTGAGAAGCTGTGTCTGAATGAGATCAGAATCAGACCTCTAAGCTACAGCATTCATATCCTTGTGACTTCAGCCTGAATTGACTTTCTTCTTGACTTTAAAATGGAGACTGCAAAATAGATCATAAGCACAGGGAAAGAAATTGCAAAGTAATCAAGAGTCACATCACATTCTCCCCATATCTTTTTTTGATGTTTGATTTTTGGTGTGAATTCCAATTCACAGGTCTTTGTCAGCCACTAATTTTCATAAACACAAATGTTAGTGAAGATTAATACAGTGTTAAAATCACTTATTATTCATATCTTAAGAAAGCACAGTTTCTTAGGTATAGATCGCAACCAAAGACCTTTGCTCACAAAAAGAGGTTGGAAGACTAGCTCTTCACATGCAGATCTTGTAAAAATATGAGTGGAATTTGATAATATTTTAATATCTTAGAGTGTAAATTATTAATGTTCAGTGTTAAAGAAAAAACGTGTCTTCTAGGTTAAACACAGCCTCTCTTGAATGACATTCATATACCCTCACTCTGAAATTATGAGAAGAAAAAAGTCAATATCTTTAGAATGTGAAAGTGGAATGCTAAAAGCAATATAGTATCAAGATATGGGATTTAGGTTCCTAAATACCATCTATTCTCAGGCAATATTACGTTCATATTGCTGTCAGGCAAGTGAACAAATATCAAAAAGTTAGTACAGGAATATATTCACTCATATATAAGTGCATGCACATACACAGACATGTACAAACATATATATAAGATATTATATACAAAATATATTGTAGGCAATATACATATGAATATATAATTGCTACAGTCACATACACTCATCTCTTATCTTCTGTATCTAAGAAAGTTTTTAGAGAATCATCAATTTTATTCATACACCCCTCCTAAAAAATGTGTACGTGGTTTATAGGTCAGTTCGTCTCTTACACTTCAGATAGTAGATGTGATTTCCAGGTGCTTTACCACCAAATCCAACCACAGTGATCTCTGTGGTCATGAGCTATATCCCTGGCAAACTTCCTCTGGGAATCATTGCGTCTTTGCAGACCATAACCTAGGGAAAGCAAGGGTCAGGGACCTACTTTGTGTTTTTTATACATTTAAGAAGTATTCTAAAATTTGTTTGCATACATGCAGGTAGATCTGTTTTGAAAAAGGTGAAGTTTCCTGGGGTTTTAGTGTTTTCCTGTGAAAAGACAGTTCCCAATTTCTTCTACTTTGTTTTGAAATTTCTTCTGCAGATGCTATTTTCTAGAAAGTCAGTGCCTGGGACTACACTGGCACCTTAATACAGATCTCCTGCAAATAGATCCATATGGGCAGCATTCTTTTGACTTCTGTGTATATGACCTCTGGGCTCTGCACACAGAAAAAGCAAGAAAGGTATGTGCATGAATTCATTGGGGACAGAAGTGATCACATCTACCTTTCATCCATACTTTTCCTGTTAGTTTCTGAATCTGGAGAAACAATAGAGTCTGGACTTCATGAGTTCAATAAGTTTATGAGCCCTGCTTCTAGCTTCCTACAGCCCCACACATCTTCTTACTTCTTCAGTCTTTGAACAATGGTTTGCTTTTACACAAACGTCCAAGTCTACCTTAACTTTGAATTTTCCACGTGGAACAAAATCCTGGAGATTATAGATTTTGATCCTTCATGTCACTTCTGGACAGGATGGGGGATGAGGGACCATGTCTGATCACTATACTCCATGTAGTTGTACACTCCTACTAATGTAGCACATGCCAAAGGAGTTACAGGCATCTTATATCTCATGCACTGCATTCCCATTATTTCTGATCTTAGCTCCCTGCATCATTCCCAAGTGCCAAAAATGCTTCTGCATAGGTCTTTCCTCACCTCGCTTCACTCTAACACTAATTTGCAGCTCCAGAGTTTACAGTTCATACTGGTATTAAGATAATAACAACTCTAGATAATTTCGCAGATATCTGAAAAATCTCATGTCTTCTAAGTAGTGATTTTGCTCCCAGAACTGCCTGCTCTGGGCTGTCTGTTTTTGTTGTTGTTGTATTGGTTTTTTTTTTTTTTTTTTTTTTTTTTTTCCCTCACATTTCCTCTTTGGTTAAATGTTTACAGATTTGCAGCTTTCTTAGGTGTTTCTTTTTCTGGAGTAGAAAAAACCCACACAAAAGAACTGCCCCAAATGGGCAGATCTGATGCTGGATGAGAGCTGAAGTGTTTGCTTGCAGTTAATTCTGACAGGTAATAAAATTAAATTAGTAGTATTTGTCATCTCTGAAAACACTCCACAGAACGATTCCTGCTGGATTTCTCAAACTCTGTTTCAGTGACCAAAATCTTCTCCCTGAAGGAAAATGCTCATTAATATCAATGTAGATATGAACAAAGATAGTACTGAATGATCATAGCATCATGTAATACCAGTTTAGAATAGCATATTTATAAAAAAAAAGATGTAGTTTTGATTCTGCATTTTATCAGTAGTACTGCATTTTGCAAGCTCTGCTAGAGTGTGTCTATCTTGCACCGTTTGTTCAATAAGGCTGCAAACAAAATGGGCTGGAGGCTATTTATTCTGTCCAGTAGTCTGTAAATAACAATAGCCAAAAGAAACTCTTCCCTTAACTGAAGTGATATTCCCTGCAGACAGGCTGCTACTCTGGGAAAGTCTCTGAAGATTTTTCACATCTCTGAAGATTTTTTATGACCTGCAGCTGCACCACCTTGAGGTGTGATCTTGTCACACCTGACAAATAAAGATGGATGTGGGTAATCATAGAATGGCTTGAGTTGTAAGGGACCTTAAAGATCATCTAGTTCCACCCCCCTGTCATGGGCTGGTTGCCACCCACCAGCTCAGGCTGCCCAGGGCCAGATTGGATGGGCCCTGGGCACTTCCATGGATGGGGCATCCACAGCTTCTCTGGGCAATCTGAAATGTCCTAGAATGAATGATCCCCAAAATCACCCCAAGGCAGCCAGAGTCTGGTGTTGATGATTGTATGTTTTTGTTTCCCAGTATTTCAGTGCTTCACCATGGGATGCAGAAGAGGACTAGAGGACTAGAAAGCAGAGGGTAACCAGGTAAAACCATTTTAAATCTACAACCTCGTTTACAAAATATGTGAGCTAACAGGACAGTTCACTTTTCTATAAGATTGGAGCACATTCCAGCAGAAGAATCACCTGTCCAGCCTGCAATGTCAAAGTTGTGTAAAAACATTGCATTTAACAACACTGACCTGAAGACAAGAAGGTAGAATTTAGTAAGATGGACAGTTGCCACTTTGGTTCATACTAGCTCCTGTTAACAGTGTCAGTCTGAGCTGCTTGCTAAGTTGATGATTCATGTCTACAGAAGCAATCAGGATTTATTTATAATAAACTGGAACAGAATGTAGTGGATCTGGATTCAGACTGTGTGCGTGTGACCTTGGACATACCTTTTCCCTCTCTGAAGCTCATTTCCTCCCCTGAAAAGTAAAGACACTGATATTTCTTGTAAAATAAAAAAAAAAAATACAAAGAAATTTTTTTTTTTTTGTTGCTTTTTTTTACAACGAGTCAGTGCAATACCTCTCTCTGTGGGGCCATCTTCACAGCTGGGATCTGTTGGTATTCTGGTAACTGCCGAAATAATAGTAGTTCTTATTAAGGACTCTTGTTAAAAAATGTGCTTTATCATGGCTAAAGAAATCCTCTTTTGGATTATTAATTAAAATGAAATCCAATTGCCTTCACCTGTGGACCACAGCATTTGATGAGGGAATGTTAAGGACAGAGAAATGTAAAACAGCTGTCTTGAAAGTTTGCTGCATGAAGGATTGGAGCTGCCTTTATCCCCTCCTCTTCCCTCCTGATGCACTATTCAGATCTATTGCTTATTGACTGATAGGCTTATTGATGAAATATCCAGCAGTGATGCAGCCCAGGGAGGTCAGTAGGGTGCAATTACAGGCAGAGCAGGCTTGGGTGTGCTTCTGAACTACTCCTCCCTGCACAGCTCTTTCAGTATGCATATCACATCTCCCTGCTTGTAGCAGGCTGATGAGTGTGTGCAGTTAGTGCAGGCACACACATACTTCTGCGCTTTCCCTGAAAGTGGAGCATTAGCAACTGCAGTCAAAAAGCACCCTTGCTTCTTCAGCTCTGATCCTAGCAGCAACTGTCTGATTCTGTCTGGAGGAACTGGGAGACAGCACTGGAGGCAAGTTTAAAACGGACCTAGTGACACCCAGCTGTCACATCTGGCTTCATGCATCTACTTATTACCAGTCCACTTACAATTACTTTCTTAGTCCCATCAGTAGTGTATATTCTTGAGAATCGTCTGGCTGGGAAGGAAGGAGCTCAGTGCTGAAGGTATGTTGCAGTTTTCTTTACCTTATGTCTTGTGCTGAGTGTTTCTCTCTGTGCACCTCACTCTCAGTCATTCCTGGTCTATGCAGCTTTCCACTGTGGGCTGCTGGAGCATGTCTTTAGCAATAGAAATAAATAGCCACGTACCTTTCTTGTTTTGTTTTGTTTTCCCTCAGTAAATGATGCAGATTGTTTGTTAAGGGGAAAAATTATGTGACTGGATTAAAGTTTTAGGGAAGATGACAACTCAACTCTGGCTGCATTTCATATCGCAAGCAAATAGGATGCTATTATTCCCATCAAGGCAACCTTTCCAGTCATCGACTCCCTAACTGTGGATATGGAAGGTTGCTTTCAAATTGATATGTTTATTAGATATGATCTGTGCGTGTGCTGCCAGCTGAAATTTGCATAAATGTTTTGAAATTAAAAAAAAAAGTCTTTCATTAACTTTCAAAATGCTCTGGACTACAACGCACTTCCTTAGAAAAGAGGAATGAGCCAAGCTTTTCATTGCACTTAAGTTCTTTTACTGGCATGCATTCATCTGGTACAAACTCTTAGCCAAATCCAAGAAGTTTGCTGTTATTGCGTTTCCATAAATGTAACAGCTGTGAAGAGAATGAATATTCATCCTGTTTGGATTTTTATTCCAAAGATTTTTTTTTTTTATGATAATTCTGACTTTTCAAGGGGGTGGGAACATAGAGAAAAGAGTTTGGCAGGTTGAGATATTTTGATAAGCAGCGTATGAATGCTTCCTGATATAAACTTGATACAGATCTATGTGCTCTGCAGTAAAGATCTGTCAGCATCTCTCATTTACTTGCAGCCAACTTGATCTGTTGCTTATACTTGTGGATTCTTTTGCTAACAGGTCATCAATGGTGACAATAAAGTGCAGTTTAGACACTGCTTTCTCATGGGACGTTATTGCCTGAATGCTACACGTTTGCTTCTGAATGTCTCCAAGACACTGCTTATGTTATTATGATAAAATGCTGACTTGGTATGTCCTGTATTTGTAATGAATGAAAACTTATTCTGGGATGTTGCTAAGGTCAGAGAAGCTCACTGTACTGTAAGGGTAGAAAGCAATTTGATTAATCTCCCCCCAGGAAAATTCCCATTTGTAATTTATCAAAATTATACAAGCAGCAGAGATAGTCCTCCCCTGCAGGTAGTAGAATTGTCTTGAAAACAGTGAAGCAGCATGTGTGCCTGTCTATGTGTGTCCAGAATTATATCACTAAAAAACTAAATCATCCTAGATTGCAATGGCTTCTGTATAATTAGATTCTGACTACCCAGGGCAGCTCGTCCTCACTCAGGCTGGACAGTGCTGTTCTCCAGTGTCAAGGTCAGCTCGGGGGTGGCAGGGATGCTCCAACCCTCAGCCAGCAGTGGGCTGTCATTCACTGTCTCCTCCTCATGGAGGGGGGCAGAGAAAAACTGCTTGTTCCATTCATCTGTCTTCATTTTGAATGCCATCTGAATCAGCCTGGCGTTTAATGCAAACTTTCTGGTTTTGTTTTGTGTTGTTTTGGTTTTTTTTCCTTCCTGTTGTTGTTGCATGCTGTGGCTCATGATAAGGACTGTAGGCATAAAGGTGCACTTAAATAAATGTGATGAAAACAACTTGATGAGTTGAATTCTGTTTGCAGGAAGAGGAAATCAGATTACATTCCTGAAACCAGGAGGAAGTTGTTTACGTGAACTGAAGTTGGTTACATGGGTGCCAACTGCTGTAAAATCTCATTTTCCCTTGGTGTGGTTTGAATTTTTGTGACCTGGACCCATTCCTTTAAAGCTCAGTTTTATTCCAAGAAAAATAGCCCAAATGGAGAATTTTTCTTGTCAATCTCCAGGCACAAAAACCTGCCTGTGTGCAATGACAGCTGCAGGTATCTGAGAGCAACCACCTTTTATCCTTCCTTCCACCAAAGCCAAGGGAGACAAAACCAAACATATAAACAGAAAACAAACAAATCAACAACAACAAAAAACCCAACAAGCAAACCCTCAAAGCCCAACATCTCCCCAAACCTCTCTGTTTCATTCTATTACAGATAAATAAGCTCTCCTTGGCTCTCCTTTAATGCATCCCATGCTCAGCCCCCATGCTGCCTCCCTTCTGATCCTTCCGCAGAATGAAGAGTAATTCATCTTGCCCTCTTGGCCACCTCACCCTGCTCCTCTTCAAAGCAGATTTGTTGATCATATAAAGCTGCTGATGCATTTCCTATGCTGCCTTGCTAGCTGGAGCTGGCATGCGGAGGCTGAGATGCGTTTTGTTAAGTTACAGTCTCTCAGCACTGCGTTTTGCAAGCTGACCGGCCCTCTAGTGTCTCGAGGTGTTTTATGCAAAGAGATCCCTTTAGCTGCTGTGAGACCAGAGGTAAAGGGGATTTTGAAATGGCTCATGAAAGATTATTTGGATCTGGAGTGATTGATGAAGATGACAGAGCATCCATAGTTCTACCTGGAAAAAAAAACCAGCCTGCTTTTGCGTATTTTCATAGCATGCTGACACTTGCGAATTACAGGGGTAGTGACACAGAGACTGAAGAGTTGTAGGAAATAGTTGTGTATTTACAGGGATTTCTGAGAGGGTTTTCTATCACTCTGCGCTGTAGCGCTGCACAGCTTTTTCAGCTCTCTAATGAATGATAGCTGGAAATGAAGATGAAGGGAAGAAAATGCCACAAAGCCTCAATGCTGTAGCAAACTAGGATCCAGATGGCAAGCCTTTTTGCAGCAACACGCTGGATTAACTTTAAGATTCCCTGGCTACTACTATCATGTTAAATGTGTCTTTCCTTAACACTATTTCGATGGCTTTTTTCTCTTTTTGCAAAGTAATTTCATAAAAATACATGGTTTCAGGAATATTCTGCCTTCAAAAGAACCTTTCACTGTTAACCCCTTCAGATCTAATTAACTGCTTGCATGATCAGTAGAGTCAAAGTGAACTTTTAACAGAGAGCATTCCATGTGAGTTCACAGTGCCATGACAGCATGAAACCAAAGCAGATGATTTACATACAACAGCCAATAGTATTAACTTCTTTGAGGAAGAGCAGGTTTTCACTGTGCTGAGCTATACCTTTAGGTAGGAATCATTTTTGAAAATATGGCTGCAAAAATGGCAGAAATTCTCTGCAGAACTTTCAAATCCCTATTCAGTGTTGTCCACATGAAAATCTTTTCTGGGCCTGGAGGTCGAGTAGTTGTGTTCCCCCCTTAACTTACAGATCAAAACCGATCTTTTTGTAAACAGCTGTTGGCGCTTGAATTTGTTCTTCCGTCCTCACGCAGCTACAAGAAGGGTCATTCCTGTCTTCACCTTCCTGAAAAGTAAGGCAGTGAGACACCCAGTGGTGACAACGAGGATGGTGAGCTGGCCGGTAGGACCTGGTGGGTGCCTTCCTGGTCTCTGGGCAATAAATAAGAGCGGAAGCCTCTGAGCTTAATAATTTTGTCATGAACCTTCATCTCCTTTCTACCCTAGACACAAAAGTCTGCATTTAGAGTCCTTCCCAATCTGTATTCACCCTTGCTATGCTTCTGTTAATGGAAACGTGGGGGCTTATGTTCGTGGAGAAATACAACTACTGCGTAGTTTAAGGAAACACTCCAGAAGCTGCTAGCAGTATTAAGCTCAGGTTCTATCCACAGACTAGCCACGGTAATATACCTTAGTAAGGGCCTACTTCTTTCTTGGCATAAGTCTTATCAGAAAACCAAGTTTAGGCAATGTTTATGACTTCTTTTATTCTCAAATTCTGTCCTACTTGACATAAATTAAATGAACAACAACAAAAAAAAATGTGAAAATACGTTTAATTGAATTCTCTCCATAACTCCTCGATCACTGTGCCCCAGACTGTTACATTTTGCAAGCTAGTCAGTGGGCTTACAACCTGTACATCTACAGGAATGAAGAACAGCAAGCCCCACTCCTTTTCTTCTTTCTCTCATGTGTAGAATATATCTAATTGAAGCTAAAATCAGCTTTTAAAGAAAATCAGATCCAAGTCCTTCTACTTCCTAGGGCTGCTTTGACTCATAAGTAAACTCTTTACATGTCTCCCTGTTTACCCTGAATGTTCCTTTTGAGTTACCTGAAGGTTTCTGTTACCAGTAGATGCTCACGTTGAACGCATAGCCTTCTAGGCTCCACAGAGAGCCTGTCTAGAGCTTAATCATCCAGGCTTAATAGCCATTCAAATGCAGTCAAGTCCCCAGGGAATCCTAAAGCCTCAGACCTGACCAATACTATACTAACTTCATCTGTAGTTGTCCTTGCAGTATGACCATGCCTGTTTTTTTTTTTTTTTTTTTTTTTTTTTTTTTTT
>JACDJE010000169.1:216778-253908 GCA_016647715.1 Pavo muticus
TTTTAACTCCACCTTAGCCTGTGTGTTTAAATTCACATCTCCCATAAGTGTGGTCTACTACCACGTTTAGGAATGCTCTGGAGATGAAGGAAGTTGAATTCTCTTTCTCAGTTGGGTTTTACAACCTTGCATAGAAAATCCCTGTGTAGAAGGAGAAAAGGCAATAGTAAAATTGGCTCTAATCTCTTCTTTAAATACTTGAAGGCAATGAAAGATTTTTTGGTGTTTCATACAATCCTAGAATCATTAAGGTAGGAAAAGACCTCTAAGATCATCTAGTCCAACTGTCAGTTCCAGTTCTTATGATTACTGGTAATTCTTACCCTGTACTGCTCTGAGTTATGTGTAGACCATATCCCAAAAAGCAGGAATAGGAGATAGCAGGTGGGATCCAGGCTCACCTTTGCCTAATCTTTTGTCGTCCTGCTTTTCTGAAATGCCTTTTTTTTTTTTTTTTTTTTTTTTGGTCCAAAAACTGATGTAGGAGCTACCCTTCTAGAAAATCTCAGATATGGTAGGTATAAGAGAAGATTGAGTTGTCTAATTCCGGTTCATGTTGGGTGCTAGGTTCAGATTGGGTATTAGGTAGTGAGCACTGGAACAGATTCCCCGTAGAAGTGATCACAGTACCAAGCTGCTGGAGAAATATGATTTGAATTTTGGGTGAGCCTATGTGGAGTCAAGGATTGGCTCCTTTTGGGTCCTTTCGAACTCAGAGTATTCTATGATTCTAATTGTAATTATCTGGCAATATTTTGGAAGTTTAAGGAAATCCCACTTAGCTTCCAGCTGTCACCAAAGAAGGAAGGAGTCTCCTCTAAGTCTTGTATAGTATTCGCTTACATTGCAAAAATGTTTCAGATAACCTCTAGGTGTCCTAATAGAGCTAGACATTTCTCTCTGGACAGCTAAAAACCATTGAGAGTATTGCATGCCAGGGCTAACTTCCAATCAGAAGCCAATTGTAGTATGCAGCTCCAGATTACTCCTAAAAAAAAAAATAAATAAATAAAAATCTGTCTGGTCAGCTAAATAGCTTTCTAGGCTTTGCTAACTATACTGACCAAAACATTATTGGCTCAAATGGGAGCTTAGTTTTATACTACAAAGTAGACATGGGGTCAATGAAAACACCTATGAAAGATGCGGATCTTCCTGCAGTGAGAGCTTCAGAGCAAAGAGAGCCTCTCTCTCTACTGACTTAAAGGTAATCTTAGTGCTTACTCTAGATGGGATAACTGCTTAGCTTTTAGGTATATCTATGTTTTAATGGTGTCAGTGTTAGGACAATCACAGCCTACCTTGAAATGCTGCAAAATCTATTTGACTTTTGAACCCAAATATTTATGAATGAATGGCTGAAGTTAATGGAAGTGAAAAAGCCTCTGCCTGGATACACTCCATAGGTGTACATGGAGTTTAGGGCATCACAAGTTGTTTTAATGAAGGTCCTTGTTAAATTATATCCCGACAGAAAAGAAAAAAATCTTAGAAAGAACCATGTCAGAGAGATCCTCTGAGGAGTAGTAGCTCTTAACTGATCCAGCAATCGTTATTCTGTCCCATTAGAACTATTCCAGTATTTGCAAATTGCAACTCCCAGGAAGACTGTGTGGGTGGCAGTTATTAAATATTTGCCCTAAAACAGACAAACAAATAAAAATAAAACAGGAACAGCTAAAAAGCAACCAAACAAAGAACAAAAAACCCAGCATAATATTCTGTGCGTAAAAGTATAAACACACTCATATGCCATAATAATGAGAAATTTGGTCTCCCACCAGCTGATAATTTGACACTAGGGTGGTGAGTATCTTCCTCGTTGTCTTCTGTGTTCCGAACTATCAGCCCATGCAAACCAATTACTGCTGTGGGTGTTGCTGAGTGCGAGGAGGAGTAATTCACTGCAGGGAAATACTGTTTCCTTGCTGGAAAGTTGCTGAGTTAGAGCAGTGTGAATAATGCATAAGGTGATTTCCTTTCAGAAAGGCTACTAGCAAACATTTCCACTAACTGGAGATCTGGACTTGTCAAGAGAGTGGCATTTATGCTGTTTTGGTGATGCAGAATGCAGTATGGGAGCGATTATTTGAATCTCCATTTTGTAAGAATATAACCAAATATCAGTATATCAAATTACATAAAGGGAATTAAATAAAAGATGGGAAAGCTTAACATAAATCTAGTTTCAAATGTAAAGGTAAGTTATGACATTCTAAATCATCATATCTATTAAAGTTGATGGAAGATGTAGTTGGGCATATCAAAGATGTATGAAGAAAGCTCTCTAACAAATTTTTCATTGAACTAGGCTTTTCAAAAATAAGTTTTTATCTTAGAAAGCCATCAAGTACTAACAAGTTGAGGAACATAAATCAAAGCAGAATAGGCAGCCTCCTGTTTCATTCATTGAGCTCCATATGCTTATCTACCTTATGTTCCTGCATCCCAGGCTCCTAAATGCTTCAGTCAACATTCCTTCTGAACTGCGATAGGTCATGTTAATCAGCCTCTACAGTGTCCAAGAAATGTATGTAAATGAGACTTTTGATGAAACAGAATATTTCTATAAGTTTTTTGCATAAATCCCACGTGCAGGCATGCACACACATACACAACCTGTTTAGATAGTAGGATATTTTTGTACCGCACTTGTTTTTGAAGTAGATTGCAGCCAGCATGCTGATGCTGCTTGGGAGCAGGAATACATGAGGCAGCATGCCAGGTACCGTAGCAAGAAGTGACTTGAGCTTCAGTCCATTCTTGGCAGGAAAAATTGTACCAAGTAAAAAGAAACATAAGTTTCCACTTTTTTTTGGTCCTCATTTCTCCCCTATCCCCTTTTATGGTACTATGAGATGTTCTGTGAATTATTTGGTATCAGTCATGTGAGCATTTGTATCATAGGAAAACACTGTCATGTTATGGTAGGTTAATGCTTTTGCTTAACTTGTTCTTCCAGCAAAGATAAAATTTAAAAATCAAAAGATTTTATCAAATTTAAATCAGTTTAGTGACTATAATGTTGCTTATCGACGAATGGATCTTAATGATTATATGATTATATAGAATATAATGATTATATAGAAAGCCATTGCTGAGGCTGGATAGGAGGAGCTGTGTAATTACTAACACTATCCAGTTGCAAATCTTTCCAATTTTCCTTTCTTCTTCTCAACTATTTTTCTATATTTCTGTGTTCCATCTTGTCCTTCAGGGTCATATTCAGGCTGCTTACAGGCTCTTCATGCTGCTTAAAAGGGCTCTTCAGTCCCTCTTGCTGGAGAGTGCAATGCTAATGCAGGAAAGTATGACCCACATATGCTGGGCTTTCTGTCTCCCTCAGAAGCCAACAGAAAGCAGCAGGCATGAAAACTTAGTGAAGCTATCATGCTAAGCTGCATAAGCAAGAGGCATGCATTAACGGATGTTTACGAGGGTAGATAGGGATAGGACAAGGGGGAATGGGCTTAAACTGAGACAGAGGAGGTTTAGGTTAGATATTAGGAGGAAGTTTTTCACACAGAGGGTGGTGATGCACTGGAACAGGTTGCCCAAGGAGGTTGTGGATGCCCCATCCCTGGAGGCATTCAAGGCCAGGCTGGATGTGGCTCTGGGCAGCCTGGTCTAGTGGTTGATGACCCTGCACGTAGCAGTAGGGTTGAAACTAGATGATCATTGTGGTCCTTTTCAACCCAGGCCATTCTATGATTCTATGATATTTATTTATAGAGTTGGGACCTTAGCTGATCTGAAATGCTTCCTTGAATTATCACAACACCTTCTATTTCTTATGCCATATAGTGGGAAAAACTGTTCCTGAGTCTGTATTTGACTGCATTTTTACTTGCTTTAGAGCATTTATGACATATCGGACAGTGAAGTTGCTCACACTGAAAATGTGTCACACCTCACAAGAAGGTATTAGATCATGTCTACTTACCTTTTACAGGAATGCTGCAGCTTTAAGACCTTTTCTTTTGTTATTTTTTTTTTTTTCTAGCTTCTTCAAAGAGTGTTACAATTTCTTTTTCTGAAAGTTACTGGGCTTTCATGAGACTGATGCTGGCCATATACATATCCCATCATTGGTGCAGCTGAGAATTAGAAGCTCGTCTGATGTTATACAATATATGTTTTTTGCATGTTGTGTCTGCAGCGTGAACCCATTGCTTATAATAAATGCCATGCACTAACTAAAAATATATTATGCCTCCATTATCTACACATAGATGTTCCAAAAGGAGGATGCAGATATATAACACACCATAATACTTACACTATACATCAAAGCACATGCACACACCGACATATGTAGATATATGCATACAATCCTATGTACATTGCTTGATACCATTCACTTTTAACTCACAGTGAAAAGTAAGAAAAAAGAGGATGATATATCATCTAGGACAAATCCTACAAGAGTTTTTAATATCCAGTTAAACCTCAGATGACTACAAAGGTAGACAGGTTGGCTGTTTCCTTTTTAAGGAGGTGTCAGAGCTTTAAGTATGTGTAATTTTATGGCTAAATATAAACAGAAGAATACTTCAGTAAGCATAAATACAGCTGTAGAGCCTAATGATGCAACAGCAATATATATAAAGATACACATATATATTCTAATTCACAGTTTGAAGTTCTTAATTCTCAACACCCAATTCTTAGTTTCCTGCCAATTTTATAATTTTTCCTGTTGTCAATTGCTTTCTAAAATAAGTTTGAATGCGGTGGAATTAATTTTTACACTTTAAAAATTAGAAACAGGTGCTGAGTCTATATCCACCACCACATCCCTTTTTTTGTGTCTTGTATCACTGCTTTCCAGAACAAGCTGTTGGATCCTATTGCTTGTTGTTAACTTCGCACTGCCTGCCAGTGGTAGCTGGAAGGGAAAAGTTGCTAAATATTAGGACAGAGAGTGAACTGAAGTTGTTTAAAAATAGAGAAGCTCTGCAAACTGAGTAGAAATGGAATAGGATAACTGGTGAGAGTTTCAATAGCAGCTGTGCTATCACTGCCTTAAATGCGTGTTGGTTTGGGGTGCTTTTAATGGCAGTAATTAAGTAATCAATATTATTTCAGAAAGGAAAAATATCCTGCTTAACAACAAAATAACATTGATTAGCTAAGCTAGTACCATTTTAAGGAACATTAAGTAATCAAGACTGTTTCCATGATGACATCTCAAAGAGAGAGGAAATCAGACAAATCTTGTGTTGGATAAAGCTGTGGCTGCATTTAAGCTGATGCTGAGGAAATAATGGCTTCTGCCTTTGCCTGCACAGTCACTGTAGTAGCAATGCACTGGGCTATTATCAGTTCTTTTCAGTGAACTTGGATCTTATCCCAGATATAATGTAGATATGTTCTGAAGATCCAGATTCTACTCTGCTGTTTTCATTATGTTCACTTCACACAAGTGTCAGTTTAAAGTGTTTACTTTTGGGTAGCTAAAAAAAATTAATATATAGAACTTCTGCGTTAATAATTACTGAGAAGTCTGAGGGTGCCTTACATGAGGTGGTGCTTTTAATACCTGCATTTTACATCAGAATAAGCAGGGAATGGGAGAATTTGCAAAGAAACCTTGCCGGATTGTGGTACAAATAGGAGCAGAATCCTAAAATGCTGGATGTCACTTTGCTGCTATATCTACTCAAGCACTGTGACCTCATATAATTAAGTGTCCAAGTCATTCTGATCAGGATTCTCAGCAAGAGCATTTATTGGAGGTAGGATACTGAGTCCTTATCTATGTTTTATTCCTGGAAATGACACTGTAGCAACACTGTAACAACACTGCTTTTGCCAAACCTGGCTGTGGACAGGGAGTAAAGCCTCATTTAACCTGTGTGTGTTTTTGCACATGAATCTGTGAGAGAGTGCTTTTGCTTAAGTATTTGTAAAACATATAGATGTTAAACAAATCTATAACTGATCTTGGCTACTAAGAAATAACACTAATATTCAGAAATAGCTAAAATGTGTAAATAAAGAACTGGTGGTTATTGAGTATTCTCCAAGCTACTTGAAAATAACTGAGAATTCCATGAAGCTCATTTCTAGGCATAAGAACAGTCAATATCCCTTCTTCCAAGAATGAGATGATCAGACACTTGCTGCTTTGTGACATATGAGCATGTACTTAGAACATTCACTCTTGGAGGCAAATCATTATGTATGAATAAAAAGTTTAATTGGGGAAAAATACGTGCAGCGTTCAGAGCAATTAGGAAAAGCTTGAAAACTAAATCTCAGTTTTCAAATCATCCTCCTTACAAGAGGCAAACAAACAAATAAGAAATGGTTCAGTTTGGAAGAGTTTATTGCAATAGTCAGGGAAAAGTAGTATATATACTTTTAAATAGTCAAGTTTAACTTTATTGTAATTAGATTTGAATTTTTAACAGATAGGAAAATTTTGTATTGGGGCTATCAGAAAAGTTACTGCTTGAAAACTAATGAGTCTGAAAACCATTTTATCTAAAGAGGAAGAGATTCACAGCATCCAGATTTAGTTATGAGGTGCTACATAACATTTGTCCATTGGGAATTTGGATTCGTTTTTAGCTGTATGAAGCCATGAAATGAAAGATAACATTATTCCATTATAACATGGGAGAGGAACAATAGCGTGTTAGTTCTATCTGCATACATAGAATCATCAAATCATGGTAGTTTGGAGAAGCTCAAAAATCTGTCTTAATTTTCCAACTCTGATATAATTTTTATCCTTCACAGCCTTGTTTTGTACCATGTATGGTATAAGCTGAAATAACTAAGTGAAGACCGTCTGTCTTGCTGATACCTTCTCAGCAAATGGTGATTTTTATGTGAATTGGTGGGATGTGTAGTTTCAGACTGGGAAATTAGAGATTAATGATAGTACAGTAGGATGGCACTGGTTCAAGTGGATGACTGACAGGTAAGGTAACAAAATGCAGTCAAGATGTTTTGGCTTGTACCTGTTCATACACTTTTTCTTGATAATAGTTTGTTCAAAAACATCTTCCTGGATTTAGTACTTTGAGGGAACTGACATTATGTTTCCAATCAAAATCTGTCTTCGAGGAGCTATATTCAACTTCTTTTGTAGAACAGAAAATTGGAATTAACTGGAAATGACGTTCCGGTCTGCAGTTCTCCACTTATGGACTCATTTACCAGAAGACTGAATATGAAATAATTGCCAGAATAGATCTGGCCTTATACACATTAGGAATGCTCTGGAAATTTAGTGTATCTTGAGCAGTTATCAAAAAGATGGCCTTATTATTCAAAGGTAAGCAATCAGTAGTTGATTTCAGACATGGTAGACTTGATAACAGTAAGTATGCAAGTAAATTACATGAAGTTATATGAATTCAAATAGAATATTTTGTACTTTGTTTAGTATAGATAATATTTTACATGGACAGATGTATAAAATTGTTTAACTGTATATGTTATATCACACTGTAAAATCCTCAGAATCAGCGAGTTGTGGGACTGACAGTTATTTTGATCTCACTGATAAGTTCTGCAGCAATGATAAGGGCGATAGATAGGAAAAGATGTCTTTGTTGAGGACAGGCAAATGTGGCTGGATAACATTGTGTGTTCATGACAAGACTGACAGTTTAGATACAGGAAAACATTAAAAAGGATAAAATAAGATTCATTATTCAACATTATTTTGGTAAAGACGAGGAAAGGACAGTTCTAAGAGTCTCCATGGTATACAAATTATCTAGAAATGGCAAATGATGTAGCACAGTGGATAAATAAATACCGCTGGAAGTTATTTTATTATGAGAAATTCTTTTTTCAGGTATAGAGTGCTGCTAAAAGTGATGACCCCCATCTTTCTAGATGAGATATCACCAATGTTTTTCTTAAAAAAATCACTGAATAAACACTTCAGTTCTTTCATGTCAGTTAACCTCTGATCATCTGTTGTAATACTTGCCTAGCTAACAACTTATAGTTTATTTCTAGTCTGAACTTATCTACCTTCCGATGGATATTTTTAGTATGTTTATCTTCTAGACTGAAGGTTTATCATCAAAGTTATATTTCTCTTACAGGTTCTTATGGCATGTGATTGAGACTTTTCCTTGTGGTCTGTGTGATAACCTAACTGGATTGATCTCATCCCCTTTTTCACTGTTATGCCTATTTTCCATTCCATCAATCATACAGTGACTTTTTTTTCAGAATCTTTTCCAAGAGTTTCAGCGTTCTTCTTAACAAATGGAAAACAGAACTATGCACAGAATTACAGCAGCTGTTATAACTTTGAAAAACATTGTGATGTTGACTTTTGTGTATGTGTTTTGTTGATTTTGGTTGTGGGTTTTTTTTTTTTTTTTGTTATTTATTTATTCTGCAGAGTATTTCCTTTTTTTATAATCATAGGATCATGTTAATCCTTTGAGTTACAATGTTGTGCTCGAAAATTACTTCTCAGTTTCTTACCTGTTGTCATGCTAAAACCATTTCAAATTCGCAGCTTTCAACACAGAAGCAGCCATTGCAATACCATGCCCTACATTCTTGCCTTTGATGTGTGCTTTTACATTTGAAACACATAGTTTGCTTACAGACTATAAGGATAACTTTTCCTCTTCCTTTATTTACTTCTCCTGAGGCATTTTGTCATCAACAAATTTAGTATCTTTTGTATATATGGCTTTATTGTGTATTTATATATTCCACAGCAATTAAAGATAAAAAGATTAAGAAGTACAGATCCAAAAATAACAAAAAAGACTCAAGTATGTGTCTACTTGAAATGCAGCTCTTTGACAATGATTCTGATTTAGATCTGTGTTCTGAATCTTATTATATAACTGATTTTTAACCCATTTAACATATGAATTTTAATTGTTCAAGTCATTCAAGATATCATGTGATTTCAAGTCAAATGTATTATAGAATCTATTGCAGCCACTTAATTATTTTCATCGTGCAAACTTGTAATCATACCAAAATTTTACCAATTTAATTCAATTTTCTACAAATGCAGAATAACATTAATCACAGTGCATTATTTTAATTATTAATAATGTAATTTTATTTTGACAATTCTATTATTTTGTCCAGGACAATGTTACATCGTGAGGTTTATAGAGTTCCATATGAAAAAAGAAGTGCAAATCCTTTCAAAATACATTTTCAAAATATAACTTTATTCTAGAACATTTCCAGATCTTCAAAGTATATCAGAAAATCAACATTTATTGTCTAGAGACATATGTTTTAAGTTTTTAGATTCAAATTATCTGAATTTACTCATCATAAAATGCTCAGTTTTTTTAAACTGTTCAATAGTTTTTCACTATCTTTATATTTGTGATTACATTATTACTTTTTTTTAAATACGTAAATATTTACTGAGAAATATCTGCCCTTTATTTTTACTTATCATTCTATTTTCACTAAATAGTCATTTACCTGTACAGTTGGACATGTAATTCAGTATGAAAGGAACATGTGATTTGAACTTTGGATGGCATTTGATTCAGTCTGCTTTATGACAGCCAACACTGTTACTCTCACAATAGCATTAGCTGCAAGAGAGGAATAGATTCTCTTTCTGAGTGCATCAATTTTTATTTTCAAGCAACATGACTTTTCTTCTTCAGTAAAGCATAGTGATGACTCCCCTCTAAGTGTAATCATAAATTCCAGAATAATCAAGAACATACACCATTCTCTCATTACATAATAACATTGTGTATATGAAGGAACTATTTTCCTTATTTTAAAATGCTAAAAATATGTTTATTTAGAATAAATGCCGTTATTCCTGAAATCCCCCACCTATCCCTCTAGTCTTCCATTTATAACATAAAGTTTTTGTTCACACCCTGCTCCAGGTGCCATTAAAAAAAGAAAAAGAAAAAAGTATGTAGATTTTAATTTTAAACTTTGTGTAAACTTGGAGACATCTTAACATTTGATCATTGAACATTTAACCACTTAAACACTGAGCATGTGAACATTTAAAGTTTTTGTAGGAGAAATACACAAATGTTTACTGAGCTTGATGTCTGAGTGAAAATGTTACAGATCAGAAGCAAAAATTCATGGGAGTTTAACCCTGCATTTCATTGTAATTTTGAAGTTTGAAAACCAGTTTATAGAGCAACAGTTAAAATAAAAATCTGGCCATACAGGTACTAACTAGTCCCAGCATAAATCTGAGTTTGAATAACAGAGGGTCAGATAATTTTTTCTGATGAACTGCATGAATGCAAAGACATTATCTAGTAAAGAAATCTTAGCCCTATGTCTTATCTCTCTGTTTATGATGTGGAAATCAAGTACACAGAAAGATTTTCCAGATGAAATCCTATTCTCTTAAACTTAGGTCCTACAGTAGGCAGATAGGATCTCCTGCTGGTAATTTTCAAAATCTCTGCACTGTCTGTTAGCTATTTACATAATATAAGCATTTGTTTTTCACCTATTTACTATACTACATTGAGTGCTATGTCAGTGGTACAGAACAGCATAAGGTGATGTTAAATGGTAGCCTAGGATGTTAAACTGGTGGAGGGTTTTGTGTTCTACTGAGAGGCCTGGCAATGTATAGTGAAACATGAAATGTCTTTTTGCCTTCCCTTCCTTACACAAACTTTATGCAGTATTGTTGGTTGATTTTTGCCTTTCTTGTTGATAATTATTTTACTTTTCTACAGAATAGTACACTATTACTCAATAATGGAAAAACAAAACTTAGTGATAAAAGATTGTCATTAATAATAGAATCATAGTATCACCAAAGTTGGAAAAGACTTCCAAGATCACCCCGTCTAGCCGTCCACCTACCACCAATATTATCCCACTAAACCATGTCCCATTCTACAACATCTAATAAAAGGTACTTATTTTTACTTTGTGATTTGTACAAACAGTTGATTCTCTGATCAAATTCAAACCAGTAAGAAATCATTTTCATAAGACAATATTGACAGTTATAATTGTCGAGTGCATGTGTTGCTCTTACTCTGACCAGAGCTACAACTTCATCTCTGTTTTCCTTAGGACTTCTTTTTAGGAATCAGGAGATAAATTCCTGACTTCCTACAGGAAAAAAATAGTATAAAAGCTGACCTTCTTTATCGGATCAATAGTGTATTTAGCCTAGGAGGCAATACAAGACACTTAGGAAGAAGCTCAGGAAAAACATGTGGAGCATTTTGACTTCATTTTTTATCAATCATTGGAACATATATTAGGAGGGCAATCCCTGCCTGTCCTCTTTAATAACTTTTTGCGGACCTGCTGCTAATTTGTGGTTTCTTTCTGAGCCTGCTGATGCTGCCTGCATCACAATCTTCTGTAGTGACAAATTCCAAAATTTCAATGAGTACTGAACACAGAAGGGCTGCTTTTGTCTGTTTGGAATGAGTTTCACACAGTGTCCCTAGAATGTATGCAGTGCATCTGTGAGTAGTGATCACTACCTTCAGAATCTAAATATTGAAAATATCTCCTTCAGCTTTCTGTTTTCAGCTAAATAATCCTAACTTCTTAAAGCCTCGATTCTCTCCTTGTTATCATTTTAGTAGACCTTTGTACCTTCTTTAACTTCAGAACATCACTCCTGTTTTATATGGATGAACTATGCACGGTGGCTGAAGTTTTATGCAGTTGCAAATGGTAATTTTCCTTGTTGCCCTTCCTGAAGATGTTGAAATGTGTTGCTTTTTTTAGCTGTTGCCTCACAGGGAGCTATGTCACTTCCTAAGCAGATGTATTTTCCTTAGGAATACTCCTTTCTCACCTTGAGAAAGGTTATGGTGTGAAAGATGAGGTTCCTATCTTTCACTCATATAGAATTAGACAGCAAAAAGAGGACTTAAGATGGAAACTTACAACATATAAATAAGAATTAAAGCTTTTCCGTGTTTGATATGATTTAAATGAACAGAAAAAAATAAATACAATTAATTCTAAAATTCATTTTAAAATTGCCTGTTTCCAAGACTTTTGATGTACAGCTTTTTCTTCCTTCCTATGAGTTTTAAAAGAATATTTACATAACTATTTCACCCATAAACTGTNTTTTTTTTGTATGGAAAACCGGAGTAGCCTCACCAAAGCAATTGTATAGTAGCTGAAGGAAAATAACTCTTAGAAATGCAGGCTGAGACAGCATTTGACCTCATTGCACACCAGGAAGCTGGGAGTTCCTTCCTGAAATATAAAGGGAGAACTTGGCTCCATTCATGACTCTTTATGTTTAGTTTCTGAAAAATGAAATCATGCATTTTACATGGACAGGAAAGTGCTTCTTTGTAGATGCTGTACCGTAACTGTAGCGATTCAACATTTAAGAAGCTATGCAGTCAGATTCACAGCAATAAACTCAGATTTCTTGGTGTTTGTTACATAGATTGGAGATTTTCTGGAATTCAGTTGAGGGAACAACTGCCTAGAATTTACTTAGCACTATTAGCACTATGATGCTGGCCACTACAGTGCATTGTAAGAGTATATGCCAAAGGGATTATTTTCTTTCTTCTGTTTATATTGTTTTAACAGCCCCAGGGTCCAGACAGAAATCACATAAATCAACTTTTGTATCTCCATCACTCGATTAGAATTACATCATTTGGTGTCCTGTTGTTAACAAAAAGGACCTATCCTAGTAAGACTGTAAAAACAGACCAAATTTTCGATAGAGGAAGATCACAGGATCACAGAATCATAGGGGTAGGAAAGGACCTATGGAAAACATCTAGTCCAACGTCCTGGTAAAGCAGGCTCTCTAGAGCCTGAATAGGACACTAGATTGCTGAGCAGCTACTTCTATTACCTTCTTTCCTCCTCAGCAAGAGCAAAGCATGGGAGAACAAATATATAGAAGATAATTCAGTCTTACACAAGAATGTTATTCTTTCTCATAAATATTCCAGGCTTCATATAAAATCACCTGCTCTAGAGAGAAAAGGAAAATTAAGGAACAAAACTAACTTTCCAAGTCTACATATTCTCAGATTGTCTTCTATTGTTCATAATTTGCATTGTTTCCAGAAACTCCAAATAAGTAGATCCTTTTAATGCCAGTCACTTTCCCATTCAAGTAAGAAAGACCACCCTAAAAAACTGATCTTGAAAAAACTAGTGAATATTTTTGTGTGTGTACACATGTGCATGTACATTTTTATATTCAGGAGCTACAGGATAAAATGCATTTGTGGAAATAATCTCTAGCTTGTGTTAGATGCCTTAAATTGGCCAGAGGAATAATTTGTTAAGTTCCTGCTGCTGATCAGGGCTGTGCTTTAGTTACTCTCACATGGGTGGCTGCTGTTGGAGATGCCTAAGATTAAAACAACTACTCAGTGTCTGGCAGATGTGCCACAGCACCTGTGGGGTAGAGATGCAGAGCCTGGAAACTCCAAGGACAGTGGGAACATCTCAGATGTTGCTAAGTACCTTTGTGTAGAAAACTGCAATCCATCCTGAAGATCTATTGATGTGTACGTCTGACACAGACCAAACTCAGCTCCAGAAATCCACAGTGCAGATGCCTTAGGTTACCTGATTTTTCCTGTCTTATATCACTTTCCAATGCAAAAGTGTTTATTAAGAATGAAAACATCTGCAGGTTTCTGAATCCACAACATTTGAGACTATAATATGGAAGATTTGGATACCCAGAGAATCAATTTCATGCTGTCACTGGATTTTATGCTGAGCCTTTTATAACTAAATAAATGTGAAAAACATTAATTTAATCAGAGCTTGTTGTCATGTGGAAATATTAGATATTTTTCTTTCCAACATCTTTTCAACCCTGAAAAAAAGTGAAATGCTCTTTGCTTCAAAGCATTCATCTCTGATTTCTGGTATGAATTTCAATTTACAATATCAACACAAAGAAAATAGTTAACGTGTAGTTTAGAATAGCAGCAAAAAGCATTATCATTTTTTTCTGAATGTGAGCACGCACTATGAAATTAGTTCCTTCATCAAAGACTTTACATTGTAAGTTTAAAATAATGATAGCAGGTGGATTCAAACAGATGGGAAGAGAATAAGTTATTAGTATTGGTACAGTACACTAGAGAAAATGTGTTGTTGTTTAAGCACCGACTAATTAACAACTCATTTAAATAGTCTTGGTGCATATGTTTAAAACAATAATATACTGCAAAACCCAGAATGGGTTTTACATGTAGAGGAAACACTTCGTAATGTAGACTTTGGAGCAGGCCTTTGGAAACAGTTTTTTAGATATATTTCCCTTAAGAAAGTAGAAAAAAATAACAACAAAAAAATCCTCTTTAAGTGAATGAAACACTATTCTACGTAAAGACTTTTGTTCTATATGCAATCTGCATCTTCTGTGTTTATCTTGACAGTTCCCATCAGTGTACACCCAGCTTAGATACTATTAATTTTTAATTCGAGTCTAGTTGTACTTAAATGCACTTAGATTCATTTCACCTATTTGGACATCTTAAGATCTTAAATTAGGAGCTTCTTCACTGAAGATACCTATCCTGAATGCACATCTCCATAGCTCTCCCTTTTTATTACATATGTGGAAACAATTTGGAAGATTTTATGGTTACTCTTTTCTTAGAAAGAAGTTTAAATGACATTGTGGGCTAAAAGATCTGTTCACAAATGGAACACTGGACATGAGGACTAAAGCAAACAGAAAGGAAGCAAGAAGAAGAATTTTCCCAGATGCAATCATTAGCTGCAGAATATCACTGTTAAATATTGCTCATGAATGGAATCAATGGATATTTCCCCAAATCAAGCTTATGTCACAGGCTAGTACTAATGTTACAGTCAGCTCATTAGGAAAGATGACATTTTAATAATAACTTTCATGAGCTACAACTCTACTCCTTGAAAATATGAGCAACTTGACACGAACACATGCTACTTGATCACTCAGTCCTATTTTTTCTCAGCCTCATAGATCTACTCAAGGGATATAAATGTAGACTGCCTTGGAATCCTGATAGTTACTACAAATATGATAGTTAATTATATATTTTTTGTTCTTAATTGCCACTGTGTTTCATTTAATACTTAAGTGCCTTTAGAAATTTGTCTGCTTTGAGATCTTAAATTAGATGTGGTCACTAGATGACCTTTAAGATCCCTTCCAACTCAAGGTATTCTGTGATTCTATGATTCTGAATAATATTGGATTCATCCCAGGTCATATTTACCTTCTTCATAAAACTTTTGAGAATATTTAAGGGAAAATCAGGAACAAAAGGATCCTTGTGCAGATGTCTCAAGCTTCATTTGGAAGGATTGCATCTTAGCACAATTAAGGAATACTAGTTTGGGTAGAAAATCTTACAGACAACTGAGACAAACTACTGAGCAAACTGTCATATAAAAAGTGTTAAGTAGTCCCTAGGCTTTTGTACGAGTGTAGTTCTACGTATTTTCTCTCATTATATTAATTGCTGTTGACAAAATGGAGTTCTAGCTCTGTTGTAGAAAACAGCTTCTGTCAATAGGCTGAAGGGCAGAGATCTCACTGAGAAGCAGAGCATAAGCTAACGTGCCCCCAAAGAGCAATGATGAGGCTATGTGGCAATGCTAGTTCTGTTCATGGAAAGATTACCTTACTATGCTGGTAGCGTTTCTACAAGAAATTGATAACATTTTCCTGAATGATTATAAATTACTACCTACCCCATATAATGCTAAACTAACTTCAGTCTTGTGGAACATAGTCATTCCAGTAACTCTAGCAGAAGCTTCAGTCACTTGATTTCTCAAGATTAATTGTTGTTAGAGGAAATCTTGATTACACTGCTCTTAGTTGAGCTGGCCTATCCTATCTCAGTTGAAACGCATGCTTTTTAGTGGCTAAGTAGAGCCTTTGAGTTGGGGTTAAAACTGTAATTGAGATATTAACCCAGCTTATTTTGTACTGTGTTTTTTTTTTTTTTTAAATTATAGAGTCATTTCTCTAAACAAAATTAGAGAGAAATACATATAGTTATTTATCTTAAAAGTGCATTTGTATTCTACGCTGTTTGATGAGATAGATAGGAAAATGTAGGCTTCATTTTACTGCACGCAGTCCATCACATCTGCTCCTCCGCCCTTGCTGACTTAATCCACAAAGTGAATGAATTATGTTGATTCCCAGACTCTTTCTGATCTGGAGACAAAAGTTCTGTAGAAGACTTACTCAGTTTTACTGTCTACGTTAATGAACAATGAAAGAAGAACTTACAGAAGCACATTGATACCTTCTGAGCTTTTATAACAAAGTTTTATTTCTCTTTCATAGGTGTATCTCTCTATATATCTTACATATTAACAGAAATCAAAAATCAAATCAGAACAACAACAAATAAACATTCAAAAATATTATATTTCACTGACATTTCACCTTTAGCTCTGTGAAACTCTCTCCCACCATTAAAGTCATTTAGTAGCAAGGAAAGATTTTTATCGTATTTTTACCAATTTGTGTTAAGCTGGAAGCTAGCATGTACAGAGCTTTGTCTTCCCCTCAGTAGATGTCAGACCATTTAAGTTCCACCTCTTTCAGTTGATTAATAGTATAGTCCCCAGCAGAAAAAAAAACTCTTGATGAAATTGCAGAATCATAAAATCATTGAGGTTGGAAAAAACCTTTATGGTCATCTAGTCCAACTTTCAACCCATCCCCACCATGCCCCTCAGTGTCACATCTCCATGGTTCTTGAACACCTCCAGATATGGTGACTCCACTGTCTCCCTGGGCAGCCTGTTTCCATGCATAACCACTCTCTCTGAGAAGAAATTTTTCTTAATATCCAAGCTGAACTTCTCCTGGTGCAACCTGAGTCCATTATCTCTCATCCTGTCACTGTTCCCTGGGAGAAGAGGCCGACCTCCATCTCACTACGACCTGCTTTCTGGTAGAAAGAGATAAAGTCTCCAGTTTAATATGAAAACTCATGCTGATCTTCCTAGTGTCACACAAGAAAATGCTTTGGTATTTTTTCCATACTTTTGTGGACTGATATCTGGCATGATAATATCTGAGACTACTTGAGGGAAAATGAACACTCATCCCATTTGCAACACCAGCGAATCCAATTTGTCTCAACAAAATACAAATGTATAAAGAGCAATTAAAAAAAGTTGTTAGACATCTTCACTATATTCCTCTCACACGCATACATTATATAGGCCATCTATTCTCCGTAGGTTGCTCTGAAAGCAATGTCTCCTGTTTATTACCATGGAAACTGCCACAGCTACAAAGAGCACAATAACGCTATTTGATGGAGGCAAATCTCAGCTATAAAACACACTTTTTCAACATAATCACCACCATTAGCCAATTTGTGCAGATGAGCTAATTTGGACGCTCTTCATTTCATGGTGTAGCAGCTGTGCATGGCTGCCCAGAATGTGGTTTGTATTTCATGTCACTGTCATCACTGTTGAAACACAATACCCACTGCCTCACTGTGCTCACATTCACTGTATGGTCTCTATAAACATTCATCAAGTGCCAGTGAATATCAATAGGTGCGTTTTTTTCCACGTTCAGTGGAAAACACCTTTGCTTCATACATACTTCCATGTCAGACACCATTTTGTCAGAATGCTTCTCTGCTATCATTTGTCACATGGCAACAAATTGTAATGGAATATTGGCAGGAAGGTCCAACCTCTACTGCCATCCCGCCAACATCGACCTCTGATATCATGAGTCAACATAATAAAATAGGAAGCATTGCTTCAGAGCAGCCTTCACATAGACATAGAGTAGGAATTTTATCCATCAGTCCCTGGGTAGAGTTTTGGCTCATAAATTTGAATATATTTCACAAATATCTGTAGGGATAACATTACTATGAGAAGGACTCTGAGACTAAGTTTACTTTGGAGATTAAATTTAGAGAGGACATTATAAACAAGGAGGTGTCTGATGGTCAGAAGGGGAATTGCAAGTTAAAGTAAAGCCCTGGAAATCTATACTTGCAGTACAGAGTTAAGAGCCTTGGAACTAGATCCAACTGAGATGCAAATATTGAACACATTGCATACAGAAACTTTTACTGGTGGTTTCTGACTTGTTCCTCGAGTCTACCAGACATTCCCTGGGCTGAACAGTGTCTCTTTCTGCATTAGATAGCTGTACAGAGGAATTCAGACCTAGAGATCCAGTCAGCTGAATATGTGAGAAACCCAAAAGCAGGTAGCAATTTACTTAGAAGTGAGATCTTGATGAATGGTGTATTGAAGAGTAGGTAAAGTTAAGTCTTAATGGCTTCTCATCAATTAATTCAAGGTGAGGAAGTGTGTGTTTGGGGGAGTATTACTTGTACTAACATTAAAGAGAGTAGATTTAGCTCTAGGGAATACAGATACACTGTTAAAGAAAGCAGAAGGGATGAAGATGTCCTCATTATTTTTGCAGATGAATGGAGCTTTGCTGGTCCAAGCACTGGAATCCTCATGATGGCTCCCACAACTATTGTAAGAGTCTAGTGGCACTAGGCTATGCCAAATGGACTTGTACCAAATAATCCTCAGGGCAAGCATCTGAGAATTAGCAATTGCCAGTGAAACTTTCTAAATAGTCACCTTCCCTACCGCCCTGATCTTGAGTGTTGAATGCCAGGACTGCTCCACCCAAAGAGGTCTCTCTGAGAAACATGGGCCACAGGCACAAGATATTGTACTCCATCCTTGAGAGTATGCAGAAGAGCTGCTAATTGTTATCAGCTTGGGAAGACGACTTTTTGTCATTCTCTCATCCATAACCTTTAAAAAGAGGAAGGCTACTTTTCATATGCATTTTTCTGAGAGAACTTCAGCTATGACAATGTGGGTAGTCCTGCATTTGTGGTTCCTAAGGAAAATCTGCCTTTCAGTTTTCATATGCCATCTGAGACCTTTAAACACTTTCTTCATGTTGCAAGTCTATATTGCGGCCTCTAAGGGCAACTTGGGTTGTTAGTCTTAGAGATGAATGTGTGCTCAATATGTTTCAGCGGAGCTTTTTAAATTCTTTTCCCTCTATTTCACCTGATCCCCCATTTTCTTCCTGGAATTGACTGTAAAGACTGTGAATATCTTTAGACCTAACTGTGAAAGGAGTGCAGAACAGAATATCACAGAACATCTTTCTTCACAGAGAGGACAGATTTCTCTGTGCTGTAGAATTTGCTTTGTGCTACTTGAATGCTTAATGCCCCCAAAAAGAGACACATAAAACCTACCAAGACTAGAAGAAAACTTGCAGAAATACTCAATTTTTGAAGGAGAGATACTAAAGCATTTCTCTCTCACCAGTTTTGTTATTATACTGATATCTCCCCTTTCATTGTAAGATTTTCTATTGTCCCTTGGAAAAAAAAAAAGTCATCCCTTCACTTTTTTTTCAGATACCTTTAAAATGATATGTGGTTGTTTTTTGTGGGATTTTTTTTTTTCTTTTTCTTTTTTCCTGTTTTAACTAAAGATATCCTCAGGATAAATATTTTCTCCTTGAAGAATTTTAAACAATAATCCCAATATATATTTTTAATACTAGGATTATCTAATTATTCATTCATTTATTTTAGTTCTTCAACTTTTATAAAGGATTACCAAAAATATCAGTTAATGATACACTTAAGTGGAAAAGTCATAATGGATAGAAAGAGATACTTCAGTAGAAGAGACAAAGATTTTAATAATGTTTTTTTCCATTTAGTCATTTCCTATAGAAAGTGTGATCATGCAGTGAAGCTGTTACTTGTCATCAAGGCAGACTGAAGCAATGTGAGTGCTGAGTGAAATGCTATTAAAATAAAGATGCTGAAGCCTTGTGCTTGAGTATCTTCACCCTGAATCTTGCTTCCTTTCATGAATTAGGCATAGATTTCTAGATTGTCTAAAAGCTGATGACAGACACTCAAACTTACCAATTCTGTTCAAAAAATACAGTTCAATGACATTGAACTCCTTGGAAAAAAAAATTATCTACTACTGAAAGCTAAAGAACTTATTGGATGAAGAGGCTGAGGAGTAAGTGTATTGTGGATATGTGTGTTCAATGACTGAATTAGTAAGGTGGCTATATTTAATGTTTGGGGACATATTTAGCAGTCACCTTCACATGCAATAATATATCGACTCATTTTCTGTTGAACTGAGCCACAAATTTCATACCCAGTTTTGCTTTTAACTGAGGTAAAGCCTCAGCTATAAATTGCAAGCCACATCCAAGTCAGATTAAAATTATTTTTTTAGATAGAATTGGCATTATTTATATGATTCACTTAACATGAATAATGTATTAGTTTAACTAAAGTTGAATAATTCAAATCAAATGTTGGTAAACGTTCAAAGCCTTTTTATATGGAGATTTAGAAAGAATCGTATCTCCTTTGAGACATACTGAATGTGTTTACAGTGGTAATTTTAAACAATGTTAAAAGATCCTTATTGGTACTATGCATGTTTTTTTCCTTTCTGATGGAGGTAAAAAATCACTTTTGTTGTTGCATGACAGATGGTAACCACAAAAGATAGCATATTAGATATGTTTGAAACAGATCATGTGAATTTAAATTTTATACACAGATGCTTCACAACAAGCAGACCTTTGTAGAAGTGGGAAACAGAACAAAGTATTTGTGTTGGTACATGCACACACACACTTATATATTTGTATATACATAAATAAGGATGTAAGGATGCACTAAGCTTTCCAGTAGAGCGGCAATGGTACATTAGAAGGCTCTGTAGTTGGAAAGCAAAATCTTCTCATTTTGAGTCTTGCTTCATACACACAGTAGAGCAAGACAACTGGAAGAATACATCTAATAGAAAACATTTCATTGATTTGGAGTCGAGTCTGACTTCGTTTTCATCAACATGCCTTGTCATGGCTTTATGGTTTTTTTAGACATGGTTTTTAGTCATGGAACTGGGCCGAACTGGCCTGTAAACTGTTGACTCACATGTAGATCACATTAATGTGTCTGACAGTAAAATGAAGCTTGAAAAAAACTAGTAGATTTACATTTTTTTCTTTTGTGGAGACTGTACTAAAGAAAATTTAAATAGTTAGCAAATAGGAAATACCCCAGAGCAAAGATCTCCAGATCTAACTTTCTCCACGGTCTAGGTTCCAGTACCATGTATACGACTATCTGTCCTTTTGAAACAGGAGGTGGTATCTTCTACAAACATAATTTAATGTGCAGAATCAGTTATGAACCAAGCTGGATCTTGAACCAAGTTAAAACAGTGTGGGTTTTTTGTTTGTTTTTTTCCTGATTATTTTTCTTATCAGAATCAGTTCCCCCAGTTTGCCCTTTGACAAGACCAATACAAATTCCTTTGCAGTAAAAAGAAGTCATCCATGGGAGTGAAAGTAGAGTCAGGGTGAGGGACAAGGTGGTCCTATTCTTTCATCAGTCATAGCCATAGATCATTCATGGAGCTAAACTGGAGTGGTTGTAATCTCAAGATGAATTAGGCGCCTAAAACACACACACACAAAAAGGAATATAAAGCAACAGAGTGGCAAAGTACAGAATGCACTTCAACTTTTTGAAATATGATGGTATTTAAGAATTGGATTATTTTATTCTATTGAAATTCTAACAAACTTACAGTCAAAATGTGAGCCTTTTAGAGGACAACAATTTTCTGCAGGAAGCAAATGAAGTGAAAAAGGTGAGTCTTAGACTGTAACTATAGTAAAATTATTGTTACAGAATAATAAGAAATTACATAAATCATATGCAAAGAAAAATATGCTTTAAATTTCTCTGTGGCCTGCAAGGCCACAACTGGCAACAGATTGAAATTAATCTTTTCACATTTTTAATTGCTACCTCTTGGATTTCCTAGATTATGAACAGAATCAGGAAAGAATATGAAACCTGAAATATTAAGACGTTTCCATAAAACAACTCTTCCTCTGGGCAAAGGAGGATTTTTCTCACCATCTGTAGGGCTTAAATGTTGTCAACATAACAATAGCGCAAGCACAACGTATGTTGAGCAATAGGAAACCAGTACTGGTTGTAAAATGTTTTGGATAGGCCCAAATGATAGAAAATTTTATTTTTTTCCTCTGTGCTACTCCCTTCCAAAGATACAAAAGAATAATGCTGTCTGTCATAAATGTAGTATTTTCTGAATTGCTTCACAACTTTTTGATATAAACATATACAAAATGACATATAATTAACATTTTTCCTACCTCTTCGGGATGAAAACAGAAGCATCTTAACACATTTCAAGAACATAAAACCAAGTGATCTGTTTAGACTTGTTTGGATTTAGCAAGGGATATTTTGAAGCTCAGTTTCTAATTAATGTGACAGCTGCATATCATACTTCAAGGTTGTGTCCCAGTGGGTTTCAGTTCTCTGTGGACTGTAGATAAATAAAGATTGATCTTCAGATGTTGAAAAGTGTTATATATTCTTTCACTACAACTAACATATCTACCTACACCACCTGAGGTTTTCACATAGTTTAAAACAGGTTTCATTAAACTACCAGGGACACTGACAATGAAGGCTGCAAAGCCTTACAACATAATTAGCTAAAAGTTAGAGAAGGATACACTGTGTCAAAACAAGTCCTAAAGTTGACAGCTATGTAGTAATAGTTGTCCATAGAAAAATGTAGATGGACAGAGCCTAAGCCAATTCCTCCCATTCTGGGCACATTGATTTATTAACAGGCTGTGTCTAGAATAAAGTAGACATCACAGTGAGTATTGCTGGCCAAATTTCTAATCATAATTGGGAATATGTGTATTTTTCAGCATGGTTCTCCAGTCTTTACTTCTTGTCTTGAGCAATCTGCTCTATTTGACCCTGCTTAATCAGGGTATTTGGGCTAGGTCATCTACAAATGATCTCCTCCCTTCACATTATCTACAACACAAATACATCATAATTAATATTANTTTTTTGAATGATAATTTTATTTTGTAGCTTAGATACTCTTTAATCCAATCCACTGCTGTGCTCTCAGATTTCTTTCAACTGCTGTAACTCCCAGAACTCACTGCCAGGGGCTAAAGCCATATATTATATAGTACTAAAGTTGATCTTTGTCTCACTGAGAGAGCTTTATTTTATTTTATTTGACACGATAATATTTATTAACTTCAAAGTTCCTCACAGCATACATAATTCTTGAAAAATTGCATCTGCAGAATGGGAGAAAGGACTTGTTTTGAAGAAGCTGAACCCAATCCTAGCTTGATCTTCAGAAATCCTGACACTACATTTTTATATCTCCAGCAAAGCTATGCGCCGTTTGAATATCAATCAAGACACACAAGATAAATAGATGTTGAGTCATGCAGAAGGATAAAATTGATTGCAACAGATACTTGCAGGCTATCTTACTGATAGTTGCTTCACTCACACTTCAAACGGTTCTTTTACGGCTGAATGATTTAACAGTCTTTAAAAACATTTCTAGACTTCTGCAGCCAGCATTTCCCTTAGTTACAGCCTGAATTTCTGTTCACTTTGGAGATTTAACAGAGAGAATATCTTTGTGAATTTTGGGTAGAAGAAATGGGATATTGACAATCCTTTGTGGGCAGGTGCCTAACAATAAACATGGTATGAAGGAACACTGTTGTTGAATCATTAGGAAAAACAAAACATGTTAGAAGCAGCTGAACTCAAGTAGCATCTTGAGTGCATATGGAAGTAGCTAGAATATTCCTCTAAATGGAACACAAAATGTGTTTACTGTGTCAGATTCTTTTGTTCTTGTTGTTTGTTCGCTTATTTTCTTTTGTAGATCCAAAGGTCATTTTCTGCTCCAAGTGTTCCTGCAGTAGTTATTACAGGAGGAAGGATACAATTTTACTGTGGATGATTACTGAGTGAATATCTAATAATCCAAGGGAAATTTTAATGTTGTAATTCTCACCACAGAGTAGAAATCAGAGCACACTGTTGAAAAGCCCAAGATTGCTTTATTGGGCAGAGAACTACATAGAAATCCATGATTCTTGTAATCTTCTCAGATGATCATTGAAACAGGCTAGTTTGTAGCTCCTGAATTACATATAATCACAGAATCATTAAAGTTGGAAAAGACCTCTAAGATCATCTAGTCCAGGCACCTACTACCAATGTTGCCCACTAAATCATAGAATCATAGAATCATAGGCCTGGGTTGAAAAGGACCACAACGATCATCTAATTTCAACCCCCCTGCTATGTGCAGGGTCGCCAACCACCAGATCAGGCTGCCCAGAGCCACATCCAGCCTGGCCTTGAATGCCTGCAGGGATGGGGCATCCACAACCTCCTTGGACAACCTGTTCCAGTGAGTCACCACCCTCTGGGTGAAAAACATCCTCCTAATATCTAACCTAATGTCTCTAAGTACTACATCTACACGTTTCTTGAGTTCCTCCAGGTACAGTGATTCCAACACTTGCCTGGGCAGCCTGTTGCAAAGCATTACCGCATTTTCAGAGATGTTTTTCCTAATATCCAATCTAGTCCATTTGTGTCTGCATGGATATGGAAATATGTTAAGACAAAGGTGCTTGTTAGTCCAAAACTACCACCAAAGAATGAAATAGACATTGCACGAGGAGGATGGAGTATTTGATTCATTTGAGGGATTACCTGCACATGCTGCCCAGCCCTGCTGAGCAAAGGAGAACTAGGGCCTTCTGGAGATGCTTTATTCCCTAACTTGAATTGCTTATAGGGCTGTATATGTATTCTCATGTTCAAAGTATGCATTCTATGGTTACATTTAGCTCATAAGGTCAAATGCTAACTTGACTAACAGTTGTGCTAACAATGTGGCACCACCTCTGTGCAACTGGCAGCTAGCTCTGGAGAAAAATTCAGAGCTGTGCAAGTAACACAGATGTACTGAGAAAATACCTAGATGAAGTTATGATGTCTCCTTGATCTGTATGAAACTGTGGTGGAAATCAAGTGCCCATATTCTGTACACACCATTAGGTCTGGGTGTTCCTCCTTATTCAAAGGAAGATATGTATGCTTAGCTTATTGTATGTAAGATATTTTACTGAGAAAAATCTTGATAGATTAACTTTATTTTTTATTTGTTTGTTTGCCTATTTATTTATTTATTTTGTTCTCTTCATAAATGCTCCTTAGCTACTACTGTACCAGAATGAAGAAAAATAATGGCACCTGCTTTCAAATCTGAGAGTCCTGGGTTAGATTCCTTATAGGGCAGAGATTTCTTTTGTGATTCTCACTTCATTGGTCTATTTAGATTTCCATTCTCTATCTGTAAAACAGAGATGAGTACTTTTTCCTGATTTACAGAGCTACTATAAAAAAAGTGTTGCTGAATAGAGTTGCTGAATAGAATAAGGCAATTTTAACAAATAGAATACAGAAAACATTGGATTGGAAAGTAGAGGTTTCTAAAAATTTTATGAATTAAATTTTGTAAAACACTTCTGCATCTTCCACACTTTCCTAGGAACAAGTCATCAGTACTTCCAAAATGGAATAGAATATCTCTTAGAAGTTACAGTACTCTGCCACGATCAGTAAACATTCGATTCATCAAAACTTGGCCAAAATGTTTTCCATAACACATTCTGCTTTAAAAACACCATTATCATCTCAAAACACTATGTAGAATAGCTTCATTCTGCTCTGCATTTTTACCAGTGCACAAGAAAGAAGACAAAAGCCAACCAAAAAACCTTTACATTTATTTCATTATACTCTTTGTAAATCTTTCTCTTTATGTCTTTTCATGTCTCATAATTAGTATTTATTGAAGTGGCTGGGATAAAAAAGGCATTTAATAAGACTTTAGCTATTTCAATTCCCATATGATTTCCAGCAAAAAAAAAAACCAGTTTTCCTTAGAAAAAAACTTTCAAATCAAATTCATATAGATTTCATCTGCATTTTACAAACATCTACTGCCATGTCTGGCATCTGCTCAAATGATGCTTTTCAGAAGCAGTGTAAGGACATTTCTGCTTGGAGCCAACATGAAAACTCCACCACTTTTCCCAGGAAAAAATAAGTCGAACTCTTCCTTTTGTGAGAAGAAAAATAGCAAAATTAGCACGTTTAGATATGTGAAAGAAGTGGAGTTGGTTAAAAAATATGTATTTTTTTCTATGTAATTGTCTTCAGTAGCTGTTATTTAAAACAGAGAGTGTTCTGAAATCAAAGACAGGATTTAAAATCGTAGGATCATAGAATCATTTGATTTAGAAGAGAACTTTAAAGGCCATGTAGTCCATCTTCCCTGCAATGAACAGGGACATCTACAGCTAGATTAGGTTACTTAAAGTCCAGTCCAACCTGACCTTGATCACCATGAAAATCCTAGGCTGTAAACTGATGGTTCTGAGCAAACAGAGCTCAATCAAAGGTGTGTGATACCTTTATTCCTTTGACCTGTACCCAAAAATAAGACGGGACAAAAAAGTCTTAAGCTTTCTGAAAATCTTTCTAGACCCTCAGGATGAGCTGTTTGTGTTTAGAAAGAAGAATGATGTACAAACTGCCTATTCCTGTTCACTGTAGAGCCCACATGAGCTAAAAGGAGATGTGACAGTTGCATACTCTTGGTCAGAGTTTCAACAGTAACAACAGGAGAGAGCAGGAATAAGAGGTAATTTACACATCCGGGATCAGTCCAGTTTATTTCTTTTTTTTTTTTTTTTAACCTAAAAGCTTGAAGAAGAACACCTCATTCTCAAGGGAAGTTAATGTTATATTTTTAAGGGAACAAAACTAACATTTCAAGTCTACATATTCTCAGATTACCTTCCATTGTTGTTCAAAATTTGCATTGTTTCCAGAAACTCCAAATATTTAGATCCTTTTAATGCCAGTCACTTTCCCATACAAGTAAGAAAGACCACCCAAAAAAACTGATCTTGAAAAAACTAGTGAATATTTTTAATTGTGTGTGTACACATGTACATGTATATTTTTATATTCAGGACATACAGGATAAGATGAATTCATGGAAATAATCTCCAGCTTTCCTCAAATATCAGATCTCTGCTATAAATATGCTAACATAGCAACCATAAGAAATACTCCTGCTATTCCTACAGTTTGAATGAGTAGTGCACTTAACAGTCTAGCTTGTCAAAACATGCACCCTTTATGCAGTTTGACTATTATCTCTACGCATTTACTCATCCTTGTTTGCTCTTGCTTATATGCTCTCTCAGTCTCAGCTGCAAAGCCCTTGGGGTAGGACATACTCTGGATTTGGCAGTGCTTGGGTCATCAGTCCTACTATAGGTAAGACAAGAATGTTTCATGCTTAATTATGGTAAAATCAAGAAGAAATTACTGATGGAGGCTGGAATTGTTCTTTGCTCTGATTAGCTTTTTTAAAATCTCTGGAGAAAACAGCACAATTAACAGGAAATTGCTTATAAAAATTTGCCTGGGAACAACGGCATCTTTATCCCATGTGGCTTTTCAGGGAAATGAAAAAGCTGTCTCTGCAAAGTGAAAAGTGTAACACAGTGGTTGGTCCATGGAGATCCTGAAATAGAAACAGCCACAAGTGACAATTCTTTAGTGGCATTGAATAACATGTCACGTTACGTCCTTACTGACAAATAATAGAGACATTTTTGATACTGCTCATTACACTTTGATCAGACTTTGCCAAATGTACAGTATGTGAGTGTGGCATCAGTTGCAAGTGTTAAGAGCTGGTAAGAAACCAAGTGATTAGATTTCTCACCCTGGAAACATGTTGTGATTAGACTTTTCATTTCATTCTCTTTTATTATTATTTTTTTCTCCATAGCAGGAATGATGCAGATGTGTTTGGATAGCACCTGCCTTTAAGAAAAGGAAAACTAAGGTTTTTTGTTTGTTTGTTTGTTTTGATTTTTTTTGTATGGAAAACCGGAGTAGCCTCACCAAAGCAATTGTATAGTAGCTGAAGGAAAATAACTCTTAGAAATGCAGGCTGAGACAGCATTTGACCTCATTGCACACCAGGAAGCTGGGAGTTCCTTCCTGAAATATAAAGGGAGAACTTGGCTCCATTCATGACTCTTTATGTTTAGTTTCTGAAAAATGAAATCATGCATTTTACATGGACAGGAAAGTGCTTCTTTGTAGATGCTGTACCGTAACTGTAGCGATTCAACATTTAAGAAGCTATGCAGTCAGATTCACAGCAATAAACTCAGATTTCTTGGTGTTTGTTACATAGATTGGAGATTTTCTGGAATTCAGTTGAGGGAACAACTGCCTAGAATTTACTTAGCACTATTAGCACTATGATGCTGGCCACTACAGTGCATTGTAAGAGTATATGCCAAAGGGATTATTTTCTTTCTTCTGTTTATATTGTTTTAACAGCCCCAGGGTCCAGACAGAAATCACATAAATCAACTTTTGTATCTCCATCACTCGATTAGAATTACATCATTTGGTGTCCTGTTGTTAACAAAAAGGACCTATCCTAGTAAGACTGTAAAAACAGACCAAATTTTCGATAGAGGAAGATCACAGGATCACAGAATCATAGGGGTAGGAAAGGACCTATGGAAAACATCTAGTCCAACGTCCTGGTAAAGCAGGCTCTCTAGAGCCTGAATAGGACACTAGATTGCTGAGCAGCTACTTCTATTACCTTCTTTCCTCCTCAGCAAGAGCAAAGCATGGGAGAACAAATATATAGAAGATAATTCAGTCTTACACAAGAATGTTATTCTTTCTCATAAATATTCCAGGCTTCATATAAAATCACCTGCTCTAGAGAGAAAAGGAAAATTAAGGAACAAAACTAACTTTCCAAGTCTACATATTCTCAGATTGTCTTCTATTGTTCATAATTTGCATTGTTTCCAGAAACTCCAAATAAGTAGATCCTTTTAATGCCAGTCACTTTCCCATTCAAGTAAGAAAGACCACCCTAAAAAACTGATCTTGAAAAAACTAGTGAATATTTTTGTGTGTGTACACATGTGCATGTACATTTTTATATTCAGGAGCTACAGGATAAAATGCATTTGTGGAAATAATCTCTAGCTTGTGTTAGATGCCTTAAATTGGCCAGAGGAATAATTTGTTAAGTTCCTGCTGCTGATCAGGGCTGTGCTTTAGTTACTCTCACATGGGTGGCTGCTGTTGGAGATGCCTAAGATTAAAACAACTACTCAGTGTCTGGCAGATGTGCCACAGCACCTGTGGGGTAGAGATGCAGAGCCTGGAAACTCCAAGGACAGTGGGAACATCTCAGATGTTGCTAAGTACCTTTGTGTAGAAAACTGCAATCCATCCTGAAGATCTATTGATGTGTACGTCTGACACAGACCAAACTCAGCTCCAGAAATCCACAGTGCAGATGCCTTAGGTTACCTGATTTTTCCTGTCTTATATCACTTTCCAATGCAAAAGTGTTTATTAAGAATGAAAACATCTGCAGGTTTCTGAATCCACAACATTTGAGACTATAATATGGAAGATTTGGATACCCAGAGAATCAATTTCATGCTGTCACTGGATTTTATGCTGAGCCTTTTATAACTAAATAAATGTGAAAAACATTAATTTAATCAGAGCTTGTTGTCATGTGGAAATATTAGATATTTTTCTTTCCAACATCTTTTCAACCCTGAAAAAAAGTGAAATGCTCTTTGCTTCAAAGCATTCATCTCTGATTTCTGGTATGAATTTCAATTTACAATATCAACACAAAGAAAATAGTTAACGTGTAGTTTAGAATAGCAGCAAAAAGCATTATCATTTTTTTCTNTTTTTGTGTGTGTGTGTGTGTGTGTATAAAATTCTTGAGCTACCTGCCCACTTCCTTGTGTTTCTTTTTAGCTCCCTGCCACAGAATTATTTATGAAAAAGCTGAAATATGATGTCTGAGAAACATTTATTTTCCTCAGTAAAACACTACCTACTCTCATTATTGGAAAGCAGTAGAAGTTCCAGGTCATTATTGTTTATTTGACTGTTAAAATCTGTTGTTATCTGTGTGTTGAGTGAACCACACATTCCCATTCTGATCCTTTGGCAAACTAGCTTATAAAGTGTCATTGACCTTGAGAGTTTATATATTTCATTAAATGCAGGGTAAATCATCCTCTTTCATGATGAATCTGCATTTCATTTCCAGGAACAGGAACTAGAAATACTCTAGATCTTTCATAGGACTTTGATATTGGCATAGTTAATTACAAAATTGTCAGATAAGACAAGAAACACAGTCCAAAAATGTCACAAACTCTTGACTATTTAAGTGGTGTACCTTCGGGAGCAGTCAACATGTTCTCCACCGAGTTTAACTGTAACAAGGGCTTTAACATATTTAAAAAAGAGGAATTGTCTTATTCTGGAACAAGCAATTCTTTTCATATAAGAATGGTTCGTGATGACCTATATATGCAAGTATTTTTACTGACAAAGCAGGGTGAAGTAAAGCTAAGGAAACGCTAAACAGTGCTACCGAGGTAATACACTGGCATAGATCTAGAGCATCAGTATCTGTAGAGAGATAAAATCATACCTATCCACAAAGCACTGTTTGTTCTCCTCAAGGATAGCTTAGCTAACTCCTAAAAATAATTTATCATTCATTCTCCTTGACAGAGAACAATGAGGTGCATAAAATATTTGCAAATATTTAACACATCGACTTGTTCCATGGCACTTTACTCTGCTATTATATCCACTTTCTATACAGTACCATTTATCAGCATCTGTGAATCTCAAAATAGGGGGAAGCAAAACAGACGTTATTATAACTATTAGAAAATGGGAAAAAAGAAAAAAAATGGAGGTGGTAGGTTAGAAGTGACCTCATAACTGAGAAATACAATTGCATTAATCTGAATTAAAGCCATCACCATTACCTGCTAAAAAATCTACAAAATACAAACAAAGATAGCACTAGAAATATCTTCACTTTGTTGTTAAGTAAATTTTATGCACTAAATCTTAACCCATTTGTCTTAAAGTTCACAGCTTTTGACAAACAGTCCAGCTATGTAATCTGGCTGATAAATTCTTCCAGTTTTGGCTGGAATGCAAAGAAAAAGAGTTTTATTTTTAAAATAAATTCAGAATAATCAGATGTATGTGTCTGATTTGGGGAAAAAAAAATAGATCTGAATTTTTACCTTTACCTCAGAGAAAGTTCCTTTTCATAAAGCCTAGTCCTTTATATTAACACCTACATAAAACATATCTGGAGAGTCCACTGCATGCCTACTGACAAATACATTAACTGCATGCAATATTCTGCATCACAATATCCAAGCCATTCAATGATTCTATGAGTTTTAGTTAAATATGTAAATTAGCTGATTTTTACAGATTAAAAAAAACACTTAAACTTGTCTTAAGCACTCGATGTTTATCTGTATGAGTGAGTCAAGGTTATGCGTATTAGGAGAAGAAGGGAACCAAGTATCTGCAGGGCTTTAAACTAAAACAGTGCATGTTAATCCATCCAGATATGGCATAAAGAATTCAAGAAGTTCGAAAAAGCTACTTTGTCTAAAATTTGTGTGCATTTATTTTGGCTAGACTCTTTCTAAGGATCTTGTCAGACAGTGTGAAGCCAAAATCAAAGCACACAAATCTATGGGCCCTGATGGGATGCACCTATGTGTGCAGAGGGAGCTGGCAAAAGTGATTGCTGAGCCACTCTCTATCATCTTTGAAAGGTCCTGGTGAATGGGAGAGCTGCCTGAAGACTGGAGGATGGCCAGCATCACTCCAGTCTTCAAAAAGAAAGGAGGATCTGGGAAACTACAGGCAAGTTATCCTCATCTCTGTCCCTGGAAATGTGTTGGAACAACTTCTGGATACAATCTCCAAGCAATTGGAAGGAAGAAAATTATCAGGAGCACTCAACATGGATTCACAAAGGGGAAATAATTCTTGACCAATCTGGTAGCTTTCTATGATGTCATCACTGGCTGTGTAGGTGGGAGGTGAGCAGTGAATTTTGTGTACCTTGACTTCAACAAGATGTTTAACACCATCTCCCACAACATTCTTGTTATGAAACTTAGAAAACATGGGATAGTTGAGTGGATAGTGAGATGGATTGAGAGCTGGCTGACTGGCGGAGCTCAAAGGGTTGTCATCAGTGACGTAGAGTCTTGTTGGATGCCTGTAGCTAGTGGTGTTCCCCAGGTGTTTGTAATGTCTCTGGTCTTGTTCAACATCTTCATCAACAACCTGGATGAAGGGATAGAGTCCACTCTCAACAAGTTTACTGATAATATAAAGCTGGGAGGAGTGGCTGACATACTAGAGGGCTGTTCTACCATTCAACAAGACCTGGAAAGACTGGAGAGTTGGGCAGGGAGGAATCTGATGAGATTTAACAAGAGCAAATATAGGGTCTTGTGTTCGGGGAGGAATAATTGCATGCATCAATACAGGTTAGGGGCTTATGTGCTGGAGATGAGCTCTGTAGAGATGGACCTTGGGGTCCTGGTGGATGGCGAGATGACCATGAGCCAACAGCATGACCTTGTGACCAAGATCCTGGGGTGCATTAAAAAGAGCATGGTCAGTAGGTCGAGGGAGGTGATTCTCCTCTTCTCTGCCCTGATGAGAGCAAATTTGGAATACCGCATCCAGTTCTGGGCTACTCAGTTCAAAAAAGACATGGATCTCCTAGGAGTCCAGTGGAAGGCCACAAAGATGATAAACAGCCTGGAGCACCTCCAGTATGAGGAAAAGCTGAGTAACCTGGGTCTGTTCAGCCTGAGGAAAAGAAAACTGAAAGGAGATCTGATTAATGTTTATTAATATATAGCAGGACCTAGGAGGCAAATGGATGGAGGCCAGGCTCTTCTCAGTGGTGTGTAGCAATAGGACAAAGATCAGTGGCATAAAACTAAGGAAGTTTCATACAAACATGAAGAAGAATTTCTTTACAGTAAGAGTGATGAAGCACTGGAACAGGTTGCCCAGAGAGGTTGTGGAGTCTACTTCTATGGAAATTATCAAGACCTGTCTGGACGCCTACATGTGTGACCTATTCTACAGTACCTGCTATTACAGGGGGTTTGGATTCAATGATCACTTGAGATTCCTTCCAACACCCGCAATTCTGTGATTCTGTGATTCTGTGACTTTAGTCTAAAACATTGCATATTGATGCATCCAGATATGACATCAAGAATTGAAGAATTTAGAAAAAGCTGATCCTTTGTCTAAAATACATGGCAATAAATGACACAATAACACTCTGATAGATCCATAGAAAGTTGTGGAGTAGTGTGTTATGATCATACAAATCTCAGATCTGCTTCATGTTTGTGTTTTCAATTTCTGAGGTTGTATTACATTATACGAAGTTCAGAAAGCAATATTACTTAACGACACACATCATTCTTGATGACCAGACCAGTCTTAAAATACTGCTTTTTCAAATGTGAATTACAAAGACATCCAAGAACATTTCTAATTCTACCACAAAGTTATCACTGAATCTTGGATGTGCTACCTTTCCATTTCTTAATCTTGGGAAATTGTACAGTAACCAAAGCACACCATCATCCATAAAAGTCTTTGTACAATGCACTATACGTCCATAATAATTCTTCATGAAAGAATACACATTAACATCTTTTTATACTGTAATATCTTCCTTTAATCTTGAAAAATGAGTAGGCTAACTGGTTGGATTCATCTGTTTAACAGCATAAATGGGAAGCAGTGTTCATTTCATGTCTTTTGATAATGAGTGCTATTTTACTGCAGAGAAAAGAAACCTTTGATATGCCATCCACTCTTCAGAAATCTCCTGCCCGCTAGTGCATCACTCATAAGAATACTATCAGGCCCTCCAAGCAAGGATTGCTCATTCTCCTAGCTGTTTTCACTCTCTAAATAATTTGCAATGCATATACATCAGAATAGATTAATAGATAATGCGGGACAGAGAGAACTGAGAGGAGGAAAGAAAGAGATTTGGATTTGGTATGTTATTTTGCCTTCACAGAAAGACTTTACAGCCTAAATTATAGAAGAATACAGAAATAAATACAGAAGACAGAGACAAGGCTCCATACCTTTATTAATTGCATTTCCTTTGTGTCTCAGCTCTTCAGCACAAATTAGAACTTTGAAGCATGTGATGATTTGCACTGGCTACTTTTATCAGTCACAGTGCAAATGCCTCACAGTTAAGAAATATGTTGGGTAATGGCTAGGACAATGTGCAGTAGAAGGGATCGCTTTGTTCTTGCTAGCGTTTGTCTACTTTGTAGACATATATATATATATATATATATATATACACATATATATATAAAGGACAATTTACAACTCTTTTTGAGACAATGTTGTGAACACATGGACATTATGAGTACTGGTACTTCACATAGAATGAGATGAAAATATGTCAAACTATTTCAGTAATGATGGTGTTTGGGTACAGTTTTGATTCAATGCTTTTAAACAAATTCATGACCTCACTAGGAATAGAGCCTTACTATTGAGTATGGATCTGATTCCAGGAGGAATGTGCTATCTACAAGAGGGAATGGTTTTAAACTAAGACAGGGGAGGTTTAAGTTAGATATTAGGAGGAAGTTTTTCACACAGAGGGTGGTGATACACCAGAACAGGTTGCCCAGGGAGGCTGTGGATGCCCCATCCCTGGAGACATTCAAGGCCAGGCTGGATGTGGCTCTGGGCAGCCTGGTCTAGTGGTTGGCAACACTGCACATAGCAGGGGTATTGAAACTAGGTGATCATTGTGGTCTTTTTCAACCCAGGCCATTCTATGAATCTGATTCTATGATCTATGTGTTGTTGCTCACCACAACAAATTTGTATGGACTCTTGGTTAAACCTGACCACCATCTCCAAATCTGCCCTCCTCTCTCAAATCTGAGAGGCTGGGATACACTCTGGCTAGTGAGACCACTGCTCTGTCAGACCTTGTTGCGGTTGATATGGGCAAATTAACTTGTATTGCATAGCATCATTTGTCTAGGTAGAAGAAAGATCATATGTAAAATGAAGTACTGAAAGAAGAATTGTGAAAATAATTAAAATTCAGTCATGCTGAATATCGAATTTAATCCAGTGGATTGATGACCAAAAGAAAGCTACATATTCTTACTAAAGAAGACTGTTACAGAGTGTGTTCATGTCTTAGTGGTGTCTCATGAGGACACTTACCATAAATTAACATGCATGGGAATCAATCAGGTGGCATTGGGGTAACAGTTAATAGTTGGGAAAACGCAATATTAGGTATGTGGAACTTCAAAGGATATTGTCTGTACAAACTCGCTTGGCTTAACCATGTGAGGTTTAATGTTGATGAGATTAGCGCAGATCCATAATTTTGATCAGGAAGCCTTAAAATTGTTGATCAAAGTGATTCAAGGGACTATCTCAGCTGCTCAAGATTGTATGAGAGAGCCAAAGTGACCAAATAACAAACAGAATTCCTGGTTTTGTAGCACTTACGAGCTTTCACATTAATGATGTCAGAATCCACATGACGATATGAAATTATGGAGTGGAAAACAGCCACTACTGAGGGAGAGATATTAGCCTAAAAAAAATTATGTGCTCCAGCACTTAAATTTGCTATTGTTTCTGTACAAACACATGTGACTCCTTTATGGTAAAGGAATCCATTAGTTGTGTTTTTGTTGTTGTTGTTGTTGTTGTTTTGTTTTGTTTTTTTCCCAAGGAGTACAACTTTCTACCACTTCAAGAGCATTAACATTGTATTTGGTGACTTGTAAAAAGCACATACAAGGCCATCTTTAAATTGAGTGTTATTATTTATACATACAGCAAGCAAGCATAAGTGGCTTCTGAGGTTTTGGTATGGGTGAAACAGTAGCTATTATACATTATTCTGACTGGGAACACGAGCACACAGAGTTTCTGGAAAAGCTCTCTCTCACTTCCCAGTGTTACCATCAGGAATGAAATCAGCTTGCATCAGAGACCACTGTGACTGCTGATTTTTATCAGCGAAGGAAAATGCAGAAGTAGCTCAAAACAAGAAAAAAGCCAACTTTAATGCCAATGGATTCAGTACACTGAGAATGATGGGAGGATGGCAGACATCTTCAGAGAAGCCTTCTCTTTGAATTTAGTTGAAAAGGACACAATTTTTACCCTCTATTGAAGGAGAAATTCAGCGGTGAAGAAAGAAATTGAAAAAACCCTTCATCTAACAAAGTTATGTTAGAAATATGTCATAATCTCAAATCTTATTCATGATTCTTTTCTCCACCAGACTAGCCTAAAGCAGTTGAGGACAAAATTGTTTAACACCGCAAAACATTTCTTTAAATACTTCGTTAAAAATAAATTTTCACATATAAGCTAATGAAGATTTATATTTTTAACATCCAGTGTTCAGAGAATATCTTTGGATATTTGTTCACTGCAAAATAGGTGAAGCTTTGTGTAAAGAATGGAATTCACATTTGTGTGAACTTTGTTGTTGTGATTACAGCCTATACTATGTTCTGCTAGGTCATGCACAGGAGCACATCAAATCCAGTGTCTTCTCCATTGATCATAAATGATCTTTCAAGTATTCATCTCTTTAAAGTCAATATGATCATACAAAATGATTGTTGTTGTTTTTTCTAAATGTATTCAAATCCTGCAGTGAAATATAAACATATTATATCACTACAATTATCTGTATCAATTACATTTGCAAAATCTTTATGAGGTTTTTTTAATGATTTATTTTAGACTATATTATGAAGTTTGACATTGTCTAGATAAGATTTCTGTCCTAGTGAAATCTCATTTTAGAAACATTTTAAAAACATATAGTCAGCCTCTAATTGCTCAAATCATCCTACCCAATCCTTTAAAAATATGTATAGGAAGCTGCTCTTCTTTCAATTTATCTTTTTTTTTTTTTAAAAAAAAAAAGTAATGAATGTTGATTATTGTTTGAATTCATTTGTCTCCTGTTATTATTAAGACATTTTATTCTATATAATATGAGACTTTTTAAAGAGATATTCACATTTCATTTAATTTTCTCATGACCAGAGTATCCACAATGAACGTTATAAAACCAACAACGTTTTAAGTCTCCTTCTTCCAGAAAAGATGCACACTTAAAGACAAATAGTTCATATAGCCTTTAAAGTGAAACAAACAAACAAACAACAACAACAACAA
>JACDJE010000169.1:254111-289173 GCA_016647715.1 Pavo muticus
ATATATATATTCATATATATATATATATATATATATATATATATATATATATATATGTATGTATGTATGTATATATATATATTGCATTACTTGACTTTTAATATATAATTCAATGTGATCATCTTCCATCTTCCTCCCATTACTTCAAAACAATTTTAATAATTCCTTCTGAAGGACAGGTAGCACCTCAGCATATCCTTTTCTGTAACTGTTTCATTAGAGCATTTATTAAAGCATTTTTTGTGCCTACATTCACATAAAAGAGAGTAGGTCTCTCAGAGTGGAACAGTCGCACGTAAATACTTCTTTATTTCTGATTAAGAGACTCTGTAAGATGAATATGCTATATCCCTTGCTTCTATATGCCTACTGGATGAAATCTTGAGACTCATAGAGTCATAGAATCCATAGTGTTGGAAGGGACCTCTGAAGGCCATCTAGTCCGTCTTCCCTACAATGAACAGGGACACCACAGCTAGATCAGGTTACCCAGGGCCCAGTCCAGCCTCACCTTGAAAGTCTTCAGGGACAGGACTTATATCATCATGTCATCTAAATTAGGCCAGATGAATTATGTCTTAATTTGCTTTTTTTTTTCTTCTGTGTTTATTGCAAAGGCAGTTCAAACTGGCTGACAGCATGGTATGTCACGGGAATCTTACCATCTTTGCGCTTTTATCTACTCAGAACAACTACAAATTTAGTGCAAATACTATGATTAGTAAGAGTTTATGACAGACCAAGATAAGGTCATTTTTAAACATGAATGAAAGGGGTATGCATATACATATGGTAATTGCTTTCATTTTACTCTTCAAAGTCAGTTTTGAAATGTGATGTTTTTGTAGACTGTCTTACACAAAACTGACAAGAAATCAGAAGAAGAATTATTTATTCTGATTAGACTGAATTTATTGTTGGTGCAAATAGGATGAGTTTTGTTTGGGGCAGTGAACAGGATTGCTCTAAAAAAATAAAACCTCTGAAAAGCTTTAGTATTTTTTATCCTGCAGTTCTCAGGGAAAGATTAAGCTATAAATTCAATTTAATTTTAATTGCTTTAGGTCTCTAAGGAACCAACACATAACAAATGGAATCCCAGAGGTAAAAGTACTGAATTGGTCCTAGCATTATGTTTAAATGAAACACACAAAAAACTTGCTAATTAGCAAGAGCGGAAACTGAAATTATTTAGGATTTTATTTAATCTGAGGCAAATAGCTTTGAATATAACAATTATCTAATTATACTGTTTTAATACTGTGGAGATTTTTACATTTGTGTATGAAGAGGAATTGAATGCTTAGAACAAGAATTCTTTATTTCCACTAGAGAAAATGTGTTATCATCTGCTTGACCTATGGCACAACAATTAAGGATGCATAGCTCAATTGTCTAGGGAGATTACACAGAACTCATTCATTGAGCTGAAAACATTTAATTAACACAGGAATCATAAGAAGAACATACATTACTGTGGTTTGTGGAGTCCTATAGAACCTTAGAAGAATATGCTCTTTAAAACAAAAAAACAATAAACCCATACTTGAAGGGATTGATTTGGTAAATCTATCTGCTGCCTGGGCAATCTTCAAACACCTTCTGTATATGGGTAAAGTGTATCAGTGAGCAAATATTTAGAAATTCTCAACTGAGTTCCAGGTTTTCAGAGATTAGTGATTTTAATGGGAGCATCTACGCCCACATTGAGTACCATGATACAAACAAGGCAGGAGACTGAAGAAGCACACAAATAAATGGAGTAGGAAGTGGAATTATGCAAGTTCATGTTAATCAAGTACTTAAGTGTCACCTTGTAACACCCTTCTTGCCAATCTGAAGTAATTTGATGACTCCTCATCAGCACTCAAATTATTGCTGTATCACGCTAACTTTCCTTCCTGTCCTTTATTTTTTCACATTGATTCACATCAGGTTCACATATAGAGGTTTGTTACACATTTACAGTGCAAATGCTTTGATAGTTACAATTCAAAATATCTTCAGCGGTAAATATTGAAAGAGGATATGTCCAGTCATAGTGGAATTTCTGGCTAAAAGCAAAGACATGCCAAATCATTTCAAGTTTGAAACAGAGATCTACAGGCACATGATGTTGTCAGATGGCACAATTTTATCACAGATTTCATGGCTGAAAATGCCCCAGGATTACCATTTTGAACATATGTATTTAGGAGGTGATATAAATGTGCGAAGGGAAAAGGAAGAAAAGAAACACAAATAAGTAATGTCAGATCAACACAGGGAGGAGAGTGTCACAGAAGGAGAGTAAAGCACTGTGCACCTCACTTGTAAGAGGAAGGCAGAAAAATATTTATTGATATACAATAGATATAAGATGGTAATTTGAACAAAGGTGACAGTGACTTAACCAGATTTGAGATGGCCAGATATCCTTGACTATTTGTTACACAGAAGGTGGGAATGCCTAACAAATCTCAGATCAAATATTAGCAGAGCTAGTATAGCTTAAAAACAATAACTCATTTACCAAACATCTGCTGGCAAGACATCACCATGTACTGGATGAATCTCTGCTCAGACATTGAGTAACATCGAGAGGTGTCCCTACTCAAGGGGGGATTCTGGTGCAGCCAGCTGCTTGCAAGAAGTACTACCCAAGGGTTTCTTAGGCTGCTTTCTATTTATAGGGTAAGATGACTGACTCATAGGCACAGAACTTAAAATTGGATCAATTGAACTAGGTGTCTGTTCTCAGGTGTCTGAGCACACTGTCTGAGACAATATGGTAGTTGTTAACTGCCTCTGGTGAAACCCTGGTTGCTATCCATCCCAAGGGCAGGGTCTTTTGCACCTTACTACATGCACTAGTCCTTGTGCATAACTACCAGGCTGGCTGGAGGAGCAAGGAGTGCACCATCACAGTGAAGTATCACAAATTACACCAAAGATGAATCTTTGTTGAAAGAGAGAGAATGGTGGAATTAGAGGAACAGTGAAATAAAAAAAATATGGAAATCACTTTGAAAGACTGTCAAGAAGAGAGGTAGGAGAAGTTGAACAGATTTAGTCAAAATAGTACATTAGACTGTGTAATCAGATGAGTGCTCCTGTGGACACTATTTTAGAACACAAATCTTTGAGCAAGTGAGGAATCCTGAAGGCCAGTGATAAAAATCAGAATGCAATATGAGTAAGAAGAAAAGCTAATGAGCTGAGAACATGTTTGTAGAAACTCAGTTTTGAGCTAATCTGCACTAGGAATGTTAAATTTCACTACTTTGTCATTCTCTTTCCCTTGGGATTAGTTATACTCCTAAAGAAGTATTTAGACACGTAATATTTTTCAGAATCTTATAGAGTATCCTTTTTGTTGATTTTTTAACCATCCTATCACAGGAGTCTGAAAAGACAGAGAAAGCTGGAGAGCTTGTTGATAAAAGGCAGGACGTTGGATAACAGGAAGACAAAGGAAAGTGGAGTCCAGAATGCAAGGTCCAAGAAAACTTTCATTTATAAGACAAAAATATTTTTGGAGAAGGTAGCATGACTAAGCAGTACTGCAGATTGAGATGGGAGGTACAGGTTGGAAGCTTTAAACCTTTACTGTTGGCTACCTTCCAGAGAATTTTCATGACTGTCACTAAGGGTAGAATTTGGCTTACTTACAACACAACTTTTCTTAATTACACCACATATGCTGCTTGCTATTTTTTCCTTTATCTTTTCTGTACTTCATAGTTATTTGTCACTGAGTAAAGGACATTTTTTTCCTTCCTGTTAAGCAGTAAGAAAAGATGGTATGTCTGCTACACCTACTTAGTTGCACAAGTGACTAAGTTGCTTCAGTAACATTAATTTGTTTTCATCTCTCTTAAGTAATTACTTGCCAATAAAGCTGTTCCTTCATTGCTTTAGAAACCGTTCTTGTGTCTTCTGAGCATTGTCTGAATCTCAGGCATATGCCCTTTTCTCCACAGATGCCCCTAGCTTCATCTATTATTGTTACTTCAGGAGACACGGGTTCTTAATCAAGAGAATGCTGCGTAAGGCCATGTGAGCTTGTACTTTTCCAATCAATCCCAACAGCTGCATGCACAAACATAAATTAAACTACTGAGAATCTAAGGAGATTATAATGACTGCATTAACTTTCAACTTATTTAATAAAATGGGTGCCTCCAACAGAGATTCTTCTAAAAAGAAAAGTTTTTAAAAAAATTACTTTGCTGTTCACGTCCAAAGAGCAACTAAAGAAAAAATTACTTTGATATATTCCTGAAGAAAACCTCAGAAAAGTAAAAAACAGTTTGCTTTATCTTGGGCTATGTTTTAATCTAGAAAGACATTCTTGAAAGACATTTTTGCTTCATGGTAGTAACCTTAATAAAGGGAAATATGATTTGGTATCGTTAGTATATTCTAGTTCATTTTGACTCTTTTTGAATTGTATAATCTCATCCTGGGTCTTTCTCTTTTCTCCCAGAGATTTCTGGTCTAAATTTATGAATTAAGTGTTTTAAATTTATAATTCTCTAATGCTTTCTGTCATCTGTTAGGCATATGGGTAATTCAACATTTATAGACCATATTATAGGGTGAATATAAACCCCTGCATTTATTGGGCAGCTGACTACTGAAATCTATTTAAATATAGAATTATTGGATCTCACACCATCAATTCCATAACATTTATAGAGATGATAAGCCTGAAGTAAGTACTTTACACCGACCCTGGAGGTGTTCAAGGAACGTTTGGATGTTGTGATGAGGGATATGGTTTAGCGAGAACCATTGGTGATAGGTGGATGGTTGGACTAGATGATCTTATAGGTCCTTTCCAACCTTAGTGATTCTGTGATTCTGTGATACACATCGCAGACCAGGAATCAGGTAATTAAGGCTCTGAGAAACCAGCAGAGTTTTCAAGAGGGCAAGGTGAAAATGTTTAACTATACTAAAGCTAGAACCCTACATAAAACAAGACAGACTCAATGAAAACCAGACAATAGCCAGGATAAATGTAAACAAAATTCATCTCTAATGACTACATTTGATAGAAATCCACTAAATTCAATGAAAGCATGTTCATAATTAGAAGGAAATTATCAGGCCCAAAACAGAAAAATTAGAAAAAGAAGAAAATTCAGAAGCATTTTACAAATGAAACTGTAGCAGAAAAAGATCTGATGTTATTTAAGCTTACAGCTTACAGTTAGGAGGATTACAGATATCATTATTACTTCGCAATAAAACAGTGCTTTGACAATGTTAGTTCTGTACAGCCTGAACACTAGCATTCTTTAGATAGCTGGAATAGAAACAAAGCATTAAAGATTATCTGTTATGAAGATAACGAAAACTAAATGCTTTTGTCTTGCTACTACGTGCTAGAAAACACATAGAAAAGTCATCACCTTACAAAAGAATTTGCAACTTCCCATTTTGCTTAGCCAAGCTCCACACAACCACCTGTAAGAGGATAACCAGTGAAATCGTCAGTGACAACATCTCACACATGCATTAATGTATAAGACTTCTATAATTCAGTCACTGAACATGTGTTATTTTTTTATAGCACAAAAAATCTGCAAAAAATTCCAATGTGAAGTTTAAAAATAATTTTTCACCATTAATCCAATAAATGAGATCACAGAAAAGCTGAGCACCAGGACTCTGTGTACTGCTTTCTATGTTCATCTTGAGTTGCTGAATGTTTCTCTGAGATCTTGGGAATAATCAGAGCAAAATCCATATGGAGGAATATTCTGCAAATGCATTATTTGTTCAGCACTAGTGTATGTTGTGTTACTGGACTTAGTGCAGGAGTGGAAATAAAGCTCAGAAAGGTTTTTTCTGATGACTGTAAAGTTCTGGTGAGAATGAACAGGGCACTGAGGAGTTACAGACAAGGTTTTCAAAGGTTTTCACTAGACTGTAATGACTGAGTGTTCTCAAGATCAATAGGTTTTAAATGTGCAAACAGATTTTTGAGATCTCAAACCATCAGGTAATAATAAGCTCCCAACAATAAATGTAAAAACCAAGCTAGAGTTTCTCATATTCTGTTTGCAGGTAACAGGCATGATGTCTGGCCTCTCCTTTTGCTGCAGATTTCTTTAGGTTGAGTAGGTTACAGCAGTGTACATTCTACTTGTAAAAAAAAAAAAAAAAAAGGAGTACACATCCCTTTGTGCCTCAGTCCTACTAGTATTTATAAACCCACTGCTTTCCAAAGAAACCAGCATGTGGAACAGATCTAACGATTGTTTAGCAGGTAGCAATGCAACATCATATTTTGACTTCAGTGTACAAAGGGAAAAATAATTATTGTATCAAATTAGAATAATTCTTTGAAGAGCTTGGTTGGCAAGTTTTCCCGTAGTGTTCCTGTTTCCTACAATAAAATGCCTTTGTGGAAAATTCTGTTTGTATTCCTAAGGAAGGCATTAGACCTGATTGTTACAGTGGAATAGAAGGAAATCACATTAGTTTCTTAGATACCAGCAAAATTTATCCTTTGCACAGTCATTGCCTTCTACAACCTAATTATGTCTTTGGCAAAGATGACTTCTTCTTAGCTCTTAAACTTTCTTCAGTTCGTGTAGATTAAAATACTACTTGATTTATAAAAAGATCCCCACTCTTCCAATCTTTCTTACTGCCTTCAATATTTGTAAGTTCTGATCAAAATGATTTTCTAATTATTTTCCAGGTCACCATTAAAAACACTAGTTATTCCATTGAACATCCTGGCAATCCTCTCTGCTCTTAAGTACAGATAGACCTGAATATATGCAATGATGTGTCAGTGTTTCAGTCTGTCCCCTGATCTCCTTTAATATACCAGTACAGGCAGACTGTGACAGCCCAGCAAAGATGGTCTCACTGAAAGATTTCTCTTTATCTATTCACATTTTAAGCCACTGTTATCTCTGGTGCCTTGAGCTGCCTATTTCTGTTCTGATTTACACATTTCCTAATCCCTGACAGCACTTTCTTCTCTGCTGTGGTAACTCGGCCACAGTTATAGTCTGTTTGTTACTAAAAGGTTGTCTCTATGCTTTAGACAAGTTCTCTCGAATCTGATATTTTACAGCAGAACCTGCCCTTTTCTCCTCCTGCCCCACTGTACTTATTTATATCAACACCCTTTCACTACACAAAAATCTCTCAGGCTACGAGGCGGACAGGCTTTGGTTCTCTCTCTTGGAAGGCAGAGATGTTCCTTTTGTCTGATTCTGTCCAGTTTATTTGAAACATGTTGTTCAGCCCATCCTAATGTCTGCTTGAGGTCTCTGGACAGGTTTGTCATCTCCAGCCTGCTGTTGTACTAGCCTATCTGTACTTGATTTCTTTCTTCCAATCTACAGCTATAGTCAAAGAGCAGTGATGAATAAGTCTCAACATGCTGACGTGGTTACAAGTTATTTTATTTAAATTTATTTTTTTCTCTTCATTTTTATTTTATGCTTTTTTCCCAGATACCCAAACATTTGTCTGGATGAGGAGCTACGAGATATGGTTTAGTGCTTGTGGCAGCAATGGTAATGGGAGGACGGTTGGACTAGATGATCTTCCAGGTCATTTCCAACCTTGTGATTCTATGATTCTATGATTTCAGACAAATACCTCCAGGCTCCGAATGTGAAACTTGAAAAATACAAACAGTTTTAAATGATGAAAAACCTGGGAGAGGTTCACATAGCTAATTAACTGCCATGTTATTTTTCTGTAATGACACATGAAAGTGTGGAAGTTATCAATCTGAACAAATAAAAACAATAGTTAACCACCTCTTCAGGTTTTTGAGATTTTATAGAGAAAGTAGAAATGAAATACACATGAAGCTATCATTTGAATTTTCATGCTGCCTTGAATATCATTTGCATGCGCACGACGCATAGGCTATAAAAGACTACTGCTTCTTAAAAGGATTTACAATCTAAAGGGAGTGCCAGCAAAAATGATGAGCACTGAGGTTTCTTCCCTGAGTTTACACTATCTGCTAGTGGCAAAAATGGAACCTGGGTGTTACGATGCTCAGTCCTGCTCTGTTTCTCCCAAACTAAACCATATTCTGGAAAATTGAGCATGAAGAGCTCTTGCTCCACGTGCGTTATCACTCACAATGTCTCTCAAAAGGTCAGACCAGGCAGACTGGCTTCTGACTGTAAAGGAAATATCTTTCAGTCAAACACCTTCCCTTGGAGTGGTGACAGAATGATATCCCGCTAAAGGCTTTACCTTCTTTGCAGTTTTACAAGGGTAAAGAGATGGGACATGTAGGAGAGGAAGAGAATTCTTTAAACTGTACCATTGATGCTACTGACTCATCACATATTTCATTAGGAATGGCTTCTTAAAGAACAAGAAATGCATATGATTGACAGTACATCTTTACCTTAGCTGCTAATGCACTCTAAATCTGTTCTTTCTAAGGGTCAGCAATGCAGTCATGAGCTAACTTGGAAGTACAGAAGTATCTGAAAATTAAGGGAGATCAGGTGTCATGTCTTGGAAAAACTTGACAAAAGTATTAATGGTTAGGCTTAGCGGTAGTCAGTAATGAAAGGTTGCTTATTTAAAACCCTCCAACCTAGTCAATCACATTTACAATACTCTTTAAAAACATGTATTTTCATTAATGGCTGGGGAAAAACAACAACAACAAACAGTCCAAAGAGCAAGGGTTCTTTCATCCTCCTGCCCTTCATGGCAATAGGCACATTGATACAAATTTTTGTTTTCTGATAATCAGTGAATATGCTTATGTCTCCCAGACAAGAGCATAACCTGTTTAGAATACTATATTTTAAAAGCCGTAAATCACAACAGCACAATGCAGCATTTCTCTGGATAGTAGATTCTGATAAAAGTTCTTATTCCCAAGTGCTTCGCACAGCAGAACAAGACAGACGGCAGCACGAAACACAACAATATATAAACACAGTGTACCCAGAATAAATTGTTTAGTCATAAGGTAAATAATAGAGAAAAATTAAGAGGGATAGGCAAGGGAACGAAAGCATATGGTTCTGGATGACATTTTGAGAGAGATGAAAAAGAAAATGATATAAGAAGATATTGTACTATTATTTTGCCATTTTTTCTTAAAGGAAGGCCTAGGGAACCAACAGTGCCTGAAGCTGTTCATGTCACAGGAAAAAAATAATCAAAGAAGACATCCCAAGTCATCCTGTCCCGTGCAACAGAACATGACTATGGAATAAACTTTGATACATAATATTTAACTACTATCAGGGCAAAGTTTCCTCTAATAGCAAAACCATAGAAAGACAAGACCCTTGTTGACATAAACCAGTGTTTATAAATATTTGGATATACTGTTCCACAAGACATGGCCAGATAAAGGCAGTGAAGATGTTTATGGAGGGTTCTTAGTTGAAAATTCAGAGGAAGAGAGACCCTGCATTAAGCAGAAACCGCTACAAACTTCAGGGTAAAAGGCTTAAGAGGTTGGAGGGGAAGTACAGGAGTAAAGCAAGTTGCTAAAGGCAAAAGTAAGAAGAGAGAGTAGGGTTAGGATTTATTTTACGAAGTTGCAACTATTTCTGAGTTAGACTCCTCACATGTAATTGAAAATCTCCACAGTAACATATGTATATAATATATATTTTATATTATATATATTTTACCAGAGAATTGCCCATTCTCTGTGAAGACTGCAAAGAGATGATAACTCAAAGTTGTAAATCTATACCTGATTATCTAAAACTCATTAGATATCTCCTGAGTCTTGGGGTGACGTTACGCCAGATGGTCAAACAACCTTTCAAAGTTATTTGGAACAGAACCAAAACAACTTCAATAATGAAATCATCTTTCAGGACCACAAAGCATACTCAAATCCTTCACACTCAGAATGAATCTTACATGTTTACTTTTCTTTTGGAAAACGTAAGTATTAGGTATGGTAAATAGCAGTATTCTTGACTTCAAGATGTAACACTAATAATATAGAAAAGGAAAACTCAACATTTGATTAAAAAAAAAAAAAAAGTTTCTAAGCAGGAATATCTGAAACAAATAAATAGAAAGAAAATGGGAATGATCAATAATTCTTGGAACACAGTTCCCTCCTGGGAAAGAAAGAGTGGGAGAAAGTAGGAGGTAGAACAGCAACACAGTTGTGTTTAGAAGAATGTCAGAAAGCCAAATATGCTACCTACTTTGCTTCAATAACAACAGGGCCTTGGTTGTTCAGCACATACTTTTAGGGAAGGCATGCTCTGTATAATTTTAACTATTTTCTCAGCTAAGTGCAAAATAAATGAAATGTTCAGGATTGTATTTATAAACAAAACATAGTTATACTGTTGATTAGACAGTTGAATAGATAGTTGTCTTTCAAATAGACACAGGTTCCTACTGTACAGCAAAAGTATTTCTTGTTGAACAAGTCCTAAGAATTAGAAATAACTTAACATGTTGCAAAATGACATTAGAGAAATACGTATTTTCAAAAACTAAGCTCACTTTTAAATGCATTTCTTTGACCTGTTTGTGTCAAGGGTTAATTTAAGTGAGGGAGCAGACATGTGGTAGCCTGCAAGATATGAGAAAGAATGGTATATTAAAATATTGATTGAGGTGTGGCAGGCTGTCTATTAATATACTGTATATGTAAGTGTTAGTTGAACAAACTATGATTGTTTTGAGATAAATGAATAAATGAAGCCAACATGTATTAGTACCTATTTGCATTAGTCATGTTCATAGCACAGTGTTCCATAAGGCTGACATGACGAAATTCATTCATAAATGTGCTTATTGACAGGAATAGAATAGGAACATAACACAGACAAAAATAACACCATCTGTTATATTCAGTTTGAAAGGAAATAAACAGAAGAAAAAATGTGGTGCCTAATGATTCAGTGAAAACCTGGCTAATAAATACAGAGGCTACCTTTGAAGACATCTCTACCTGATCTAGAATCCTAAGTGCCTTAAATTTTCAGTGGAAAAAAAGTATAATTGGCTTGTATGAACTATGTCTTACACATCCTAATTATCTGATAGCAATAAAAATAAGTAGGTAAAGTAGCGATATATAGGAAGATAAATGGAATCTCTGTATACTATAGAGAGCAACAACAGAACATGTCTTAAAACAGCTAAATGGGCAGGACAGAGCAAGCCATCAGTTTTAGTAAATGATGATGTTACTTTCAGTGGACAAAAAGACCCTTCCTTGTGAGCTGAAAATACCACAAATGGACAAATTTTGATCAGAGGCCTGTGTATTACATTGATACAAATGTGAACTGATATTCCATTTTTTCTTTAGTGAAATTAAATGAAGGGTACAGATAAACACCTTACAGGGTGTTACTGTCAGAGAGCACATTGTGTAGCAAGCAGTCTTACCGAGACTTTGTAATCTTGATGACACTAACCCATTTTAGAAACAAAAGAAATCACCTTTTGGAGTTGTGCGAGCATAACTTTGCAAAGTACATTCTGAAAACAACATTCACTAATTTCTTTGTATGCTGGGATCACTCCCAAGATGAGAGTAGAACAGCCATCAACTTAAGTTTGTAGACTTGTGGGGTTCACACTCTCTACAGCCAAATGGTGATAATTATTTGTCCCTGCCAAGGTGACCTGGGGTGCTCATAATCAATGGAGTTGATAGCATTTCTATACAGTAAAATCCTGCATGTGCTGGTGTCTTGGTGGATGAAAAACTTAACAGGAGCCAGCAGTGTGCTCTTGTAGCTCAGAAAGCAATTGGTATCCTGGGCTCCATCAGAAGAGATGCCAGCAGGGACAGGGAGGTGATTGTCCCTCTCTACTCTGCCCTTGTGAGGCCACATCTGGAGTACTGTGTCCAGGTCTGGAGCCCCAATACAAGAAAGACAGAGAGCTGTTGAAGATGGTCCACAGGAGGGCCACAAAGGTGATCAGAGGGCTGGAGCACCTCCCCTACGAAAACAGGCTGAGGGAGCTGGGCATGTTCAGCCTGGAGAAAAGAAGGCTGCAGGAAGACCTCATTGCAGCCTTTCCGTACCTAAAGGGAGCCTATAAATAAGAGGGGAGTCAACTCTTTGAAAGGGTAGATAACAGCAGGACTCATCCCATTACTATCATCCTGTGTTGAGTCGGTTCCCCTCCTGCTTATAAGCTCCCTTCAAGTATTGGAAGGCCACACTGAGGTCTCCCTGGAGCCTTTTCTCCAAGCTAAACAAGCTCAGCTCCCTCAATCTTTCTTCAGAGGAGAGGTGCTCCGGACCTCTGCTCATCTTCATGGCCCTCATCTGGACCCACTCCAACAGCTCCGCATCCTTCCTGTACTTAGGGTCCCAGGTATGGAGACAGTACTCCACGTGAGGCCTCACAAGGGCAGAGTAGAGAGGGATAATCCCTTGCTCTACTGGCCATCCCTCAAGTTAACAATTTTGATTTAAATTAGTCTATTCCTCGCGAGTCATTTAAAAAAATCTGAAATAAGATCTCCAATTTTTAACAATTCAACAAATAGAGTTATGTTGATATACCTTTTTCTGCTTTAAGTCAGACTCTTCTAGGCTCTTACAGCATCACTGTGTGCATACAAGTCACTTTCTCCATGAAATCTTTTTCCCTGCAAAAGAAATGAAGAGGTTGTCACCAGCGATACACTAGAAAAAGAGATAATTTTTTTTTTTTAAAGTCACATGTCTTAAAGCCATTTAATCAGATGAAAGAGTGGTGACTGTCTTTGCAGTATTGGATTTTTAACACCAGATGGTACTCTCTGAAGGTATATATTGCAGCGCCACATGGCTTAGGTAGCTTCAAACTAAAGAAGAGGTATTTATTTTCATAAAGCCTATAATGAAATGATTGCCTAAGGTTCAGTTTCTTTTCTCAGATGAGATTATTTGCAAGAAGGATAACTAATGCCATTTTTTTTAATGTTTTGACAGTTTGCATTTATTAATGTCTTATTAAAAACATACTTGATTAATGCTTTTTAGCATTTGAGCATTTAGAGGTGAAGAAAGCAATTTAAAGCATGTTTTTAACTTCTGGGTTTAGTTGTCTATGAATAAATGTGATCGAATAAATGTGATCAGGTGGATAAAAGGGAATGGTTCTACAGCCTTAGTGTCATTCATGGGATTTTCCACTGAAGAAAATAGAGATGTAATAATAAAGGTTTAAGACCAAAATTAGGTTTGGTCCACTATTATAAGCCTTACAGTGACTTCACAAAAAATGATACTGTTTAGATTATACCGCTTGTGATTCAACACTTAATACTTTGCTTAAATTTTGAAATTTGTTTAACATAATTTTTTCTAACAGTGGAGATATAATTAAAAAAAAAAAATTATATGTAGTAGATTCACAATTTCATGGGGCTATTGCTCCAATTACAATCAAGGGCTTCTCATGAGTAAATAACTGAAAGTTGTTAGATGAAATAAGCTGAATTGTTTCTGTTGTATTAGGATGCGACGGTGGGGAAAAAATGTAGGCAATGTTGCAAGCACATCAGATGATATGATAAACAAGGAAGACAAAAACAGAATTATTAGGTGCTCAGCTGAAATCTATGAGTTGAACATATTGTTTTCATTTTTGAAGTTGAAAAGAAAAAAGGTACCAATTCTGTGAAAATAAAACAACAAAACTGTGTGGAGTAGGATTAAGACAAATTCTCTGTACGGTTTTTTTTCCCTCTTTCTCTCTGTCATGGTTTTAAGATTTTGATTGATATTCTACATCCTAACATCATCTAGTAAAATGGGAGTTAAAAAGTTAATGCTGCAGTTCCATGTATTGTCAGAATTTCTGATCTCTTCGTCTCAGAAGAGAAGAATGAACTACAATTCCCAGAAGACTGAATTTTTCCATTTCCATTTTCTTTTCAGAGGGAAAGATAAAGCTGTCTGGGAGTCACAAGACTGCCTCTTTGCTCTCTGTGCTCCCTGGCTGTCTCAACTACAACATTAGAGTAAGGACTTTGGTTTTGGAAACTCTCTCTCTCATTTTATTTGATTTGTTAGCTTCAATTCAAATCATAATCCATTATATTGTATTATCTCACATTCTGCTCTTATGTTTAGAAAATTAAGATTTTTCCTTAGCTCGTTGCTGCTGTTTTCATTGTCTAGGCCCATCCGCCTACCTTTTCCCATCCTCTTGATCCCCCTTTTCTGGGATGTGGGTCTGTGGGTCCCTTTGCCTCTGAACTAGGCTGAACCAGGCCTAACTATGACACTCTCCATCTGATTATCTGGACATGCAAAATGAAGAATATAATAGAGACGAGACGAGACGAGACGAGACGAGACGAGACGAGACGAGACGAGACGAGACGAGACGAGACGAGACGAGAAGAGAAGAGAAGAGAAGAGAAGAGAAGAGAAGAGAAGAGAAGAGAAGAGAAGAGAAGAGAAGAGAAGAGAAGAGAAGAGAAGAGAAGAGTAGTTCAGTTGGAAGGGACTGTGACCCTGACCACTTCAGAACTAACTGAAAGTTAAAGCATATTATTGAGAGCATTATCCTCTCAATCCGCTTACAGAACTAGAGCATCAATCAAATCTCTAGGAAGCCTGTTCTAGTGTTTGACCACTCTCAAGAAATTTTCCTCATATCTATTATGAACTGTCTCTTGCAGAGCTTTGCATTGTGTCAGTACCCCTTGTCTTTGATGATCAGGAATAAAAGCCTCACACTACTCTCTGCACTTCTGTTTCTCAGGTAGTTTCAGAGAGAAATGAGGTCACCTCTGAGATTCCTCTTCGCCAGGCTGGACAATTCAAGTTTCATAGAATCATAGAATCATAGAATTTTTTGAGTTAGAACGGACCTTTGAAGGTCATCTAGTACAACTCCCTGCAATAAGCATGGACACCTACAGTTCCATCAGGTTGCTCAGAGCCCGGGAGTCTTCTCCAGACTGAACATCCCCAGCTTTCTCAGCCTGTCCTCTTAGGGGAGCTGTTCCATCTTTTGAATCATTTTTGTGGCCCTCCTCTGGATTCATTCTAACAGATCCACATCTCTTCTGTACTGAGGACCCCACAATGGGACATAGTACTCCCTGTGAGGTCTCACCAACACAAAGCAGAGGGGCAGGATCACCTCCCTCACCCTGCTGGCCACGCTTATTTTGATTCAGCCCAGGATATGGTTGACTTTCTGGGCTGTGAGGGCACAGGGTTGGCTCATGTCCAGCTTCCCATCCACCAGTACTCCCAAGGCCTTTTCGGCAGAGCTGTTTTCCATCTTTACATCCCCCAGCTTGTACTGTTAGTGGAGGTTGCCATGACTCAGGTATAGACTTTGTGTTTGGATTTGTTGTTTGACTCTGTTTGGATCTCTCTGAATGGCATCCCATCCCTCAGGCGTGTTGACTGCACCACACAGCTTAGTGTCATAAACAAACTGCTGAGGGCGCCCTTGATCTCACTGTTGATGCCATTGATGAAGATGTTAAAGAACATTGATCCCAGTACTGACCCCTGAGAGACAACATTTATCACTGGTCTCTATTCAGACACTGAGCACTGACCACCACCCTCTGGGTTCAATCCTGAATCCAGTTTCTCATCTATTGAATAGTCCACCCATCAAACCCATATCTTTCCAGTTTGGAGAGGAGGATGTCATGGGGGACTATGTCAAAGGCCTTAACTGAAGTCCATATAGATGACACCAGTGGTTCGTCTTTTGTCCACTGAGGCAGTTACATCATCATAAAAAGTGACAAGATTGGTCCAGCAGGAGGACCTGCCCTTGGTGAAACCATGCTGGTTATCGCCCATCACCTCCCACTCTTCCATGTATCTTAGTATAGATTCCAGGAGGGTCTGCTCTATGTTTGTCCCCAGCACAGTAATGAAGCTGATATGTCAGTAGTTCTCTGGGTTTCATAGGTCTCCCCTCCCAGGATGAGCCTTTCAGCCCTTTTACCATACTTCTGTTCTCTTTTGGATGCTTTCAAGTATCTTAATATATTTTTACACTGAAATCAAACAATTCACTACTGAAAGTAAAATGTAGGAAAATATTTGTTCTGTCCAATCCATAGCATAAGGAATTCAAAATTATTTTCAGTGTCTTGCCTATTTCTGCTTCATACTTTAAATTGTAGTTTGTTGCTGAAGAACATATGGTATTCCTTAGCTTCACTGCTGTTTATTTTATCCATTAAGAAGTCTGTCCATTTAGTACACCTTTACAGAAGGTCTGCATTCACATAATATGATTAAATTCTCAGCTGTTTCCAGACCAGTATCATAATTTTCCCTCTCTTTACTTTTAAATGCCTACATACTTTCAGCCCCAAACCTATAAATCTATACATGAAAATGTGTAGGAGTGCATTTTTGTGGGAAGGGAATACCAGTAATACATCATGGCCAAGGCAAAAGTCAATGTACCCATCCTCTATGGAGCAATCAATTATTCTGCATCTTTCCATAGCACAGTAACGACATGATACTGCTGGCAAAATGTGAGCTGCAAGAATCAGTAAGCATTTTTCATCTTGCTTATCTGAACTGAAGTTGAGCATCCGGGCATGTGCCATTACTCTTTCATTACCTTTAATATGTTCCTGGTTTTGCATTTCTAGCATGTTGATGATAATACTATGAACGTAGTATCCTATCTCATTTGCCAATTGGTATATCTGGAAATGGAGGGGAAAGGAAGTAAACACTTCAGAACTGTAAGTGTATAGGAACATGTACATTTTAGTAGATTGGTCATTAAGCAGGCATTATAATGTGTGTCAACAATCACAGCAGGCTTCAGTGGAGAGTCTTATTATATAGTAAGAACACCAGGGTGGCCATCACAGATTAGCAGTACTGGCATTAGCAATAGACATTGTGGGCCCTGGTGGGAAAATGTTTATTAATTAGAGTAATGGAAATGCTGCTAGTTCCCTGTGATAGTGATAGCTATTTGTAGGTGTCAGTTAATGTTGATGCATTTAGATACCTATTGCTGTATCATAAATTATAGTAGCTGTTCCAAAGTGGGTTGTGAATCTCTAAAACTAAGTCTTATTAGAACACAAACTAGCTACAGATTCTTGACACAGAGAAAATAGGACAGGGAGAGTTTAATACTTGGGTAACAACATTTTCCCACAGGTCATGGAGTCACAGAATATCTGAGACTGGCAGGTACGTCTGGAAATCTTCCAGTCCAAACTCATACTCAAAGCACTCTCAACTACTGTCGGTTGCCTGGGCCAATGCACAGTCAGAGTTTGTCCATCTCTGAGAAAGGAGGCTCCACAAACTCACTGGACAATCTATTCCAATGACCAATCACCATTACAGTGAAAATACATAAATAACTTCTCACGTTTCAATTTGTGCCCATTCATAAGTGATGGAAAGTAGGTTCTATTTTTCAAGCTTGCTTTCAATCCATCAGTTTTCTGTTGCTCAAAGAGTAAAACCTTAACAATTTCCTCTAGGACCTTACAGAATCTTTTTCTTTATTACCTCTCTAAAGCCTAGTACCCTCAGGAACTCCCAGTCTCTGCTCATGCTATCACCCTCCTCTTTACAATATTTTCTCTGCCTCTACCTTTCAGAGATCTTCCTACAAGTATCATTTGTTGTCTTTACAAAGAGAAGTAAGGCTCCTCTCTCAGGGAACATAGCACAACCATAGTCTGATGACAAGGTCCACTTCTTAACAAAATACTTGATACTGTTTGCATCAAAGAGAAAATGAACAAAAATACTTCAGGATGCTACATGAGAAGAAATAGTTTTGACACTTCTGACTTGGCATGATAAATACTTCGAGTGTATACTCAGAGAATTTTTGTTGCTGAAGTATAACACTTATCTAATCACCTCCAGGACCCTTGGAATACGTACTTTGAAATTTCACCTTGATTTTGCTGTACAAAAAGTGAGTTGTCATTATGTCTGAGTGGTTGTTTTTTTTTTTTTAAGTGGAGTAGTATCAAGACTTTCCTCGTTTGCTAGTTGACAAGACACAAATGAAAGTGGTTGGTTTGAGTTATTAGATTACTAACTATTGATTATTATTAGATTACTAGATGATATTTGAGGTCCTTTTCAACCCTGGCCATTACTGAAAATATAAAAAAAAATCATAAAATAAAAATAGCATAAACATTTATGAATAAATTAAAAAGATAACTAATGCACTTGTGAGAAAAAAGATTCCTTTACATGAAGCTCTTATTGTCAGCACTGCCAATCATGTGCATGGTAAAGAGTCACTAAGTACTCATCAACTTGATAGAAAATTCAAAAAAGTATATTTGGTCAACAATTTATGTTCCTGTAGATTTGCATAATAAAGCATAAGAACTTGCTAGAATGTATTAGGTCAACCATATAACCCATCCATATATGATTCATTTCACTTGCCAGAATTCTTTTTTGAGTGTGTGTGAATAGGTTTATGCCATCACTTATTTTGAATTTTCCTAACTTAATATATGAGAGAAAGAAGATGAGATGTTAAAGCACCACAAAACTTGAAATTACTTCCGTCTTTCAGTATAACAATTATCATGAAGCACTAGATTTTTTTCAGGTGCACAAGTACTAAGACTGATGTTCACATAGCAAAGGATAAAAAGAAAATAACACTTAAAAGATGATTGAAGAGGATTATTTTACCTGTAGATGAAGAGGAATAAAAGATGAATTACATTCAAGCTTTCTCTGTGTCACAGTAAGTTAAATGAAAGTAACAGGAGAAGGGAAGATAATAATTTTATCTCTTTAGGGTGGGCAGTGGAAAATAAATAAAGAAACACAAGTGTAAAAAGATATTTTATTTGGTAGCTGGATCTTACATGGATAAAATTTCATGAGAACAACCAACCCTTATAACAGAATGGTTGTATCATATGTCCAGTGAGTACATCTCAATGGGAAATCTTTAGTTAGATGTGTGAAAATAGTCCCTCTCCTGTCCAGTACCAACTTTAATAAACACATTACAAGAAAAATTATGCATTTGAGAGAATCTAGTATTGGCTACCAGCTGTTTCTTTGTCAAGATGTATTTTGAGAATGAGACATAACTTCAAACGCAAAGCCTGATCATATCGTGATATGGCTGACATCTCTTCATGAAGGAGACTCTAGTGATCTACAGTTTGCATCGTTTTGTTAAATGATTCCAACTGAAATGTAGTCATCAATTATGTATAAGGACATTCTCATCAAATAAACGAAGACAGGGAAAATTAGAAATTTATGAGTCTTGACCAGAAACCTAACAACTGAAAAAATGTATTAGATTCCAATATTAACAAAAATTCAAACTCAATTAAGTTCTCCAGAGACTGCTAAATTCCTCCTGGTGTATCCACCATTTTTTCCCTCAGCATTCTTTAAACAAAAAAGGCTCACCTGCAGCCTCCCCAAGGTTTATCATGCACAATTTACGGAGTTCGCTGGAAACCTGGATGGGAAGTGGTAGGGACTCTGAAGTTCTCCTTCAAAACATAAGCTTTATGCTTGTCAGAAGGATCCAGAAAAATAATTAAAAACAACGAACCAACCAAGCAAACATAATTTATTAAAGAAAATCTCTTACTAATGTACTGACGAGGGAAATATAACCATCTTCAAAGCAATATTTTTCTTTGAAAACTACCAGTCATCTTTAAGATCTACAAAAATTAGACAAGCTTCTCTGTAAGCCTGGGAATTAAGTCTCTAATGCAGCAAGCATTCAAATTCTCTTTTTTCCACCACTTGATTAACAAGACAAAGAGATTTAGATGTATGTTTTATATGCTTTCTGGTGACATAGCTCAGAATTAGGTACCTGTGTGGGGACATACTATGTCTTACCAATGCACTTGTTGCAGAAGAAAAGAGACCATGGATTATGGAATCAAGTGTAAGTATATATACAAATGGATTCAAAAGTCTTTAGAAACAAGAGAAGCAGTGGGACACCTGGCATGTCTTACAGGTTACTAAGAAGCAAGAATGTTGAACTGACAAAAAGAACTACACTGAAGATTAAGATGACAGAGTAAAGAAGGATTTGTGGCAAGAAAAATAAGAAGAAAAAAAAACCCTTTTTCATTAACGTAGTATAATAGGACGAGGGAGAGAGCTGTTGGTTTGAATAGTTCAAAGTAGAGAAAAGAAAAGCTTAAGATCACAGATTGAGAAGTACAAGTCACTGCTATCTGGAGAATACTGCATATGTACTTTTTTTTTTTCCTTTTTCTTTCTGTCCCATGTTCCTAGATCATTCAGAGCTCTATAAGTTTACCATTTTTTTTTACAAACTGTTGACTACTCTAGAAATCGAAGGACCATCCCAAACTGCTTTTGGCAATTTCATCCTGAGGTTAAAACAGGCTGTTCTGAGACATTCCACCTCAGGATAGAAGGAATAGCCCTGAAGTAAGGGCACTACCCTGGAGAATTAGCGTCAGCACAGCTTGGATAAATAGTGGCTCTCTGGGCATGAGCAGTAGCAGCTGTTTTGGCATGCTTGTAGCTCAATGGATGAAGAATTGAGTGCTTCAGGGTGTCAGACTCTCAGAAATAAGACTTTCACATGAAGAGTTGGAAAAGTAGGAGCAGAATAAGATTTTGTGTGGATAGCTGGATGTTGATTTTCAGACATGTTACATGTAGAAGATGTGGGGGTCCAAGAAAAACTCCTTTAAAAATTTCAGGTTTGCAAATGAGATTTAGATTGATAACAAAACAAACAAACACTGAACAACCAACAAATACAATACTCCACCTTGTTTCATATCCAAAGAAATAGCTGTTCTTTGAACTGTTAAGAGAAAGACTCATCCACAGTCAAGAGATGGCAAACATTGAATTTTTCCCAATTACCATTAACCTGTTTCCCAGCTATTACGACAAAAGAAACTCTTCCAGTGATGAGAATGTTTCTGTGTACTCACATATGTAGTTTCCCTCTTCTTCAAGTCTAAAAACAAACAAACAAAAAAATAAGTAGAAGAGAAAGGAACTACACTTCAGACAGGAGATTTACATGGAAAATACTGCAATGAAAGGGGAGCAAAGCTGATTTTTTTTTTGATGTACATCCTGAGTTATTCAAGGACATTACTGTCTGACTGCACTGTCATCAGATACCTTTGAAAGATCCCCAGGGTCAATGAGAGTGGATCAAGAATGACTGAGGTCAATTCCCATTTTACTGTTTTTTTTTTTTTTGTTGTTTTTTTTTTTTTTGTAATCTTATTATCTGGTCAAAGTGGCATTGTTTGACAACTACATCAAATTCACAAGAGCACAGGAGTGTGTAAGGAAGAAATGTGTGCTTCATTTAAGCTTTTCAATCTGCCTTGGTGATTGCATGGGCTTTTTTTTATTTCTTTGTCTACCAGTGCAAATAACTAATGGCTTAAATAGTCCTAATTAAACACTACATTGTGGAATGTGTGAATTGTCAAGTAGTTGGATAGTTGGTACAATTATGGCTTGAGACCAAGAACTCACAATTTACAATAACTAAAAACCTTGTTTATTTTTTATTGTTGATCACTTCATTGCTAGTGGGCGCTAGAAGAGTAGGACTATGGGTTATTAAATGACTACAGACAGCTTTGAAAAGACTTATGTTCTAGCAGGCCTTTTGCATTTGGGCAACATTTTTAGAATTTAAGAATTATTAATAAAATATCATTTAAGGACAGAACTTCATTTAAGGTTCTTGGTAATATTTTCCTTCAGCATAGGATAGAAAATTCACAGAGCAGTTGCATTTAGGGAAGAGATGTTATTTTAAGGGAATAGTCAGAAGCCACTATAGGCACGGCTACAGAAATCCAGTACAGAATATACAACCACATAATCAGGATCATGCTGGAAGAGGAACCAGCAAACAGCAAGGTGCTATGAGAGCTACTGTCAACATTTCCGTTAATAGACTGTCTCTCAATTTGTGCCCAGCATGTGTGATGACTACTGTATTGCTGGAGGTGATGTCTTTCAGATGAGATGGAAAATGAGGTTCAAATGACATGTGGTCACTAACGATCCTATGCCAGCTTCTGTAAAAACAGGAGATAACCCAGGTGTTCTGAAAGAGCCCTGATTCTGATAATTACATTTTACTGATCTGAATTTCCCTTGGGATTTCAATTAAAAATTATATTCCTAGCCTACTGAACAAACCTGTTGTGTAAATACAACGTTTATGGATAAAATACCACAATTTCAGGGTGATACGAGTGTTCAGTTTTAGGCTGAAAGTTCTTAATGTGAGATGAGTCCTCTTCTTGATGGTGAGTGAATGATTATTGACATTTTATAGAATGGGATCAGAAGGATAGAGGGGTAGCTAAGAAGAATGAAAAGGAGAAAATAATAGTAAATTAGGGCTGACTTATTTTCCAGCAAGCTAACAAAGTTAAGCACAAAAGAAGTTAACAAATATTGTCCAATCATGAAAACAGAATGTATGCCAGTGAGGAAAAAATGACTTAAACAGGCTCCTAAACAACTAGATGCAATCTGGATTGTATTTCTATCTTAAATCATCCAAACTCTGTTCAGACCATGTAGTAACTCTACAGCAGAAAATAAATGAATAGAAAATAATAATCCCACTCTGGCAAACACATGACAGAACACTAAAAGCAATTTAACTCGGCATTAAATATGAGAAAAAAAGAAATGGGCTGAATCATGATTAACTTTATTAGACTTCAGTCAGTACATGTGTGAAGTGCAGTGGCATTTGCTTGAAATTCATGGTGACAGGTGAAACTTGTACTTATGCATGTAGTTCCTTAGTTGTGTCTTAGACTGTTTTTAGTTTGGAAAACTACAATGTCTGCTCCAAAAGTAACGCCTCTTATTATATTGTATTGGCCCACAACATCAGACGGAGATGTTTGTAGTATGCAGTAGAGGCTGAATCTTCCCCCTAGTATTCTATTACATTTTGTTGCTGTGTGACTGATGGGAGAAGAGGGGCAACATGACAAAATGATGTCTGACGTGGAGGTGTCTGAAGCAAAAGTGTGCCATTGAATTATTGAATTCCTCCATACAAATTCGCACCCACTGATATTCATCAACACTTGCTGAATGTTTATGGAGGCCAAACAGTGAATCTGAGCACAGTGAGGCAGTGGGTGGTGCATTTAAGCAGTGACAACAGTGATGCGAAAGACAAGCACAGGTGCCACACTACAAAATGAGGAGCATCTTGACTGACCCATCCATGCGAATTGCCTCGTGGTGGTGGCTATGTTGAAAGAGTGTTCTGTAGATGAGAATTTGCTTTATTAAATACTGTTATTGTTCTCTTTGTATCTGTTGTAGTGTCAGTGGAAAGAAAAGGGGGTATTACTTTCAGAGTGACCTATGTAGATAATGGAAAACCAACCAACCAAACTAAAAACTCTGGTTACATAAGATTAAAAAAAGGAATCTAGATGCCGCAAAACTGTCAAGTGATATAAAAAGGCATTCATATTAAAATAGATTGAGCAACGACTTATAGTGTGACACTACAGAAAACATGATTAAGAATTGTATATGCAGAGGTGTCATGTCCTTGATCATGTTGGGGTATAATTTCTCTGGGTAGTACGTTGCAGCTGAAATGCTGTGTACGGACTGTTCCTGTCAATAACAAGGAGAACAAAAAAGGACAAAAACTTAATCAAGTTAGCAGCTTTTCATGGAAGGGGTTGGAAGCAGCTCAAGATTAAAGAGTTGAAATGACTGAATAATGAGGAATAATTAAAAGGCTAATTTGTGACTAAACATTTAATTTTGATGATGGAGATCAATGGGAGATTTGTCATTAACTGTGAAGGAAAATGCATCAGACTTTAGGAGAAGGATATTTACTACTATCTCTATCATCATCTTACCACATATTTTTACATTCTTGATCTACAAGAAAAAGGAAAAAAATATATACATATATATTTTTTTGTATGAGTGGTGTAGTTGAAAGAAAGCACTTTGTTTAAAACAGTCTTCCTAATTATAGAATCATAAAATCATAGAATCATAAGCCAGCAGTGTGCCCTTGTGGCCAAAAAGGCCAATGGCATTCTGGGGTGCATTAAAAAGAGTGTGGCCAGCAGGTCCCCCTCTACTCTGCCCTGGTAAGGCCTCATCTGGAGTACTGTGTCCAGTTCTGGGCTCCCCAGTACAAAAAAGGACAGGCATCTCTTGGAAAGAGTCCAGCAGAGGGCCACAAAGATGGTGAAGGGCCTGGAGCATCTCCCCTATGAAGAAAGGCTAAGTGAACTGGAGAAAAGTTTAGCCTTGAGAAAAGAAGACTGAGAGGGGACCTGATGCAGGTGTATAAATATCTAAGGTGTGGGGGGCAAAGTGGCGAGGCCAGACTCTTTTCAGCAGTGTGTGGAGACAGGACAAGGGGAAACGGCCAGAAACTGGAGCATAGGAAGTTCCGCACCAAGGTGTGCAAGAACTTCTTTACAGTGAGGGTGACGGAGCACTGGAACAGGGAGGTTGTGGAGTCTCCTTCTCTAGAGATATTCAAGACCCGCCTGGACGCCCACCTGTGCAACCTGGTATAGGGAACCTGCTTAGGCAGGGGGGTTGGACTCGATGATCTCTGGAGGTCCCTTCCAACCCCTACGATTCTGTGATTCTGTGATAAGGCTGGAAAGGACCTACAAGATGATCTGGTCCAACCATCCTCCCATTACCAATGCTACCACAAGCCACTAAACCATATCTCATAGCTCCTCACCCAGACTCCTCTTGAACGCTGCCAGAGACGGCGACTCCACCACCTCCCTGAGCAGGCCATTCCAGTGCCTGACCACTCTCTGAGGGAAAAAGTTTTTCCTTATGTCTAATGTAAGCCTCCTCTGGCACAACTTGTGGCCATTTCCTCGGGTCCTGTTTGTTGCCTGGGAGAAGAGGCCAAACCCGTCCTCATCACAGCCTCCCTTCAGGAAGTTGTAGAGTGCAATGAGGTCTCCCTTGAGCCTCCTCTTCTCCGGACTGAACAATCCCAGCTCCCTCAGCAGCTCCTCATAAGACTTGTGCTCCAGACCGCTCACCAGTTTTGTTGCCCTTCTCTGGACACATTCCAGGGCCTCAGTGTCTTTCTTGTAGTGAGGGGCCCAAAACTGAACACAATACTTGAGGTGCGTCCTCACCAGAGCTGAGTACAGGGGGATGATTACCTCCTGCTCCTGCTGGCCACACTATTTCTAATGCAGGCCAGGATGGCGTTGGCCCTTTTGGCCACCTGGGCACACTGTCGGCTCATGTTCAGCCGAGCATCAACCAACACCCCCAGATCCCTTTCCTCTTCACAGTCATCCAGCCACTCAGTCCCAAGCCTATAGCGCTGCATAGGGTTAATGTGGCCAAAGTGCAGGACCCAGCACTTGGCCTTGTTGAACCTCATCCCATTCACTTCAGCCCAGCGATCCAGCTTATCGAGATCCCTCTGAAGAGCCTCCCTACCCTCAGGCAGATCGACACTACGTCCCAACTTGGTGTCATCTGCAAACTTACTGAGGGTACACTCAATCCCCTCATCTAGGTTATCAATAAAGATATTAAACAAGATGGGCCCCAGTACCAACCCCTGGGGGACACCACTTGTAATGGGTCACCAGCTGGACTTAACTCCATTAACTACTACCCATTGGGCACGGCCCTCTAGCCAGTTCCTTACCCAAAGAAGGGTATACCTGTCCAGGCCACGGGCAGCCAGTTTCCCCAGGAGAATACTGTGGGAGACCATGTCAAAGGCTTTGTTGAAGTCTGGTAGACTACATCAGCAGCCTTTCCCTCATCTACCAGTCTGGTCACCCAGTCGTAGAAGGAGATGAGGTTGGTCAAGCACGACCTGCCTTTCATGAATGCATGCTGGCTGGGCCTGATCCCCTGGATGCCACGCACGTGCCGTGTGATCTCACTCAAGATGATTTGCTCCATAACTTTCCCTGGCACCAAGGTCAGGCTGACAGGCCTGTAGTTCTCCGGATCCTCCTTACAGCCCTTCTTGTAGGTGGGAGTCACATCGGCAATCCTCCAATCCTCTGGGACCTCTCCAGATAACCAGGAACGCTGATAGATGGTGGAAAGTGGCTCAGCAATCACCTCCGCCAGCTCCCTCAGCACCATAGGGTGGAGTCCGTCCAGTCCCATGAACTTGTAACAGTTCAGATGGAGGAGGAGCGCTCTGTCTCCACCTGAATCACCAGGGGTGTATTCTGCATACCAGAATTATGTTTCCTAAGGAATGTAGTGGAATTCCAGGATGCTGTTGGGGGGATACTGCAGTAACAAGGGCACAGAGAAATGGACAACGAAGGTGAAACCTGAAGCAACTAGGTTGTCAAATATGACTGTTTTTTCTTAATGACTTTTATAGGAGTTTCTGTGCCTAATTCAGTACAAAATTGATTGTTGCCCTGGAGACAACACAATACCATTGTTAGCTTTAAGTTCATTAGAAAAACTGATGTAACCCTAGGAATAACTGTGCCTCTTTTATTAATGAATTAGTGAAAAATCTTTCCTCTAGATTTAATAATTCATGGTAATTTCAGCAAGGTGAATTTTCTTAAAACTGTACTTTTTCAGTAGCTTACATATGTATACAGCTCTGTCTCATAATATGAAATGAAGTGAATTCCACTCTTCATATTCAAAATATTGGCTCAATCGCTGACATCTCCTTCCTTGAAAATATCCAGAATGACTCAGTTAAGTCCGGAGCAAGTTCTGACTGGACTTCAGGCATGGGTTTGGGGTAGTTGACCTTAGGGAATCCTTTCCATCTTACATGGTTCTATGAAATAAATGGCATTAAATGAAACCAAAAGTCCTGAAAATAGTTAAAACATGTTAATACATGAATGTGCTCATAATTCAGGAAAACTAATGAAAAGGACATATTTGATTGTTTCTCTTTTCATTACTGCCTTTGCTTTTATTAAGAGAAAACATGAGACTAACTGTATATTGGGCACATGCTGTTTACTTTCTGACATAAAAAGTAGTCTGTTCTGTTTTCATGTAAGATTTCAGGTTCTATTTCTTACCTACTTATTTTCTCGTAAAACTACCCTTAAGATCCTTATGATTCACGTGTTCCAAGTTGAGAACCATTTATGAAGCATTGCTAAAATATATCTTTAGTTTATCAAGCACCTAGGCCTGTTATTAAGGTTGTTTGTGGACAAAATCAGAAAAGAATAACTAGATAGAAGTAAAAAAATGAGCTTCAAATTTTACCCAGAGCATAATGTACATCACAGAGAAAAAAACTGAAGCTCCTATTTTAAACATTATTTAATAAACACACTCCGTCCAACCGACCCTCAACAAATCTCTGGTAGTTCACACAGTTTTTCTATTTAAATGCACAACAAATCATACAATGTTGAAAATGTTCAGTTCTGGAAAAGATAATACATGACTCACAGAACGGATTTTCAGTTTTATCAAGAAGAGGAACCAAATGGTCTACATTTTTGTAACCAAATGGAAAACATTTTATTTTTATTATCTTTACAGTCATTCAATTTGTATTCTTTTCTAGCATGTATTCTACTACTGAAATTTGTTTTAACACAAAAAAATATTCTTGATCTCAGTTCTAACAGTACTTGCAACTTGCAAGTGGAGATCAGTGTCCCATTACAGTAAGTGTTGTCCACCTCATATAAAAAAAAATACTAGTGCTGTCTCCAAGATCTTTCACTCAAACAGATCTGCGGACTTCATATCTGTGATATTCAGTATCTTATGTGCATAAGGATTTTCTCAGTGAAAAGTTTTGCACAATAGAAGACTACAGGGTTATTGGAGAAAAGGGAGCTAAGGTCATGTGAGTTTTATAATCTATAAATTTAGAAAATAAACCTGACTGCTGCAGCTGTCAATTATATCTTTCTTTATTATGCAGAAATGTCAGCTTTTCTTTTGACCATTAATTTATACCTCTTTATTATTCAAATAGTGTGTGAATTAATGGTATGTTAATCAGGGTAACAATTTCAAAAAGAGAATTTACTAATCTTTTAAATGCTTATTCATATTAATTGAGCTAAGAGGAAGCACATAATTATTTGTCATTAGAATTAGAATGATACTTAATGCTGTCCCTCCTTTAATTCAAATTATTAAGGAATCTATGATATAATAAGCTCAGCACCAAAGTAGTGATAATTAAGGATAGTGGATTACTTTTTTTTTTTTTATAAAGCGATACTTAACTTTTTTTTCAAGTGAACAGAAAATGTCAATGAAAGTTAGATTTCTCTTACTTCCTGACTCAAGTGAATGGTAATATCCACAAGACAAAGCAGATCCAAGAAAGTTTATCTTGTAGTTCATTGTCGATGGTTTATGGCCTAGTTCCGTGACTAGCGAGGCGGAGGGATCTGCAGATTTGCACCTCCGGAAAAGGGAAACAGGGGACCCTGAATAATTAAAAACAGCAGCAACAATCTGGGGAGAAACAAACTAATTTACTAAATATAGTATTGGAATGCAAGATAACACACTATAATACAATATAATTAGAATTGAAGCTAATAAATCAAATATACAGCCTACAGATGCTGCTGCAACATCAGTCATTCTCCTTCACAGAGTGATAATCTGTATTAATGAATGCAATCTTAGCTAATAAAACAGACAAAAGGACAATGTGGGTGGATAGTTTACAATTCATTTACTCTCATAGATTCATGGAAGTATTTTTGACTAAACAATTCATATTAAAATATCAACAGGGAAAGAAATAGAGGGGACAAGACTAATAACATTAAAGTCTCACAAAGAAACAAATATAACAGTCACAATGGTAATTATCCATACTATCACTGCTACTCTCAGTGGGCTGATTTGGTCTGAGCGGAGTAAAAATAGATGAGTTCTGAAATTGCATTCAATTTGCTTTGCCTCTGGTAATTGTTGCCATTTGATTAGAAGTAATGAAATGAATAAGTGTGTGTATATGTTTTTGTCTATTCAGAAAAATATCAATCTCTCAGATGTGAAGATGTATTATACTGAGTATTGTGCAACACACTTAGATACTTGTTCAAATCAGCCATAGTCTGTACTTATGGCATTAGCTTTGGACAAATATGAAGAAATTCTGTGAGTCTGTAATTCAGTTTGGTCCAGCTTGCAATGCAAATTTTTAAGAGCAGACATGAAACACAAAATCACAGAATCACAGAATCGTAGGGGTTGGAAGGAACCTCTGGGGATCATCAAGTGCAATCCCCCTGCTAAAGCTGGTTGCCAGCAGTAGGTTGCACAGGAAAGTGTCCAGAGAAGGAGAATTTCCAGCCTCTCTGTGCAGCCTGTTCCAGTTCTCTGGCACTCTCAAAGTAAAGATGTGTTTCCTCACGTTTTTATGGAACCTCCTGTGTTCCAGTGTGTGCACAGTGCTCCTTGCTCTGTCACTGAGCACTGTTGAAAAGAGCCTAGCCCTATCTACTTGACTTCTGCCCATGGCCTTTTGGCTCATGTCATGAGAGGCAGCTAGAGAATTTATCATTGTTCTGGTTTACCTGGCTCATTCCTCAGTCAGTTAATAGCAAGAGCATGGACATTTGGGATCCCACCCTCAAGTTCTTCAGTTTCAATGTTGTCTCACTATGTTGGCCAGCCTGCTGACAAAGACTGCCCTGCCTCTTCTAGACAAATGGAGCCATCTCCACCTAACAAGTTACAATCCATGAAGAAAGTTCCATTGTTATGTATCATCTGGGAAGATTTCACACGCAAAGAGTTCAGACGTGAGGTTTTGTTTACTTGTTTTTATTTGAATGTATAACTGAATTCCCTTTTCAGACTCGTTGCATGTTTGCAGAATAAGATAAAATTATATTCTCCTCATTTTGCCTGGTCCCAGAACTGTTTGGTTTATGTATAACAACTACTTTGAAGATAAACTTGGGTAAGCAGGCAAAGTTATTCTTTAAAAAATTCTAACTTTATTTATTCAGGGGTGAAAAGACATGTTGTGAAAGAAGGAAAAAAAGCAGGAGAGATTTCAATAAAAAGAACTGGTTTTATGTATCTAACTGAAGTAAATTATATATAGGTTATTGAACAGTTTTTAAATACTACTTCAAGTTAGCTGTAACAATAAGAGTCTTCTTCTTCTAGGTAATTAGTCTGGTATTCTGAGTCTATGTTGGTGTTGTACTCCCAGCTGCATCTATGGGTTTTCAGAATAGTTATCTGATTAGAAGTCACACTGCAAGAGTTCTACATTTGTTGAAAAATAAATATGTAAACATAGGTTGGAAACTAAAGGAGTTTGATATACTTGATTATTTTTCATTAAAATCTCTTAAAGTTTTATGTAAAATGAGAAGGATGAGTGCACCTCACTGACATGCTAATTGCATATTTAGATCTTGCAGCACAGCAACTGCTAAGGCAGTGGGTAAGGAGAGAATTAAGCCAGCTAAAAATAGCCAAATGGTATGTATCTTCTGAGTAGAGCATGCTGGAGAAAGAGTGAAAATTGTCATGCACAGAATGACAGAATCACAGAAAGGTTGAGATTGGAAGGGACCACTGAAGGCCATCTGGTCCAAGCCCTGATCAAGAAGGTTGCCCAAACCCCTGTCCATTTACCCACACATTAGAAAAAACAAATGTCTTCAATAGTCCTCATATTTTTAATGTTGGACATAGAAACTGGGCATTGATTTTTAAGAGCAAAGGAACCAGAGCTGATAGTATGTGAGCTGTGGGGTTTTTTTAGAGGGAGGGATCACGGTGTGACAGAGATAATACAAATTATCTGCATATTATCTAATAACTTATTGTTAAATATATCATGCAGTGTTTATGATAGGAGAGCTGTTTCCAGGTTTATGACTAGCAGAAGCTGACCTCCTGATTTCCTGCTTTCACTTTGTGCTAATTATCTTAGTCTAAGTTGAAAAAAAAAAGAAGAAAAACAAAAACTAGATAGCAGTGCTCAAATTTTACAAATATCCCAGAATACTGGCAGTCTGCCTGGACTTTCAAGGTCATGTTTTCAGCGAGCACCTGTGAGAGAGAGATAAATGTTCTCAGCTAACGATGCTAAGGAAGCTAACGAAGCTCTCCAAAAGCAGAGAAATTCATTCTAAAAAAAAGCAGAGAGATTCGTTCTAAAAAAAAAGCTAAAACGCAGCTTTTGCCCACATCCTCCACCAAAAACTGTCACGGGGTTATCCGGACCAGTCTATGCCCGTGACATAGACTCCCCCTGAAAACAGGAAGGGAAAGGGAAAGGAAAATAAACAGCAGTGGCACCAATCTAGGGAGGAAAGCTTATTTTACTGACTATGATATGACTATGCGTCACTTGAAACAAAGGCGCATGCTAAGAGAGCTAACCTTGATAGTTTATTCTGTTTTGCAAGCAGGTGTTCCACTTGGGCTCTGTATCACGCACTGGCCATGCAGATGCAGTGTGCAAATGGAAAATGCCCTTCAGTCCCTGAGTGGAATAAAAGCAGGAGAGAATCTGTGATGGGTGAGAGAGGAAAAGTGCACTTTGAAGCAGGGGACGCCCTGCTGGCACTGCCTATCGCATCCACCGCCAACATGTTCTTTCTCTCTCCTTTTCTGCAGTTTGTTGTTTCTCAAGAGTCAATAAGTAATAATGCCCCTAGTGATACCCTAGCATATTTGCCCACTGATATTGATTCTATCTGACATGCAACTTCATAAAGTTGTACAGCCATTAATTTTCTATTAGCCCAAAGGCATGGTTGTGAGCACTCTGAAAGCATTTGTTATACAAATTTTAGTGGTCATTCAAAATCAACATATCAGAAAGTTGAAGACTCTTTCCTTACCAGTTACAGATTAACACAGAATGGGACCCTCGGGGATTTATTTCCAGGTTGCAGAAACTTGGGCTGCAGGCCAAACATGTGTTTGTTCTTTTTAGTAGGTTAACAGTATTTCTTGTCATTATGCTATGTTTGCCTTGTTTCCTTTCTCACATTTAGAGTATTGTCAATCGAGGCCTTGATTAAGTTATAATGATTATGTTATTAATATAATTAGTGTTATTATTTTATAGTATGGTAGTAGTTCGTGAACAACAACCAAAAAAAAAAAAAAAAAGAAAATGGGGGAATTGTTGTAGAATATTTGGATAACAAGGGATATAATTTGCTACGACTGAATAATCCAGGCTGCAGCGGTTGGCGACCTTGGAGTGTTTGTGAGGAGGGTGGAAAACAGGCAGCTGGCAACCGACAGTGAGAAAGTTCCTGATAACTGCAAGATTGATTTATAGTTGCACCAATCATAGAATTGTACTCGCCCTCTGCATTCATTAGATAGCTGTATGTTTTTTTAGCTCACTATTTAAGCTGTGTGTGTGGTTATTTTTAGCCCTCTGCTTTTCACTATATAAACTGTGGATTCCCTCAATAAAGTGGAGCATGATGAATTAATCATATTGATATGTGTCATGACTCTGGAACCGTCTCCTCATCACCAAAGTTGGAAGGTGGGTGAAATCCAGATGGTTAATTTTGTACATTTTTCCTTGATCGTCTTGAGCCTTCCAGATGTATTTGTTAAGAGGCTCCTTGAGGGTTAAAGGGACAGGACCAATGTGCAGCAAATCAATCAACATCAGTTGTCCTGGGGAGTAATCATCCCAATAAGCAGCTCTTTGAGTAAGGGACCTCGGGGCACAGTGATTGCCAGTGGTGAAAAATATTCCAGGTCCCCAATAACCCTCCGATTCCTTTTCAATCAACAGGATCTTTTCTCCCCCTGTTAGTGGTACTTTCCACACATACTCTGTCTCTGATTTCCTAGGGCTGTGACCAAAATCTTTCTTTAATTTGGCCAGCTCGGTAGCAGAATAGGGGACCTCCTTGATAGAAACATCAGAGTACCCACCTTCACTCTCTTCATATGCATGCTCAGTTTCTATCGGAGGGCAGAGAAGGGTCACCAGGTTTTCTGATTTGTCTTTTTGGGCTCTCACATCCTCCAGATTTTCTCCTGGATAAAAGTCACTACCTGGGGAACTAGCATTCATCTCCCTCTCATTTACCAACTGTTCTCTAAAGTTTGCTGAAGGAGGGCTTTGGAATGTTCTTCTTTTTCTGACTGTCCCCTAAGATCTTCTACTTGGTCCTGCAGGTATGTAACCAGTTCCTGCAAGGACTGAATAATTTGGGTTTCTGCCATGTGCTGTTTGTTGCAGATCTCTACGGCAGCAGTAAGAGCAGCTACTAGAACTGCACAAATGATTGATTTTCCCTTTCCCTCCCCCATACAACTTTACTTGTGGAGAGAATTTATATGATCCGCAACTCCCTCTAAGTTGGGCCAATTACTCTGTGCCCACTCCATCTCCACGGAGGAGAGTTTGGCACCGCGCTTTTCTAAGAGGTTGAGGAGTGGATTCCTGCCATGTTTTTTTTTTTGTTTGGTTGGTTTTTTTTTCCCCATTAATGATCATATCTCAAAATGTGGAGCAATCTCTTCGGGGGGGGGAGGGGAAACACGTATTATTAGCACCTCAACAATTTGCTCCTTACACCTTCAAAGGGTACACACGTACTCTCTTCTACCAATAAGGCAGTTGCTGCTACCACCTGGACACATTTGGGCTAACCTCGAGATACAGGGTCTAATAGCTTAAGCAAGTACACAATAGATTTTCTTTTGTCTCCCTACTCTTGTGTTAGAATCCTAAAGCTTCACTTCACTTACAGTTACAAAAAGGTGAAATGGCTCCTTTAAGGCAGGCAGTTCTAACACAGGTGCTGTGATTAAGTCCCATTTCAATACTTCTGCTAATTCTTTTCCCTCTTTTGTCCATTTTAATATGTTGGGTTCTTCCTCTGATAGTTTTAGATACAATCCCTTTAGTTGGTTTTTTTTTGGTTGTTTTTTTTGTTTTTTTTGTACATATACTTCTACTCATAATTTACAGTATCCAATTAGACCTAGAAACTTTCGCAACTCCCTCTTTGTCCCGGGCAGAGGAAGCTGCACAATTCCCTGAATTCTTTCAGAATTTGATTGTTATAATGATTATTTTATTAATATAATTAATGTTATTATTTTATAGTATGGTAGTAGTTCGCGAACAAAAAGAAAAAGGGGGAATTGTTGTAGAATATTTGGATAACAAGGGATATAATTTGCTACAACTGAGTAATCCAGGCTGCAGCGGTCGACGACCTTGGAGTATTCGTGAAGGGGGGTGGATAACAGGGAGCTGGCAACCGACAGTGAGAAAGTTTCTGATATTTGTAATTGTTTTTCTCTATGCACCAATCATAGAATTGTACTCGCCCCTGCATTTGCTAGATAACGATGTAATTTTTAGCCCACTATATAAGCTGTATATGGTGTGTGTATTTTTAGCCCACTGCTTTCTCTATATAAGTGTGGATTTTCTGAATAAAGGTGAGCATGATGATTTAATCATATTGATACCTGTCATGACTCTGGAACCTTTCTCCTCGTCACATTCCCTGTTTAAAATACTCGTGTTTTGCTGGGGGACGTTGGTTAGGACTCTTGCCCAGGGAATTTGGTGTTCCCGTGCCCTGGGGAAGTAGGTGGACTCCATTACCCAGCAAAACACAAGGGATTTTCACCCAATACCTAAGACCAGTTTAGATAAACAGCTGTTATGGGACAAAGGGTATCAAAAGAAATTCCTGAAAAGACCATTCTGGGTTGTATTTTGGCTCACTGGAGAAACATCACTGATGAGCCAGGGGGAACACTGAATAAGAAACCGAGAACATAAATGAAGTAACATGACCAGTATTTATAATTGAGTGCTCTAATCATGAGACTAAGTACTGGGTGTTTGTGGAAATTGAAGAACTGTATTGTTTGATTCGTGTGTTTTGAAGGGAATGGGACAAACGGTTTTGATGGTATAAGAGTGTAATTGTTAATGGTATACGGAAGCATAATTGACGGTATGTGGAAGTGTAATTGAGGGTACAAATGATAGAATAGTGTAAAAAGGCAAAAGGGTTAAAGAACAAGTGAGTTTATCTGCGCTGGCATGAGAGCAACCCCCCCGCACCACCCCCCTGTGTGCAAAACTCTCAGAG
>JACDJE010000169.1:289536-389001 GCA_016647715.1 Pavo muticus
TGTTTTTTTTTTTTTTGTTGTTTTTTTTTTTTTTGTAATCTTATTATCTGGTCAAAGTGGCATTGTTTGACAACTACATCAAATTCACAAGAGCACAGGAGTGTGTAAGGAAGAAATGTGTGCTTCATTTAAGCTTTTCAATCTGCCTTGGTGATTGCATGGGCTTTTTTTTATTTCTTTGTCTACCAGTGCAAATAACTAATGGCTTAAATAGTCCTAATTAAACACTACATTGTGGAATGTGTGAATTGTCAAGTAGTTGGATAGTTGGTACAATTATGGCTTGAGACCAAGAACTCACAATTTACAATAACTAAAAACCTTGTTTATTTTTTATTGTTGATCACTTCATTGCTAGTGGGCGCTAGAAGAGTAGGACTATGGGTTATTAAATGACTACAGACAGCTTTGAAAAGACTTATGTTCTAGCAGGCCTTTTGCATTTGGGCAACATTTTTAGAATTTAAGAATTATTAATAAAATATCATTTAAGGACAGAACTTCATTTAAGGTTCTTGGTAATATTTTCCTTCAGCATAGGATAGAAAATTCACAGAGCAGTTGCATTTAGGGAAGAGATGTTATTTTAAGGGAATAGTCAGAAGCCACTATAGGCACGGCTACAGAAATCCAGTACAGAATATACAACCACATAATCAGGATCATGCTGGAAGAGGAACCAGCAAACAGCAAGGTGCTATGAGAGCTACTGTCAACATTTCCGTTAATAGACTGTCTCTCAATTTGTGCCCAGCATGTGTGATGACTACTGTATTGCTGGAGGTGATGTCTTTCAGATGAGATGGAAAATGAGGTTCAAATGACATGTGGTCACTAACGATCCTATGCCAGCTTCTGTAAAAACAGGAGATAACCCAGGTGTTCTGAAAGAGCCCTGATTCTGATAATTACATTTTACTGATCTGAATTTCCCTTGGGATTTCAATTAAAAATTATATTCCTAGCCTACTGAACAAACCTGTTGTGTAAATACAACGTTTATGGATAAAATACAACAATTTCAGGGTGATACGAGTGTTCAGTTTTAGGCTGAAAGTTCTTAATGTGAGATGAGTCCTCTTCTTGATGGTGAGTGAATGATTATTGACATTTTATAGAATGGGATCAGAAGGATAGAGGGGTAGCTAAGAAGAATGAAAAGGAGAAAATAATAGTAAATTAGGGCTGACTTATTTTCCAGCAAGCTAACAAAGTTAAGCACAAAAGAAGTTAACAAATATTGTCCAATCATGAAAACAGAATGTATGCCAGTGAGGAAAAAATGACTTAAACAGGCTCCTAAACAACTAGATGCAATCTGGATTGTATTTCTATCTTAAATCATCCAAACTCTGTTCAGACCATGTAGTAACTCTACAGCAGAAAATAAATGAATAGAAAATAATAATCCCACTCTGGCAAACACATGACAGAACACTAAAAGCAATTTAACTCGGCATTAAATATGAGAAAAAAAGAAATGGGCTGAATCATGATTAACTTTATTAGACTTCAGTCAGTACATGTGTGAAGTGCAGTGGCATTTGCTTGAAATTCATGGTGACAGGTGAAACTTGTACTTATGCATGTAGTTCCTTAGTTGTGTCTTAGACTGTTTTTAGTTTGGAAAACTACAATGTCTGCTCCAAAAGTAACGCCTCTTATTATATTGTATTGGCCCACAACATCAGACGGAGATGTTTGTAGTATGCAGTAGAGGCTGAATCTTCCCCCTAGTATTCTATTACATTTTGTTGCTGTGTGACTGATGGGAGAAGAGGGGCAACATGACAAAATGATGTCTGACGTGGAGGTGTCTGAAGCAAAAGTGTGCCATTGAATTATTGAATTCCTCCATACAAATTCGCACCCACTGATATTCATCAACACTTGCTGAATGTTTATGGAGGCCAAACAGTGAATCTGAGCACAGTGAGGCAGTGGGTGGTGCATTTAAGCAGTGACAACAGTGATGCGAAAGACAAGCACAGGTGCCACACTACAAAATGAGGAGCATCTTGACTGACCCATCCATGCGAATTGCCTCGTGGTGGTGGCTATGTTGAAAGAGTGTTCTGTAGATGAGAATTTGCTTTATTAAATACTGTTATTGTTCTCTTTGTATCTGTTGTAGTGTCAGTGGAAAGAAAAGGGGGTATTACTTTCAGAGTGACCTATGTAGATAATGGAAAACCAACCAACCAAACTAAAAACTCTGGTTACATAAGATTAAAAAAAGGAATCTAGATGCCGCAAAACTGTCAAGTGATATAAAAAGGCATTCATATTAAAATAGATTGAGCAACGACTTATAGTGTGACACTACAGAAAACATGATTAAGAATTGTATATGCAGAGGTGTCATGTCCTTGATCATGTTGGGGTATAATTTCTCTGGGTAGTACGTTGCAGCTGAAATGCTGTGTACGGACTGTTCCTGTCAATAACAAGGAGAACAAAAAAGGACAAAAACTTAATCAAGTTAGCAGCTTTACATGGAAGGGGTTGGAAGCAGCTCAAGATTAAAGAGATGAAATGACTGAATAATGAGGAATAATTAAAAGGCTAATTTGTGACTAAACATTTAATTTTGATGATGGAGATCAATGGGAGATTTGTCATTAACTGTGAAGGAAAATGCATCAGACTTTAGGAGAAGGATATTTACTACTATCTCTATCATCATCTTACCACATATTTTTACATTCTTGATCTACAAGAAAAAGGAAAAAAATATATACATATATATTTTTTTGTATGAGTGGTGTAGTTGAAAGAAAGCACTTTGTTTAAAACAGTCTTCCTAATTATAGAATCATAAAATCATAGAATCAAAAGCCAGCAGTGTGCCCTTGTGGCCAAAAAGGCCAATGGCATACTGGGGTGCATTAAAAAGAGTGTGGCCAGCAGGTCCCCCTCTACTCTGCCCTGGTAAGGCCTCATCTGGAGTACTGTGTCCAGTTCTGGGCTCCCCAGTACAAAAAAGGACAGGCATCTCTTGGAAAGAGTCCAGCAGAGGGCCACAAAGATGGTGAAGGGCCTGGAGCATCTCCCCTATGAAGAAAGGCTAAGTGAACTGGAGAAAAGTTTAGCCTTGAGAAAAGAAGACTGAGAGGGGACCTGATGCAGGTGTATAAATATCTAAGGTGAGGGGGGCAAAGTGGCGAGGCCAGACTCTTTTCAGCAGTGTGTGGAGACAGGACAAGGGGAAACGGCCAGAAACTGGAGCATAGGAAGTTCAGCACAAAAGTGAACAAGAACTTCTTTACAGTGAGGGTGACGGAGCACTGGAACAGGGAGGTTGTGGAGTCTCCTTCTCTAGAGATATTCAAGACCCGCCTGGACGCCCACCTGTGCAACCTGGTATAGGGAACCTGCTTAGGCAGGGGGGTTGGACTCGATGATCTCTGGAGGTCCCTTCCAACCCCTACGATTCTGTGATTCTGTGATAAGGCTGGAAAGGACCTACAAGATGATCTGGTCCAACCATCCTCCCATTACCAATGCTACCACAAGCCACTAAACCATATCTCATAGCTCCTCAACCAGACTCCTCTTGAACGCTGCCAGAGACGGCGACTCCACCACCTCCCTGAGCAGGCCATTCCAGTGCCTGACCACTCTCTGAGGGAAAAAGTTTTTCCTTATGTCTAATGTAAGCCTCCTCTGGCACAACTTGTGGCCATTTCCTCGGGTCCTGTTTGTTGCCTGGGAGAAGAGGCCAAACCCATCCTCATCACAGCCTCCCTTCAGGAAGTTGTAGAGTGCAATGAGGTCTCCCTTGAGCCTCCTCTTCTCCGGACTGAACAATCCCAGCTCCCTCAGCAGCTCCTCATAAGACTTGTGCTCCAGACCGCTCACCAGTTTTGTTGCCCTTCTCTGGACACATTCCAGGGCCTCAGTGTCTTTCTTGTAGTGAGGGGCCCAAAACTGAACACAATACTTGAGGTGCGTCCTCACCAGAGCTGAGTACAGGGGGATGATTACCTCCCTGCTCCTGCTGGCCACACTATTTCTAATGCAGGCCAGGATGGCGTTGGCCCTTTTGGCCACCTGGGCACACTGTCGGCTCATGTTCAGCCGAGCATCAACCAACACCCCCAGATCCCTTTCCTCTTCACAGTCATCCAGCCACTCAGTCCCAAGCCTATAGCGCTGCATAGGGTTAATGTGGCCAAAGTGCAGGACCCAGCACTTGGCCTTGTTGAACCTCATCCCATTCACTTCAGCCCAGCGATCCAGCTTATCGAGATCCCTCTGAAGAGCCTCCCTACCCTCAGGCAGATCGACACTACGTCCCAACTTGGTGTCATCTGCAAACTTACTGAGGGTACACTCAATCCCCTCATCTAGGTTATCAATAAAGATATTAAACAAGATGGGCCCCAGTACCAACCCCTGGGGGACACCACTTGTAATGGGTCACCAGCTGGACTTAACTCCATTAACTACTACCCATTGGGCACGGCCCTCTAGCCAGTTCCTTACCCAAAGAAGGGTATACCTGTCCAGGCCACGGGCAGCCAGTTTCCCCAGGAGAATACTGTGGGAGACCATGTCAAAGGCTTTGTTGAAGTCTGGTAGACTACATCAGCAGCCTTTCCCTCATCTACCAGTCTGGTCACCCAGTCGTAGAAGGAGATGAGGTTGGTCAAGCACGACCTGCCTTTCATGAATGCATGCTGGCTGGGCCTGATCCCCTGGATGCCACGCACGTGCCGTGTGATCTCACTCAAGATGATTTGCTCCATAACTTTCCCTGGCACCAAGGTCAGGCTGACAGGCCTGTAGTTCTCCGGATCCTCCTTACAGCCCTTCTTGTAGGTGGGAGTCACATCGGCAATCCTCCAATCCTCTGGGACCTCTCCAGATAACCAGGAACGCTGATAGATGGTGGAAAGTGGCTCAGCAATCACCTCCGCCAGCTCCCTCAGCACCGTAGGGTGGAGTCCGTCCAGTCCCATGAACTTGTAACAGTTCAGATGGAGGAGGAGCGCTCTGTCTCCACCTGAATCACCAGGGGTGTATTCTGCATACCAGAATTATGTTTCCTAAGGAATGTAGTGGAATTCCAGGATGCTGTTGGGGGGATACTGCAGTTACAAGGGCACAGAGAAATGGACAACGAAGGTGAAACCTGAAGCAACTAGGTTGTCAAATATGACTGTTTTTTCTTAATGACTTTTATAGGAGTTTCTGTGCTTAATTCAGTACAAAATTGATTGTTGCCCTGGAGACAACACAATACCATTGTTAGCTTTAAGTTCATTAGAAAAACTGATGTAACCCTAGGAATAACTGTGCCTCTTTTATTAATGAATTAGTAAAAATCTTTCCTCTAGATTTAATAATTCATGGTAATTTCAGCAAGGTGAATTTTCTTAAAACTGTACTTTTTCAGTAGCTTACATATGTATACAGCTCTGTCTCATAATATGAAATGAAGTGAATTCCACTCTTCATATTCAAAATATTGGCTCAATCGCTGACATCTCCTTCCTTGAAAATATCCAGAATGACTCAGTTAAGTCCGGAGCAAGTTCTGACTGGACTTCAGGCATGGGTTTGGGGTAGTTGACCTTAGGGAATCCTTTCCATCTTACATGGTTCTATGAAATAAATGGCATTAAATGAAACCAAAAGTCCTGAAAATAGTTAAAACATGTTAATACATGAATGTGCTCATAATTCAGGAAAACTAATGAAAAGGACATATTTGATTGTTTCTCTTTTCATTACTGCCTTTGCTTTTATTAAGAGAAAACATGAGACTAACTGTATATTGGGCACATGCTGTTTACTTTCTGACATAAAAAGTAGTCTGTTCTGTTTTCATGTAAGATTTCAGGTTCTGTTTCTTACCTACTTATTTTCTCGTAAAACTACCCTTAAGATCCTTATGATTCACGTGTTCCAAGTTGAGAACCATTTATGAAGCATTGCTAAAATATATCTTTAGTTTATCAAGCACCTAGGCCTGTTATTAAGGTTGTTTGTGGACAAAATCAGAAAAGAGTAACTAGATAGAAGTAAAAAAATGAGCTTCAAATTTTACCCAGAGCATAATGTACATCACAGAGAAAAAAACTGAAGCTCCTATTTTAAACATTATTTAATAAACACACTCCGTCCAACCGACCCTCAACAAATCTCTGGTAGTTCACACAGTTTTTCTATTTAAATGCACAACAAATCATACAATGTTGAAAATGTTCAGTTCTGGAAAAGATAATACATGACTCACAGAACGGATTTTCAGTTTTATCAAGAAGAGGAACCAAATGGTCTACATTTTTGTAACCAAATGGAAAACATTTTATTTTTATTATCTTTACAGTCATTCAATTTGTATTCTTTTCTAGCATGTATTCTACTACTGAAATTTGTTTTAACACAAAAAAATATTCTTGATCTCAGTTCTAACAGTACTTGCAACTTGCAAGTGGAGATCAGTGTCCCATTACAGTAAGTGTTGTCCACCTCATATAAAAAAAAATACTAGTGCTGTCTCCAAGATCTTTCACTCAAACAGATCTGCGGACTTCATATCTGTGATATTCAGTATCTTATGTGCATAAGGATTTTCTCAGTGAAAAGTTTTGCACAATAGAAGACTACAGGGTTATTGGAGAAAAGGGAGCTAAGGTCATGTGAGTTTTATAATCTATAAATTTAGAAAATAAACCTGACTGCTGCAGCTGTCAATTATATCTTTCTTTATTATGCAGAAATGTCAGCTTTTCTTTTGACCATTAATTTATACCTCTTTATTATTCAAATAGTGTGTGAATTAATGGTATGTTAATCAGGGTTACAATTTCAAAAAGAGAATTTACTAATCTTTTAAATGCTTATTCATATTAATTGAGCTAAGAGGAAGCACATAATTATTTGTCATTAGAATTAGAATGATACTTAATGCTGTCCCTCCTTTAATTCAAATTATTAAGGAATCTATGATATAATAAGCTCAGCACCAAAGTAGTGATAATTAAGGATAGTGGATTACTTTTTTTTTTTTTATAAAGCGATACTTAACTTTTTTTTCAAGTGAACAGAAAATGTCAATGAAAGTTAGATTTCTCTTACTTCCTGACTCAAGTGAATGGTAATATCCACAAGACAAAGCAGATCCAAGAAAGTTTATCTTGTAGTTCATTGTCGATGGTTTATGGCCTAGTTCCGTGACTAGCGAGGCGGAGGGATCTGCAGATTTGCTCCTCCGGAAAAGGGAAACAGGGGACCCTGAATAATTAAAAACAGCAGCAACAATCTGGGGAGAAACAAACTAATTTACTAAATATAGTATTGGAATGCAAGATAACACACTATAATACAATATAATTAGAATTGAAGCTAATAAATCAAATATACAGCCTACAGATGCTGCTGCAACATCAGTCATTCTCCTTCACAGAGTGATAATCTGTATTAATGAATGCAATCTTAGCTAATAAAACAGACAAAAGGACAATGTGGGTGGATAGTTTACAATTCATTTACTCTCATAGATTCATGGAAGTATTTTTGACTAAACAATTCATATTAAAATATCAACAGGGAAAGAAATAGAGGGGACAAGACTAATAACATTAAAGTCTCACAAAGAAACAAATATAACAGTCACAATGGTAATTATCCATACTATCACTGCTACTCTCAGTGGGCTGATTTGGTCTGAGCGGAGTAAAAATAGATGAGTTCTGAAATTGCATTCAATTTGCTTTGCCTCTGGTAATTGTTGCCATTTGATTAGAAGTAATGAAATGAATAAGTGTGTGTATATGTTTTTGTCTATTCAGAAAAATATCAATCTCTCAGATGTGAAGATGTATTATACTGAGTATTGTGCAACACACTTAGATACTTGTTCAAATCAGCCATAGTCTGTACTTATGGCATTAGCTTTGGACAAATATGAAGAAATTCTGTGAGTCTGTAATTCAGTTTGGTCCAGCTTGCAATGCAAATTTTTAAGAGCAGACATGATACACAAAATCACAGAATCACAGAATCGTAGGGGTTGGAAGGAACCTCTGGGGATCATCAAGTGCAATCCCCCTGCTAAAGCTGGTTGCCAGCAGTAGGTTGCACAGGAAAGTGTCCAGAGAAGGAGAATTTCCAGCCTCTCTGTGCAGCCTGTTCCAGTTCTCTGGCACTCTCAAAGTAAAGATGTGTTTCCTCACGTTTTTATGGAACCTCCTGTGTTCCAGTGTGTGCTCAGTGCTCCTTGCTCTGTCACTGAGCACTGTTGAAAAGAGCCTAGCCCTATCTACTTGACTTCTGCCCATGGCCTTTTGGCTCATGTCATGAGAGGCAGCTAGAGAATTTATCATTGTTCTGGTTTACCTGGCTCATTCCTCAGTCAGTTAATAGCACGAGCATGGACATTTGGGATCCCACCCTCAAGTTCTTCAGTTTCAATGTTGTCTCACTATGTTGGCCAGCCTGCTGACAAAGACTGCCCTGCCTCTTCTAGACAAATGGAGCCATCTCCACCTAACAAGTTACAATCCATGAAGAAAGTTCCATTGTTATGTATCATCTGGGAAGATTTCACACGCAAAGAGTTCAGACGTGAGGTTTTGTTTACTTGTTTTTATTTGAATGTATAACTGAATTCCCTTTTCAGACTCGTTGCATGTTTGCAGAATAAGATAAAATTATATTCTCCTCATTTTGCCTGGTCCCAGAACTGTTTGGTTTATGTATAACAACTACTTTGAAGATAAACTTGGGTAAGCAGGCAAAGTTATTCTTTAAAAAATTCTAACTTTATTTATTCAGGGGTGAAAAGACATGTTGTGAAAGAAGGAAAAAAAGCAGGAGAGATTTCAATAAAAAGAACTGGTTTTATGTATCTAACTGAAGTAAATTATATATAGGTTATTGAACAGTTTTTAAATACTACTTCAAGTTAGCTGTAACAATAAGAGTCTTCTTCTTCTAGGTAATTAGTCTGGTATTCTGAGTCTATGTTGGTGTTGTACTCCCAGCTGCATCTATGGGTTTTCAGAATAGTTATCTGATTAGAAGTCACACTGCAAGAGTTCTACATTTGTTGAAAAATAAATATGTAAACATAGGTTGGAAACTAAAGGAGTTTGATATACTTGATTATTTTTCATTAAAATCTCTTAAAGTTTTATGTAAAATGAGAAGGATGAGTGCACCTCACTGACATGCTAATTGCATATTTAGATCTTGCAGCACAGCAACTGCTAAGGCAGTGGGTAAGGAGAGAATTAAGCCAGCTAAAAATAGCCAAATGGTATGTATCTTCTGAGTAGAGCATGCTGGAGAAAGAGTGAAAATTGTCATGCACAGAATGACAGAATCACAGAATGGTTGAGATTGGAAGGGACCACTGAAGGCCATCTGGTCCAAGCCCTGATCAAGAAGGTTGCCCAAACCCCTGTCCATTTACCCACACATTAGAAAAAACAAATGTCTTCAATAGTCCTCATATTTTTAATGTTGGACATAGAAACTGGGCATTGATTTTTAAGAGCAAAGGAACCAGAGCTGATAGTATGTGAGCTGTGGGGTTTTTTTAGAGGGAGGGATCACGGTGTGACAGAGATAATACAAATTATCTGCATATTATCTAATAACTTATTGTTAAATATATCATGCAGTGTTTATGATAGGAGAGCTGTTTCCAGGTTTATGACTAGCAGAAGCTGACCTCCTGATTTCCTGCTTTCACTTTGTGCTAATTATCTTAGTCTAAGTTGAAAAAAAAAAGAAGAAAAAAAAAGAAGAAAAAAAAAAGAAAAAAGAAAAAAAGAATGATTGGCATTATTCATTCAGGTAAAAATTTCAAAGCTTTGCATGCAGAGATGTCTCACTATTAACCACCCTCCATTCTCCTCAATTCAGAGTATTGGGTGTAGCCAAATATCAGTGCCAAAGTTCTGTTTGGAGAACCATAGCTCAAATACAAACATGAAAAGCCAGCAAACGAGCACTCCATCACCCTGATGTGAATATAAGCAAACATTTCCAAATCTTCCTGCCTCTGCTTAGATGGAAAAGTCATTTTACTTTCATTACACAAATCACAGACAAACCAACTGATGTAGCTCAGACCTAAGATACTGAATTGTAAATGAACTGGCTTTGCCACCATTTTAATTATCAGTCAAGTAAACTCTGTGTAGGAGAATAATATGAATAGAATTCATTTGGAAAGTTAAATTTGGATGAGAAAAGATAAATTAGCCTTTTAGATATGTCACAGGCCTTATTCTTCCTGACTCTGGCTGTTGTGCTTGTACATATAGAGCTCCTTTTGAGTTTACTGAATATACTTTCTATTTTCCTTGTAAAAATGAATAATTACAGCAAATGTTTCTAAGCAATAAAGAAGCATCCTGCAAAACAAGAACAAATTACTGTTCTGAAAAACAAATTGCAAGTCGTGGCTATTATTAAAAAAGACCGATTAGTTCTATTAAACACACTATTAGTTTGCAAGATTTAAATTTGTTTACATGAAGCTGTTGACTCTCTAATACAAAAGTTCTGTTAGTATTTATTTAGCAGTTATATAAAGAGAGATTATATGCTTAAAAGGAAAGCAGTACATCTAAGCGGTCACTTCTCTGGAACAATATAGAGTATGAAAATAATGTTGCATATATATTCCAAAAAATAAGTGTTACATTAAGTGTAAAAATTGTGGTTTTAGTGTAAATATTACTCCTGGGACAACTGAATTGTTAGAGAGAGTCATCACTATTCTTAAACATCTTCATATATGTAATTAACCACTTACTGAATACAGTGCTTGTTGGGAAAAAAGTTTGCTCATACTTCTAAGTATTTTCAGAGTTTCCATTTTAGAATCTAACTATACTTTCTAGTGAAAGCTGCTTCAGAGCTACACTGAAACCCCCTCTATGCCCAGGAATCCCAAATGTTTGTAGCGGTGTGGCACTGTAGGGCAGTGCCACACTGGCACTGGCTGCCCAGAGAAGCTGAGGATGCCACAGCTCAAGACCAGCCTTCTCTGGAGGTGAATAAGGCCAGGTTGTATGGGGCTCTGGGCAGCCTGAGCTAGTGGGTGGCAACCCTGCTCACAACATAGAGGTTGGAACTGAATGATCTTTAAAGGTTCCTTCCAATCTGAGGCAATCTATGATATGATTCTATGATTTCTGATTGTAGGGAAGGTGGAGAGATGCCACTCTGCTACATCTGGAACCTCAGCGACAGAGGTGTATGTTTTAAAAATATTCAAATGAAATGCTTTTAATTCAGGCATTCAGTAGTGCATCTAACAAGATCTGAATCATATTACTATAGATTACTACATTTGGGGCATCAGCTTTTGGTATCAGTGTTTGGCTCTTATTTATCCATGAAGACTCATTCAAGAACATTCAGCAGAAGAAAAGTGTAGGAGTATTCATGAAAGAACACACTCTTCCTGAATCCCTTAAGAGTCCATCTGTGCCTGAAGTTTCATATAGTGAATGTATAAAACATAAACATTTTGTTCACACCTCCTCAGTTATCCACATTTTCAATCCATATGTGGTATCTGTCTCTAACCAGTCTAAATGGCAAAGGCCCAAGGTGAACAAATTCTCAGTATCAATAAATGTCAATAAATATTTTCACTTATTTGCTGTAAATTAAGCACTACACTGTATTACTGTACCAAATTACCTTGTTTACTTGATTGCAAAGAGCAGATAAGAAAATCTCTTTGAACCCTTGTCTAGTCATCATAAATACTTTGACTGGATCTTATATATATATATATATATATATATTTTTTTTTTTTCCAGTTTTGACAGAGTAAAGATTAAACTTTGACCTTGAATTGCTTTGGTCCCATCTCAGACTGCTCTGGCTAAGAGGACAAGTGTTTGGATGTTCTGTGCATATTATTGTTTTCTTCATAATTCTATTAAATTTAATTTTATAAAGTTCTTATTCAGTTAAATGAAGCAAAATAAAAGCACAGAACAAAAACATAAGACATTTTGCTGCCTTGGAAACCTTCTAAGTCACTACAAGGCATTTTTTCATCACGCTTTCTAAATTTAAAAAAAATTATTGCCATAAAAATGTTGGGTTTTTTTTTGTTGTTTTTGTTTTTGTTTCATTTTTTTTTCCTCTTCTTGAAATTCAGCAATTGTTCAGGTGAGACTTCATGGGTATGTCATATATTTTTGTGAAAAAAAAAAAGTTTTTGAATAAGCAGCCTACAAGGATTCCAAGACTCAAGCTGAATTTTCACACTTATTAGGGCTTTGTTCTCTGTCAGAACTAACATAGATCTTCATAACTAATCCTAATTAATTAGACAATTCCTGAGAACCTTTCAGCTCCCCTTTCCAAATTCCAGTAAGGTAAAATTCAGATTTTATGTTTTGGTTTTGTTCATCAAAATAAATTACTTTGGAACCTTATTGACTATTGCCCATCTCTTGAAATAATCTGTGTAAAAAAGAAAGAACTGATTCAACAACCTGATGATACATCATTAACCACAGTTCTGTGAATAGTTGTGATTTTAATCTGGAGATTCTTCGTCATGTGATTCAAGGCTTTGCCTTTCCTTAACTTTCACATGTAATACTGAAACAATTGTTTTAACTCAGATTTATGAGGAGACCTAGGCACTGAGGTCTTTTTGCATCCTAGTAAGACACTTGTTTCCATGGTTACTTAAATTCCCTATGGTTTGAACAAATAGATGGTGTGGCCAAGGACAAAATCCACTGAAGCTAAAATTCTGCTTCAGAGATGTCTCCTGCTGTTTGCCTCAGAGCTCATAGGTGTGGGTCACTCCAAATGTAATGCCTCCTATTTGTTTTCATGGAAACTACAACAGATATAGAGCACAATATCACTATCTGATAAAGAAAATTCTCAGCTAGAAAACACTATTTTTCAAAATAGTCACCACAATTAGCTATGTATTTTGCCAGTAATGAATGAGAGCCTGCATGCAGTGCTTAGAAAAACCTGCACCGCCCACTTTTTTACAGTTACTATGATAGCATAATTGCTAGGAAGATGTTACCCAAATGGCCCATTTTTCACCATCTCAAGCAGATGGAAGTCAGAAGGCTTCAAATCTGACTATATGCTGGTTGTGGTAGGGCAGTCTAGCTAAGAATGGCAATGGGCTCCATGGTCCTCAAACTGGTACGGGGCTTGGTGTTACCATGTTGCAAGAGGAAGGTTGTCTTCTCTCCTGATTCAGGAGGTTCAAGCCTTCAGTGTAGTTAGCACCATGATGGTCAGAGTTCATGGTTTGTCCAGGTTCCAGGACATCCAGAAGGATCACATTTCTTATCCACAAAACCAGTGCAACTCACTTAACCTCCTGAAACACTACAGTGCCTTGAACTTTTTCTTCAATGAGGAATTCACCACTACATGAACTGCCATTTTGATTCCACAGTGGTGACATCACATCTCATAACCTGTAATGGTGTGATCCAGGAAACTGTCATCTTCATCCTCATATTCATTCAATAGGTCCTGACAAACTTGCATATGGTGTTCTTTCTGCTTCTGTGAGAGCATTCATGAGATCCACCCACACAAACTTTGTGATATTTCAATGATGCCACCACCGTTTCAAATGCATTAAAGCCAAGATTCAGCTTCATACACAATTCCATGTTTGCAATCCACTGATTTGCATGGCTGAGCTGACTGAAGTGCTCTTCATGTCGTGATGTGACAGCTGTACATGGCAGTTCAGAACATGGCTCATCTTTCACATTGCTATTGCCACTGCTGAAACACACCTCCCACCACCTGACTGTACTCACAACCACTGTTTGATCTCCATAAATGTTCAGCAGGCATCAGTGAATGTCAATGGGTGCATGAATTAATTCAATGACAAATCTTTCTTTCATACACACTTCCATGTCAGACATCGTTTTTTTCAGACTGCTCCTCTGGTTGCCGTCTGTCACATGGCAGCAAAACTGTTTGAAAGTTTGACAGAAAGATTCAGTCTCTACTGCCGTATCGCCAACATCCACCTCTGACATCTGCCTCATGGAACAACATAATAAAATAAGAGGCATTACTTTTGGAATAGCTGCTGTGTAACAAAAAGATGTTACTTGGACTAGGTATGACTTTACTTAACATTTGAGCACTAAATTCCTCCCTTTCATAACATAGAGAAAACGTGCTATACTAAGAACCTTTTAATTTTACTGGTAGAATGAGCTAAAACTTGTCAGATATTTCCATTTTAAAATATTGGTTTATTAAACATTTTATCTTAGAAACAATCATATTTATTTGTTTATTTTGTATTTATTTGTTAATAAATGTATTTATTTATTTATCTTTATTCTAAGTGAGGTGTGATGTTCTACGTAGAATTCATTTGCAATTCCATGGTCTAACTGCTAGGCAGAAAGACACATAAACTAAGAAAGCGTATCTTTGAGAAAGAGAAATATATACACACAGAGAGAAATAAAACATAACATATAGTGACTCCAAACTTGAATCTGTGTTTATTCAGACAGGCTTAAAATGTTCATTTCTTTTTCTTTGAGGTTTTCTGTTGGGTAAAACATTAAATCATATGCTTGTATATTAGGATTGGTTTTCTCACAGATTATATCTTGCCCTGGGTGAAAACATTATTGAGAGTCAATATCAGTGCATGCCCAGTTACTCCTCAATTCAATAAGTCCTTTTTTGTCAGTACCTTCCTGTTTTGCTTTTCACTCTGGATGATCACACACTCTCCCTGAGGAATCTCCCAGCCAGCATCTCTGCATGGCTATATTTTTGTATTTCAGTGCTCAGAATATCTAAAATGTGGTTTTATTCATTTTAGAACTAGCTTTGAAAGAATATCCTAGGGTATGAAGTGATATTGAATAGTGGAGCATAAATGTAGGTGAATAAGTAGCCAACTCTGTAACATTACCATCCTCACCATAGAGGACTGACGCAATAGCCTTGCCATACTGACCTTGTACTGGACAGCCTTCATTTTGAGGGTTGTTTCTAACTGAATGTGAATATGTTAGTATCCTTTTCTAAATAAAATATGAGATGTCACTCTGAATAAATGATCCAGGGCTTGAGAATATTTGAATTTGCTATGATTCATAATAAACTTTTTTTTAGATGTAGCAAGAATATGTGATACACAAAAGGTATGTTCTAGAGCCAAAGAAAACCTATTTTTAGGGAAGAAAACTTAATAGTCAACAAATACAGTTCTCTGTTTATAGATGAACCTCATTTCATGTTACAAGGAGATTCATTACTGTAAAAATCGAGCTTCATTCCTTTTATGGTTAAACCTTCTATGTATTTGAATCATATATTAAAGCTGTTGCTTGCTCTAGGAGAAGCAAAAATTTCATAAGTCTTAAAATATATGGTGTATATATAATCCGCCCCCTGATTAATTAGGATTTCTATAGTGTCTGACAATCAGACGTTTTCTCCCTCCTACTCTGAGAGACTGTCATGAAAAAAGCCAGAAAAAATAGCATTTCAAAGACATTCAATCCTGATCTGAACATGGGAAAACATCTGCAAATTCAAAGTTTTTGCATGTGCAGAAAGGAACAACTATATTTAGGTGGCTTTTTCCTTCCATTTTTTTGTCATTGTAAATGTGGAAAGTCACTTTTTCTCCTCGTCGGTCCTTACCAGGAGGAGAAATGAAGATGGAGAGCACCGCAGGATCAACTTCAGCACATTCTCTTTCAAAGTAAGGTGGCATTTATACAGGGAAAATTGGAAGATGTTTGGGAAAATGGATAATATGTGGGTAGGTTGATTGTATTGATCATCTAATATTTGCCTTCAGCTAGAAGATGAATATACTATACAGAATTAGAGCTTGTCCTGTGTTGTGTGACCAGATGGGATATTTTAGATGTGTCTGTAATAAGCTGAGATCAATTCTGACAGACCTAAAGGTCAGCTGAACTAGGAGCACATATTCACATTGTAAAGCACAGTGTATGTTGAAAGTTAAATTCTCCATTACTAAGTGCATTTCATATATCTATAACTGTTATCTATGGCATGCTGACTTTAACATCAAAAAGATGTTGAGATTGTTTCTAAAGGAGGAATTTTATAATGCACTTACTCTTGCTTTAAGATGAATTTGCTCTTATTTTAGATCACAGCCATAAGAGTGGCTTCTGAGTGTCTTAATGAATAAAAAGATAAATTTTACTTGTGGATTTGTTTGGTGCTTGAAGTGTGGAACTAAGCACAGATTTGACAACTTCTCAAAACCACTAATAACAAACTTTTCTTATAGCAGTTTGCACGAATTCCATTTCTTTTGCTTAATATACCATAAAACCTTGATTTTTTTTTTCAATAAAGGTAACTTATTTAAAAAAAAAAAACAAAAAACTGTTCTTCGCTAAAAAAAAAAAAATCATTATCAGGTTATATCAATCTAGGCATACATGTTTTTAAAATATTGTCCTTTACTGAAAACTAGGTAAATAATAATGACAAGAGAAAAATAATTGCTTGTATCATTCTTTTGATCTTTGAGTTAAGTTAATGTGAGATCTTTATAGTCTAAATCATTAATCTCGTTTTAAGTGACTGATGCCTCTATCCACTCCTATCCACAGTCAGTGTCATGTTGATAGTCAAGTGTTCCTCTAGCAATTCAGAAGCATAATTATGCACTACAGTTGTGGCATAAAGGTTAATTTGAGAGAGGTTATTTGAAACATTTATTTTTCAATACATTATCACTGTCTAAAAATTTTTATGGTGGTCTCTATACTATTTTGTCAAGTCTTTATGAAAAGGAATTGGTGTAAGCATAAGTGTACTGAATATGACGGACTACTTTTCGAGTTATATACTTTATTCTTTTTTGGTATACAATTAATCTTTTCAGGAAATTTGAATGAAACTTCAACATAAAACTTTCAATACATTAAAATGAAAGTGCAAGATTGTAAGCTAACAAATGAACTGCATCCTTTACCAGCTTTATTAATATGAACAGTATGTTTTGTTCTGGAAATCTCTGTTTCAGGCCTGGATATCCCAGGAGCAATCCTATCTAGAAAATGCTTAGACGATGAAAGATTTGGGGAGAAGTGAAGGCACTTGATAGATGAATTTCTGCCTCCAGCAAAAATCACAGGGGTCGTAATCTACAGGAGAGAGAGTTATGGGGAAACAGTTATGGGAACAGTTCCAATTGCTCCACAGCACTAGGGAAAACTGTGTCCTTAAATTTTCCTGGAAAATTGAAGGAGCTGACAAAATCTCTTCCTCTCCTTTCCAATACATATGTGTTTTCTTTCCCCAGTTGGTGGTCAGCTGGGCTTTGGGCCAAAGTATTTCTTGTTTTTAAGATGCTGTTATTTAGTGTGTTTTTAACATTGTCATGAGTCACTGCATGAAGAAGATAGTGTTTTCAACATTTATGATTGAACTTCTCTCTTTTTTTTTTTTTTTTTTTGGAGTGCATCCAGTTGGAATGTGGAAGGGAGAAAGAGAGCTGAATAATTTATTAAGGCAATAGTGCTTGGTTAGATTTTAATCTTTATTATTGAAGGAGAGATCAATAAATCTGTGCTTTTATCCAGAATTTTGTTCTTTCCTTTAGGGAACCTGTCCTTCTTTCAAAAACTATTGTGTCACATGCTTTATGATTTAAAATGGAGACATAATAAGAAATGACTTTTATTGCAATCTACCTATGAAATAATGCTGAAAGAGATCAATAGAACAATGAATAAAAAGCAAAGATCCATAAGGATGATTGATGTCAGCTCACTTGTCTTTTCTTCTGCTGTATGACTTAGACTAGGAGAAGTGATTCAGTGTAGAGGTGAATATATCCAGTCTTTCTCCTCTTTTAACTCCCCTTCCATGCCTACCCCCGGTTCTGTATAACTAAAATGAAAATCAAACTGCAAAACATTTTCAAGTTTTACTGATTGTAGAAAGGAGGTCCATAGAGTGAAAAGTTGGGTTAATTAGACCTAGGTGTTCTGCTTCTAGTGTCTAGTTTCATCTGTGCCTTTCAATACAATTGCAGATACAAAACTTAGATTTGAAGTACAAACAGAAATTTGAGTGTAGATTATTAAATTATTATATCAGATAATTGGCTGTTCTTCCTCCTATACTAGTTTTCCTTTTCTAAATAGATAGTGAAAGTTGCTATGCATTTTTTGTGGCTGGTATTTGTTTGGTTTATTCACACTTGTGACAATTGGCTTCCTTTATTTATTGTTTATCTTCCTAAGCAAAGCTCTCATTAATGAGTTTTCTTGTTCTCTCATGGGAAGAACTGTAGATCCTACACAATAGAAAGTATTAACAATGATTTCTATTTTTGGAATCTGAATGTTTTTAGGGCAATGTGATAGAAAGTTAAGGCTCTTGATAAACTCCACAGTCATCTAATTTTTACCTGTTTTTCATAACTTTGCTTTCTTCCCCTTCAGTCCTTCCTAATTACAGAATTATAGGAAAATATCCATTATTGCAGAAATATGAAAATTCCTGTTAGTAAATGATAAAATTGGAGAAATTGTAGGTTGGAAATGAAAGCTGTTTTAGGATGCTTATCTAGAATCTCAACACTGTGACGATCTTTCCATTTTCCGCCTTACAGTAGTTGGATTCTTTTCATTTCTCTTGAGTGATAAGATTTCCACAAATTATTGAATGGCATGTTAAGATTCATGAAGAGGCAGCCACAATGTAGAACCTCAGTAAGACAAATAGACTTGTTGATGCATTACTGTCATAGCTCTTCAATAATTACCCATATGTTCAGAAAGGTTTAAAATGTGCCTGTCATTGCCATGCTAATTATGGACTGTAGCAAAGCTCATTTTTCATTACTGGGATCATGCCATGCTTGTGGAGTTTGATAAGTTGTTTGTTCTGGGTTGATGCACTGCAGGTTTTTTTTGGAAGTTTTACATTTGAATTGCAAATGGATTAGGGGGCGGTAATTTTTTTTTAAACTTGCATACATTTCAGGTAGCATAACAGACAAAATCTTGCTAAAATAACCTGAGCTCAGTAATTAGGAGCATAACTCTTTATCTTGAAATATTATTTTTTTAAATGAAAGAAGCAGAATGCTCAGATTTTTTGCACATTACTGCAGTATTTAAATAGAAAACAAATCTTTAATTCCTGTATTCTCTATGTGCATCTCTCATCTTTGGGAGATCTCTGTTGCTATCAAAATAAACTTTCCCATTGAGTTTTCTAAGTGTTTAAGGGATTTGGAAACTGACCCCACTACAGTTGATTTGACTGGATGGTCATAGTCTAGAAACAGTTCATAAAATTGTTGGGTTTATATTTTTTAGAAACTTCCAAGTGCGTGAGACCACAAATAGGTCCCACACTTCATATAATATCTTAAAATTATATTATCCAGTGAGCCTCTGAGTTACTGATGCTCATGCTAAAAACAAAGTTTATTATGAGCGTTATATGTACTTATCCAAAATATAATTTTATATACATGCATGGCTACTTTAGAAGAAAAGTTTTTGTAAAACAAAACTGTCTAATAATCTGATTAGATTTCTGATTCTAAATCTCTCTCTCTCTCTTTTTTTTTTTTTCCCCATATCTTGAAAGAAAGTTTTGTCCTTATTGTGAGTAAATAAATGTAATACAAACTTTAATTGGAGATAAGGTCACATTTTTCTTCCAAACTAACAGGCTGCAGCATGGTCTGGAGTCTCAAATGTATATTTTGTATGTGCTGCAGTTTCTGTCCTGCTGCATCTTCTAATAGAGTTTGCATGGGGAAGTCATGATAAGAACATTAACTTTTAATCGAAGTCAGAGTTCTGGAGTGAGACAAAAGTGCAGAAGGGGCCACTGAAAAGTAATTTGTCCCGAATTCGTGCCCCAGACACTTGCATATGATGACATAGCTCCTACACCTCTGCTCTATTTCCCTGCTTACTTGACCTGTCATGTAGTAATTTATGCACTGGGTTGGAGAAATATGAAGTCTAGGTTCCTGCTTACAGTTTCCCTGTATTTGCTGCCCCTGGAAAGTTTTCTCGTTCCCATAGTGCTAAAAATTGATTCTATAGTTTTCTTTAAGCTGTAATTTCTTTTCCCCTGGAAAATATGTTGAAAGCCAAGCACTTTGTGTATCTGTGCCTAATGTCACAGATTATAACATAAAACTTGTAATCTTGTCCTGTCCATTCCAACAGGGATCATTCAGAGGGTGAGAACTGTTTCTTTTTATAGATTTTTTCCTATGGAGTCTAAAACAGTTAGGTACCCACTGAATAAATAAATATAGCCAAATGCCAATAACAGTCATACATTCAACTTCCACTTCTTAGCTTTGAACATTTTTCAGATAAATAGTAGGAAATTCAGACATAAACAGGCTTGTCAAGACCTCACTTACTCCAAATGATAGCAATTAAACCAAATCTAGTGTGCATTAAAGACATCCTGATTTCAAAAAATGAAACACATGAAAACAAATGAGCATCAAAATTTTGTACAGCATAAGAATTGTCTCTATAACAAAGCTTTTAAGATGATATTGAAATGAAGAATCTTTTATTTATTTATTTTTATTTTTGTGTCTGAGTAGAACAACAAATGAAAACAACTTGGTAGGAGATGCTGTTTTTGTTCAGCTTCCAGCTGTGACTAAATCAGAAATGCAATACACTTTTTCAGTGATTCATTTCTTACAAAATTGTTAGGTTGAGGATTACAGATTCAAAAGACTAGATGTATTTGTATAAGCATGTTCTAAATGTTAATTCAAAACTTGATCTTCTGATGTGAGCCTTCAGTTAATTCTTGCTCTAAGTCAGTTGTAGCCTAATTTTAAGGACTGCAGACTCACATACTACAGAGGTGTGAGGAGGTCTGTTTGTTTACTCCTTAATCTGGTAGATGCTATACTCATTTGGTATTTGTGTATCTTTTACATGACTTAGCAGCGTGAAGTGGTGTAATGATCACGATAAATCAGGTATTCTGATATAAGGAAATGTCTTTTGCCTTTCATTTAGATCAGTAAAGAAAAATTGAGAGGAGCAGTACAAGAAATACAGATAACAGTGCAATTCAATAACTAAAGAGATGATATGTGCTAATTCTTTTCTAATGACCTGAAGTTGCTAGAGTGCTGAATGTCCAGTATTTATTTATTTATTTATTTATCTTCCTCTGTTACTGTAAAGAAAAAAAAGATAAGTTTTGTTTGTAGGTTTGTTTAATCCCAACTGAACACATTTCAAACCTCAGTATTTCAACTCTTGTCAATAAACTCGTTTTGTATTGTGACAGATTTTTAGATTCACTGACATTTTTTCTCTCCAAGTTCACTGAGCATTAACCTTCATTAATGTCCTAGAGGTCTTGTTTGGATGAGGGAATCGGACCTGGGCAGAGACGTTGTCCTAGCTGGCTATGTCTAGCTGCCAAATGAAAGCAGAAATTCTCAGAGATGGAAATGCATTATTAGATATTTGAACAGAAATTAAAAATTAAAGGGAAGTGGAAAAGAAGTAAAAATTGAAGCTGGTAACTAGAAAAGAGCCAGAAGAGAAGACAAGTGGGAGAAAAGACTGGCAAAGCAAAGACCCTGGGGAAAATGCATGAAACTGTGCACAGAACAGTCAACCTCATTAAGAATATAGTATGAAGAACTGAAAACTTGAGTAGGTGCTTCCTACTCGCAACCCAATGGGCATAAACAGAAAAAAACTCTGACTTTCTGCAGCTTATTAATGGTTGAAATTATTTAATCATCTCCTCACAGAGTCTGATATTATGTTCTAAAAATCTGTTACCATAGGGAATGAAGTTTTGAAATCTTAAGCAATACAAATTTTACTTTATTCCCTTTCCTCCAATGCGTGATGTCCTTGACCAGTTCTGTATGCCATAGAAGGAAATGATCTGTTTCAGTTTCATGTTCCAATGGATATAAATCTCCTTTTCATTACCAGCTTAAATTTATTTAAATGAGTTTTCATGTGGAACTAATCCTTAAATATCAATACTTTCTCTAGAATTTGCTAGTTTTTCACTTGTAGAGAAATACTGATAAGAAGACTGGCATCATCTTCAAATTTAATTGAAACCCTGGTAATTTGTAGCTACATCACTGGAAGTTTGAAAACTTGAATAGCTTTTCTGGTAACCTCCCTTTTACCAGATTTATCACTTCAGCACAACTTCTTTAATCTTAGAATCATAGAATCATAGAATCATAGAATCCTTAGAGTTGGAAGGGACCTCTGAAGGTCAACTGGTCCAACTCCCCTGCAATGAACAGGGACACCACGGCTAGATTAGGTAGCCCAGCACCTGATCCAGCTCACCTTGAAAGTGTCTGGAGATGGGAGACTTCTTTGTATCAGTTCTTTATCTTGACTAACAATTCCTTTTTATCCTGTTTTAATTTTCTTTGAGAGTGTGTTAACTGCTTTCAGAGAGTCTAGATTCACTACATCTCCTTTACCAATATATTATACAAAATATATTTCAAAAATGTGGTATTTATCCATGAGATTGATTAATTCTGTGCAATTCACTTTTGGCAAGCCTAGTACTCAGTCATTACCCTGTCTGTAATTATCTCTTCACAGAGTGTTCTGCTGTCTTGCATGCTGCTGGGGTCAGATTCATAGGTTTGTTGTAGTTGAGATCACTGCCTTTTCTTAAGGCACAAAGAGCTGTACACCCTGTTGCTAAGCAGCTTTCTAATCTGCTTGCACAAAAAGAGAAAAAAAGTTACTCATGACACATTAAAGTAAGTGTGAGTTTTAAGTAGAGAAACTACTGTGCAAATATTCCAGAATAAAGGTCCATATTTTATTTCTGACTAAGCGTAATCCACTTTACTACTTTTCATCCTTTCTTCCCACCACCCTCTCTTCAGATGATACTTGCACTATTTGAAAATGAACTCTAGGAACACTTAGAAGGTGTCTGGTGCAGCTCCCACTGGTTCCAGTTTATGCTGTCCTTTCACTGAATTCCTTAGAAGAGTTGCTATCCAGGAAGTGACAGCTTTATACTACATTTTGCAGAAGGTACTTCAGAAATATGGCTTGAAGAAGATGAGAAAGATGATTCCATCCAAGTTAGCATTTTAGAATTCTGGTCTATTCTGTGACTATCTCCTAGTGGTTCTGACTGAATGGCTGAGGTGCTGGGACTTGTGCTTGGGGCATACATAGGGAAGGACAGAGATTCTCTCCAGCCTTAATGACCTCCAAATCTGTTACCCAGAGGATGTTCTCTATTCTCTAGATTTATTTCCTTGTGCCTCTCTCCCCACCATCAGTTGATACACTCAAAATAGTTACTGTGTCAAAAAAAGAAAAAGAAAAAACCAACCACATATATATGTAGAGTTGAGTGCTTATGATTAATTTATCAGTCTAATTCATAGAATCATAGAATCATTTGAGCCAGAAGAAACCCTTAAAGGTCATCTAATCCAATTCCCGTGCAATGAACAGCGACACACACGTATAGCTCAGTCCATGTGCAAAGACCTGTCCAGCCTGATCTTGAATATCTCCAGGAATGGGGCACCTCTTTGGGCAACCTGCTCCAGCTTCTCACCACTCTCACTGTAAAAAGCTTTTCTTTATGGGAAAAAAAATTCCCTTAATTAAAATGCAGTAGTTATTGTTAGTTCAGCCATAGTAATACTACTGTTTGCAGTCCAAATTAATACAGAAAAGCCTCAATAATACAATGAAGACTGTTATGAAGGAAAACTTGCCTAGTAACCACACTTTTTCTCTAGTGTTATACACACATTTACAGTGTCCCAGAGACCCAAGGATAACAGAGACAGAAGTGGACAGGATTGTCAGCAAATTGTCTGCTTCACAAGCTATCCATTGATAGGACTTTTATCCCTGTATTGGGATGATCCTTCCTCCTCTATCTTTATTTTTATGCATTTTCATAATCTGAGCAAAGGCAGAGAGTGGCAATGGAGGAGCAGCAGAAGTGAAGCACTATGAATTGACCACATTCCTCACTCACTTGTTCTTCTTGGAGGAGGAAGTGGGAGAGAGTCAGTGGGGGGAGGTATTTGTAGTTTGCTTTCAGTTCTCACTGCAATGATCTGTTAGTATCTGGCAATAAAATACATTAATGTCCTATTTTGACCATGATGTCTTTATCTCAACCCATGACTCTTATCCATTGTATATTCTCCCAATATTTTTCAGAGCATGGGAGGTGAGAGAGCTGTGTTTTGGAACTTAGCTTTCTATCAGTGTGAAAGTACCATGATAAGAAGTATCAGCACAACTTACTACTTACCAGATATATTTAAAATATTTAGAAACTGTGTACGATAAAAATCTCTCAAAATGTGTTCTGTAGTGCCTTATGTTTTCATTTTAGAAAGGAGATGGACGTAATCTCATTCTATTCAAATCTAGATGCACCCCATTTCAGTACAAGGTTGACTTCAGATTACAAAGTTTTCATCTCTTCAAGTTCAAGTATATAAAGTCCAAAACCAGCAAACAAAAGATATATTTTCAGAGGATAGCAAGTGTAAACTCCAGTCTTAGGGAGTCATAAATAAATATATATATATATATATATTCAGTTCGTATTTTGAGCCTAGTCCTGTCAGTCAAACTAAGCTATTATTAACTTATACATTTGATAATAGATCAATGATGATGTTCAGTGAAAGAACTGAACAACAAAAAAAGAAGAGCACTAGTAGTAATTTTGTGATCAGAGTATTTTTTTCATTGTGGGACATTAAGGTTTTATTAATGCAAAAGCATTGACAAATAGAGTCAGTTCTCTGTGCATCAAATCTTTGACCATCTGCTCTTTTCTATAAGAACTGCTGAGCTCAGTACAGCTATTGAAGGGAATCAAAGCTGCTGTCAGAAGGCTGTCATTTCTTTGTGCACAGATGAAAATTTTCTTTATATTTTGATAACACAAATATGATGTGGTGCCAGAAAAACAATTAGACTGGAGTCAACAGAATTAGACATGTGCACTCCAGTAGCTACCCTTTTATTTGTTTGTTGCACATAGAAAATTTAATCCAATACTCTTAATAACTTGGTCAGATCAAATTAATATCCTCTCTTATTCTAGTACTGAATTCCCACAGACCCCTTGAAACAGATACAGTTGCTCGACACATCTCCAAAGGAGTGAGTTTACTCTTGATGGATATCAGCATTGCTAGAATGCGAACCTCTTTTAGACTGTGAAAGAGAAGATAGCGGAAACTCTGTGAAGAATGATTTTCAGATGAAAAATATATTTTGTATTCCCTGTTGAAGTACTCTACCTCTTACTCCAAGGTTATAGCAAACCACAAGCCAATTGTATTCTGGTCTGAATTTTGTAGTTTCTTATTCTGTAGTTCACTATCAGAAGGGCAGAAGAAGATTAAATCAGATCAGTTTTTAAAAGATACAACTTTCAAATACCTATGCCTTTCAACATGTTTTGCTGAAATAAAGGTGCCTTCCAAATGAGTTAAGATGTGTAAGTAAATCAGCAGGCATTTCTAATAAGGTGAGCATATTTAACTTCATGGAAGGGACTGAACTCATGTTGTTTTAGTGCTGACTGTTACACAACTTGACTGCACTGTAGACTTTGGAGACCAGTCATACTGCCAAAGCTGCTCAACTTGTGGCTTAAACTACATCAGGACCATGCCATATCATTATATTAGCAAGTCATCAAAATAATCAGTAAACAATACATTCAGGATCAATATCAGCAATAAATCAGACAAACCACCTTTCCAGATTATTAGTAAATGTTGATGCTGCTTGGACAGCGTTCTATCTTTGATGAGAAAGGGCCTTAAGGGGTGCTGACTTCTGTACATGGTAAGTGTCAGTCCAGCACTGTTGACCCATCAGATGGGTGGAGGAACTTCACAGTATCTGGTGGGTAGACTGCTTCACCAGGCCTTGGATGGAGGTTGTGATAACTTCTGAAAGTGGGATGAATTGGTTTGACTGCAGCTCTATTCACACTGTAGTGTCTCTTCTCACAGTCACAAGTTTTCATGTTTCTTTGATGCTCTTTTCAGACAGAATTCTTTGATTGAAAAGTCCCTTGGTAATCTGGATCAATATGGTTTGTGGTTGATTTATACGGGCTTTGTCATTTTAATTTTCTTGCAGTGTTATATGTTTTGGGACAAACACTCTATCAGAAAGTTTCAGGTATTACACTCATACATTCTGTGTACACTCTTGGTCTTATCATTTCTAGCTATTCAAAGGCATTTTTCCAAGAAAATATTGTGCAGACTGTCCCACTGATAGGAAATAAAGAGTTTTGTTGGACTGGGTACTTTGTGAGCATGTGTTTGTTTGGATAACTTCTACCATTCTGAGATCAAGGGTGGGATGTCTGCCCAGTGGAAGAAAAGAAACACAGACAGATGAACCACCAAAATATATCCCAAATTAGAATCTTCACATGAGATTTTGAATGTTTCCAGGGTCAAGTCCTACTCTGCATCAGAAGTTACAGGAAGTGCATCTCAGTGTTCTGCTGCTCAATATAGTCCCTTCCATGGCTTTCTTCCCTTTTTCTTGTTATATGAAGTCTTGTTTTCTAGCTCATGTAAATAAAGCATCTTCAAATTTCAAACCTCTATATTTTTAGTGAATCAGAATTTTTTTTTTTTTCATGTCAGTCTAAAAAAAGCATCCACCATTTATCTTAGTGTCTTGCTTTCAGTCAGTAAATCAACATTTCTTAGCTTTACACTTAGCTGGAAATACAGTGTTGAAGACATTCAGATTTTTCAGTCCCATTTGACAAACATGAAAGAACATCCTATTTACAGATATATCAGTCTCTAGACAAAAGCCTTTCAAACTCATTATGATAATTTTGCAGCTTTACAATAGCAAATTTCTTCGGTTTTCTTGCTCAAAGATGCATGTCTGCATTCCAAATTCTTAAATAATCTATATACTAAGGAACAATATGCTTTGTTTTCCTCTTTTTCTTTTCTTTCCCCAAAAGCGTCATACCTCATGACTTTAAAAGGAAAGTGTAGCTATTTTCTATCCCTTATTCACTTGGAGCTTTAGACTTTTTACACATCACCAGTCTCAAATATAAACATTTATTTAGTTTTAAACCTGGTTATTACCTAAGTGAAAATTCATCAATCTTTCATTTCTCTCATGAAAACTCCTGCTCTAAAGTCTCTGAGGTAATAGAAGGACTTCTGTATTTTATCAGGTGAGGTGTGCTAAAACATTTTTGTTCCCATATAGCAGATTTATGGACTATAAAAGCCAGAAATATCCATTAAGGTGATCTAGTTTTGAAGTCCTCAATAAAACAGACTGTAGTACCTCATCCAGCACCCCTTACATGAAATTTAACAGCTCCATCAAATTATAACTTCAGAAAAATAAGATTTAGGACTTTCTCATGTTTTCACTTTTCCCTGATAAATTTTAGATTTTAGGTAGGCACTGAGTAATTTGGTGTTAGGCCAGTATTTTGAGTATCTTGAGTATTTTAGGGAGTGTGAGCAATTTAACTACTATAGTGCATAATTACACTGTGCGACCTGGCGTAGGAAACCTGCTTTGGCAGGGGGGTTGGACTCGATGATCTCTGGAGGTCCCTTCCAACCCCTATGATTCTGTGAATCTGTGATTCTGTGATTACTGTGGATTGCTACATCTGTATTGTAGAAGGTCTGAGAAAAGATGGATGTATGAAAAAAAGGTATATTCATTGGTTAAGATAACTTTATGCACTGATATTACAGAAGAGATTACCTCTCCATAGAAATCTTGACTTGATCAAGTACATTAGTCTTACATGTATCTCTTGTCTATAGCTCCCTTAGATAGACAGGAGCCTTCCTCTTCATTGTAGACTAGTTTCTTGTTACTCCTGAAACTCAGAGTAAAAGGACAGATGGAAGAGTTGGAGAGTGCATTTTATAGACTATTTGAGAAAAAAAAAAGTCTTAAGGGTAAATTATATACTCATGTGGATTCCCGCACTGTTGATTTTCTGTGCAAAAGTCAATTCTGTGCAGTTTGAAAGAGTTTAAGGCCATATTCCATTATCCACTTTTGTCTTTTTTATTCTGTTTCAGTTATAACAACACCTATGTACTCACTTGATCTAGTCATCCTGGGCTCCTTCTGCTCTCTGTAGTTAGATATTAGAAGCAATCCATCTTATTTTGAAGTAAATATCAAAAACACACTGGATAAATCATGTACTAGAAGTAGCTATTTAACTCCATTAACTAAAAAAGGAGCCAAGTGTGACAACGTTACAGATGAACATTTATCTCACAGACATCAGAATTTAAGTGAGATGAATCCCGTGCATACAGTCAAGAATGAGACTTGAACAAATGTCAATGAAAGATATGAGTCAGAACGTAAAATGACATAGAAATACATCACATACACAAGTTAGACTATGGTCATCATGCAAAAATCTCTAAAATGTCCAAGTGAACTGACTCACCATGAACTTCCATCACCTTCTGTTTTCCAGATTTTTCCTCCTCCTTTCTTTCCATACAGCCATTCATTTGTTGCATAGACTTGAAAGGTGGGAAAAATGTAGTACATTAAACCATAAATTGTACCCTTTTCTACCTTCAGAGATCAGACCTGAAACCAACATTTGAGTACTGATGTTCTCTGGAGAAAATAGTGTGGGTAATTATGTATACATTCCTTTTACTGTTTTAAGGAAGTAGTATCTTAATGTGTGTCCCTAAAGATAAAGACAGATTCTATTAAATTTGTAAATGAGGAAAACATATAGCATATGCCAAAGAAAAGTTAAAGAACCACATGTGTTTGGCTGATTAATGAGATTCATTGCTATGAAATTTCTTTGCAAGCTATAGCTCTATTTTTCATTTAAGTTTTATTTTATCACACCATAGAAGTAACATAAAGTACTCTGAAAAATAAATAGAACTTTTTAGTAACTCAGAGGGGGATGAATTATTTTAAGCTCCTTAAAAATTTCTCTTTTGGAAGACTATGCGACTTGTCAGCTGTACTTAGTATCCTACGTTGGCTCAAGGCTGATTACATTAATGAAATTAATAACTGGATAAAATATTCTAATACTACATCTTTTTTACCCTTCTGCTATGTTGAAAATTCAGTTCTTTCCTCCTGTATCACTCTCAGTAACTGTTATTGCCAGCTGTATTGGGCAACTGGAAGACAGCTCACTGGATAAATGGCCAGGATGCCAAAAACATAGAAACACAAGTCAGATAATGCATGATGGGATAAAAAAGCTTCTTGAATGTTTATAGAATCATAGAATCATTACATTTGAAAAGATCAATAAGATAATCTAGTCCAACTGTTGACTCATCTTCACCATGCCCAATAAACCATGTCCCTCAGTGCCACATCTCCATGTTTATAGAACACTTCCAGAGACCATGACTCCACCACCTCCCTGGGCAGTCCTTTCTAATGCCTCATTACTCTTTCAGAGAAGAATTTTTTCCTGAAAAGAATTGAACAGGAAAAATAAATTTTTCTATTCGCCAGTGCAAATGTCATTTTGAGACAAAAGTAGTGGGAAGAGGAGACAGAGACTGGATTAATAATGCATGGAGCAAAAACCCAGAAGTTGTTAGTACAGACACTTGTGGTTCCATAAGGCAACACCAGGAGTATCCCTCTCCAGGCTTCCTTTGGTAGCTGCAGATTGTCGGAGATGTGGCTCACAATAAACAAAAGCTGAGCAGGATTATCTATTTGCAGCAAGTATATGATAGAGCTTCTCACAGTAGCTGCAAACTCCAAAAGTGTTCGACATCTTACTATTGACTGCACAACTTTTATTTCCTGTAACCACAGCCCGTAGCTTTGGGTGAGTCCCTTCCTCTTGCCTTGCTCAGGGACTCCCATGCATGTATAAACACTGCAGCAGCTGGAATTTATCTGTGCTGATGGCCAGAGTCCAGGCTGTCAGGTCAGGACCACAATGAACATGAAGCATGACTGTCCTGTAGTCAGAAACATATGGCACAAGCATGCAATAGTCCCACGAGTTGGAACAGCAAAGGACAGCATGTGGTTGAATGCCAGAGCTGGAACTGCTAGGTGATGGCCAGTTGGCCAAATGGCTCTATGTTGCAGGGAAGACACAAATAAAAAGAAAGTAAGAGCAAAGGGATTGGCAAAACAGTGGAGTAATTGTGAAAGAAGAGCGCAATGGCTTTGGACTTTAGCTGCGCTGTTAATGAATACAGCCTGCACTCCAGTAAACAGCCCAAAGGTAAGTTTTATTTTGAACATCAAAATAATAGTGATTTACTGCAGGGAAGATCTGTGAATGTGAGCCATTTAAATATGAAAGCATATATCCCATGATTTTTTTATGAGACACACTGCAAGAACTTTAGTGGTAGAGTAGATCAAAGGTTCACTCTTGTGGCCAGCATTAGCCACTCACTACTGCAAACAAGACAAATTCCACTGATTTAAATCACAGAATCACAGAATTGTAGGGGTTGGAAGGGACCTCCAGAGATCATCGAGTCCAACCCCCCTGACAAAGCAGGTTCCCTACACCAGGTCGCACAGGTGGGTGTCCAGGCGGGTCTTGAATAATCTCCAGAGAAGGAGACTCCACAACCTCCCTGGGCAGCCTGTTCCAGTGCTCCGTCACCCTCACCATAAAGAAGTTCTTGCACACCTTGGTGCAGAACTTCCTATGCTCCAGTTTCTGGCCGTTTCCCCTTGTCCTGTCTCCACACACCGCTGAAAAGAGTCTGGCCTCGCCACTTTGCCCCCCACACCTTAGATATTTATAGACCTGGATCAGGTCCCCTCTCAGTCTTCTTTTCTCAAGGCTAAACAGACCCAGTTCACTTAGCCTTTCTTCATAGGGGAGATGCTCCAGGCCCTTCACCATCTTTGTGGCCCTCCGCTGGACTCTTTCCAAGAGATCCCTGTCTTTTTTGTACTGGGGAGCCCAGAACTGGACACAGTACTCCAGATGAGGCCTTACCAGGGCAGAGTAGAGGGGGAGGATCACCTCCCTCGACCTGCTGGCCACGCTCTTTTTAATGCAGCCCAGAATGCCATTGGCCTTTTTGGCCACAAGGGCACACTGCTGGCTCATGGCCAACCTGTCGTCCACCAGGACACCCAGGTCCCTCTCTGCAGAGCTCCTCTCCAGCAGGTCATCCCCCAACCTGTACCGCTGCATGCAATTATTCCTCCCTAGGTGCAAGACTCTACACTTGCTTTTGTTAAACCTCATCTGGTTTCTTACCGCCCAGCTCTCCAGCCTGTCCAGGTCTCGCTGAATGGCAGCACAGCCTTCAGGCGTGTCAGCCAATCCTCCCAACTTCGTATCATCAGCAAACTTGCTGAGGGTGGCCACTATCCCCTCATCAAGGTCATTGATGAAGATGTTGAACAAGACCGGACCCAGCACCGACCCCTGAGGAACACCGCTAGTTACAGGTCTCCAACCAGACTCTGCACCGCCAACGACGACCCTCTGTGCTCTGCCAGTCAGCCAGTTCTCAACCCACCTCACTGTCCACTCATCTATCCCACACTTCCTCAGCTTTGTTATAAGGATGTCGTGGGAGACAGTATCAAACGCCTTGCTGAAATCAAGGTAGACTACATCCACTGCTCTCCCCCCATCCACCCAGCCAGTGACAACATCATAGAAGGCTACCAGGTTGGTCAAGCATGACCTCCCCCTGGTGAACCCATGCTGGCTACTCCTGATAACCTCCTTTTCTTCCAATTGTCTGGAGATGGCATCCAGCACAAGCTGTTCCATCACCTTTCCAGGGACAGAGGTGAGGCTGACTGGCCTGTAATTACCTGGATCTTCCTTCTTGCCCTTTTTGAAGACAGGAGTGACACTGGCTATCCTCCAGTCTTCAGGCACCTTCCCCATTCTCCAAGACCTCTCAAAGATGATAGAGAGCGGTTCAGCAATCACCTCCGCCAGCTCCCTCAGCACCCGTGGATGCACCCCATCGGGTCCCATGGATATATGAACATTGGTGTTGCCTAGGCGCTCTCGGACCGCCTCTTCCCTGACTAAAGGGAAGTCTTCCATTCCCCAGACCCTCTCAGTAACCTCCAGGGTCTGGGATTCCTGAGCGAGAGCTTTTTCACTGAAGACAGAAGCAAAGAAAGTGTTCAGTATCTCCGCCTTCTCAGCATCCCCCGTTACCAGAACACCCCCCTTACTTAGCAGGGGACCCACATCCTACCTAGTCTTCCTTAAAAAAGCCTTTTTTATTATCCTTTATCTCCTCTGCCAGGTTCAATTCCAGGTGGGCTTTAGCCCTCCTCGTCGCATCCCTGCAGGCCCTGACAACATTCCTATATTCTTCCCAAGTGGTCAGACCCTTTTTCCACCTTTCATGGACCTCCTTCTTCCCTTTGAGTTTGCACATGATCTCCTTACTCATCCACACAGGTCTCCTGCCACCCTTTCCCGATTTCTTGCTCACAGGGACGCACTGATCCTGAGCTTGGAAGAAGAGCTGTTTAAATGCCGACCAGCTCTCACAGGCCCCCATACCTTCTAACACCCTAGCCCACAATAAACTTGCATTAATTTTTAGCTTTTCAGCTAGATGTCTTCCAAAGCAAATTCTACTGTTTCTTGTTTGCTCCAAATGACTATACTTAAAATAAGTCATTTTTTACCAGTAGATGACAGCATAGTGTCACCAGGAAAATAGAAATTAGTAAAAATAGCAAAGTTAAAATAAAGGAGTCTTTTATTACTATTATTATATAGTGAGGCCAAACTATCATTACAAAGTCACAGTTTTTCTCTTTTTCGAGCATTTTTAAAATTATTTTTTAATTCATAAGATAATACATTGTCTTTTCTATTAGCAGCGTATCTCAAGAGATATTTTTCTGTCAATAAAAAATTAACTTATGGTACTTTGCTATAAAGGAAAAAAAATACACTGGAATACACACCAAGACAATTTTAAACTATTGAAAAGAACTTTGTACTGATGTAGAAAATTCTTGAAAAATATCTAGAGATATATGAGAAAAAAAAATAATTGTGTATGTATATACAAATATGTTAAGTTACAAATTAGAACACAAATGTCAGGTTTTGAAAAGTCATGTCATCTTATTTGTTTTCCAAAATAGATGTTTTGTTTTGTTTAGGATATTTATAAGAGAGCATGAAAGGCTAAATAACAAAACTAATTTAGCAGGATTAACACAAGGTAAGACACATAAAAAGCAGTAGTCAAAATGCTAAGCTGTCTGAATAATAGCAGATGTTTTGCAAAAAAAGCAAATGTCATTCCCTGGAGCAAATTCCCTCTTTAACTCTTTTTTTTCCTTCACACTATCTGGAGTAATAATTCTCCTGAATACCTATTTAGCATCTGCTGTGGTGAGTGATTTTGTATGACAAGTGAATGTTTTCAGGCTTGGTGGAGGCAATACCTTGGGACTAGGAAATTCTGACTTTACTATGTACCAAGCAACCTTAAGCTGTAGCATGGTTAATTAAATTGTATTTAAAGGCATTTCACACTTGAATTATTTATGCTGTGACACTGCGGTATAGGACTGATACAATTCCTCTACCTAAGGATCAAATTATATGGCTGTGTTTAGGTCTGGTTTTATTTTGCAACTTTTTTTTTTATTATTTTTTTAATGATAAATGGGCTATGTTGCAGTCTGTGTGAGGAAGAAGGGGCATGATTTCCTTCCTTGCCTTTTGCTCTCATATTTCCATTAGCCTTTTAACTGGAGTGTCTCCTGTTTGGTACCAAGGAGCCCTGGTGATTGACGTAACGAACTGTGCAGCAGGATAGAGACCATCACTCTGCCCTTTGGAGTGACTAAGGAGCAGAGACTGATTTATGATAAACTTTTTCCCCTGATATTGTTATTGTTCCATTTCTTAACCTCATATCTCCACTGTGTGTTCAATCACTCTGGAGAATGTCTGTAAAGTAAATGGTAATGAAAAGGAATGCCTGCTGGAAAACAAAACTATACAAAACCCTTCCATTCCACAATGAGTATACCTTTAAGGAAATAACTCCATGCTTTATATCTGTGTGTATGTGTGAAAACTGCTCTGTTGTAATGAAGATGAAGACCTTGAAGGTCATCTCATTACCTCTTGGCAGGTTTCTCTTTATGCTGTAACTGAAATGTGCACAATGGAAAAGGGATATCATGATTTTATTGCAGCTATATGCTTTCACATTGATGATAGTTTTCCCTAGAATATGCACTGCAGTGATCTTTCCACTCTTCCTCTTCCAGTTGAAGGGAAAGCATAAGATAAAAAGCAACAGCATGGTGAGAATCAAAGGAGGGAAAAAATGTATTCAGACAAGAAATGGCTTAGAAACAGGCACAGAGATGGTATGAAACTGGTGAGGAACAGCTGACAGACAAGTGACAGAGGCTTAGTGCAGAGGGACCTTGATAAATCTGGACTCATCCAACAGAAACTTTTTGATATTTAGTACTGAAAGTTTGCTGCAATTAAGGCAGAACAACACAATTTCTTAGCACAGGCAGGGAAATGACTGGCTGTGTAGTAGCTCTGTCAAAAAATGAGCAATGTTAATGGTAGACTGCAAGCTGAATGTGAGCAAGCAATGTGCTCTCATCACAAAGACAGCAAACCTTATGCTTCTTTCTGTGAAATACTTTGTCTGAAATACTATGATCACTTTGTGTTTATCCAGTTAAATATTAATAGAACCATAGAATCATAGAATCACGGAATCATTGAATGGTTTGGGTTGGAAGGGACCTTTAAGATCATCTAGTTCCAACCCCCTGCTATAGGCAGGGACACCTCCCTCTAGACCAGGTTGCTCACAGCCCCATCCAGCCTGGTCTTGAATACTTCCAGGGAGGGGGCATCCACAACCTCTCTGTGCAAACTGTTCCAGTGTCTCACCACCCTCACAGTAAAGAATTTCTTCCTAATATCTAGTCTGAATCTACCCTCTTCCAGTTTAATACCAGTTCCCCTCATCCTGTCACTACCTGCCCTTATAAAAAGTCCCTTCCCAGCTTCCCTGCAGGCCCCCTTCAGATACTGGAAACAGTGAACAGGGTCCAAAACATGGATGCCGGAATGGACAAGGGGCTCAGAGCATATGGACTAGGAAGGGACACTGGAGGATCTCAGACTGTTTTTCTTCTGGTCAAAAGGAGGCTACAACAGGAATTTTCAAAGTTTATGAAGCCATTTTTTTTCTGGATAGTGCTAGAAGAATTTAGATCAGCCAATGAATATAGAATACTATTATTACCTGGTGGTTGAACAGCATGGACATTTGAAAAAACATTATCAATAGCTGGGCCATACAGTACTGGAACAGGTTACACTTATATACTCTGGAATTCCAGTCCTTGGAGAATTTTAATTCTGTTAGACAAAGCAACTGTGGCTTGATCTTGCAGTGGCAGAAAAAAAATCTGCTTTTAGCAATGGTGTTGGACTAAACGGACTCTAGATAATCCTTCCAATAAGTATTTCAATGAGTTCACAACTTTCTGAAGTTCATTGCTCTCTTCCTCCTGTTCCTCAGTGTAGAAGAATTTTCTGCAGATAATGGAGTCATTTTTTTTTTCCAAATGATGACAGAATGCTGGATGCTCTGGGTCATATTCCCTATGGATTCCAAACTCATTTAAGATTGTTTGCATTGTAACTTTCTACCTTATGTGCATACATGTTTGAGAACTAAGACAGTCAGGCTTCCTTCCAGAAGGTTTGATTTACAGTCTTAAGGTACTGTATTAATACTACTAGTAAAGATAGTATTTACAAACAAAGCACATTAAGATCTTTCATAGCTTCTTCTCACATTTTACTTAGTGTGTATATTAACAATTAAAAATATATACTTATATTTATTGTATAGTATATAATGTATAATGTATAATGCATAATAATGATAATGTATAATATATAATAATATATATTGTTACTATTAATATTATATATTATAATATTATATATTATATATTATATATCTCATCTACTTAAAATACCACACTGCGATACCATCTCCTGTGACTGTATCTATATGTTTTAGTAAGTAGATTCAAACTCATGAACTTTGATAGTAGATACTCTACTCAAAATGGAATTTCTATAAGTAAAAGCAGGTCAGAAGAAGAGTATGGTAGAAGAGTATGATATCACTAATTTGATGTGTGAGCTTGTCTGGCAGTGTTTGTGAATTAACAACACAGTGTGTCTATCTATGGATTATATTGCCTTCTGATTTGAGGGGGTCCCATGAAGTAGCAATTTTCAGTGCTGGTTGGAAAACATAGCTTAAAAAAACACTGCATCCCCTCCCTCTGCACAGAAATTCCTTTCAGCTTGTGTCTCAAAGATCAGTGTATACAGGAACACCTCAAAGATGACCATAGAAGACTTGCTGAATTGTTGAATTACGTAGAAAAACGAATGCAATACCTTTCTATACAAAGAGGAGATGAGAACTTCCATTATATCATCCTACAGTTAAGACAAGTCAAGATGAATTCACAGTTATGAAGAAACATACATGCATGTAATAAAATTATGTAGGGCATATATAAGTCTAAAGATTTTGGGAAGGCCTGAAAAAATATTTGAATTGGATTAAAAAAACCTCATTTGTTTCCATAACAAAGCTTTGTGGATATTGGTCTATAAATGAAATTACATCAAGGAACTACTGGACTCTATTAGTGCTGTTCTATTTATCCTGTGTTTTGAAGAAAAATAAGTCATGTAATTTTTACATGTCAGCCTTTCCGTCTCTTGTTATTTTAGAGCTCTTTGGTCATTTTTAAATGAAAATAACAGAAAGCTAAAGTTCATTAAGATACTGATTTCTATCAGATTCATGAAAAGTGGCATTAAATAAGAGACTCCTAGTCCCACTGAGTAAAAAGGAGTGAAAAATCAGCCTTGTGGGCATATATACATATTTGGCAAGGACCAGACAAAAAAAGATCAATATTGATACAGTTCTGCATTGGTGTGGGATCCAGATAAGAATTGATCCTCTTAAATGTGCTGGATTTCAGGAGAACTAGGAGGCTTTGGATCATGCAGAGTCTTGAAAATGAGAGAGATTTAAAATGTCTTGTAAGAAATGCATGAATATAGGAGATGGGTCTTGAAATAAGCAAGATTCTTTAGTTTTAGTTCTCATTGAATGTGTTTTCTTGCTAACAGAAGAAAGCCATAAAATCTTGTATATTAATGGTGGTTGAAAGTGGTATCATTCAGATGTCTTGTTAACAGAGCAAAGTCAAGATGAGGTTATCACAGTAGACCATGCTCTGAAAACATCAGGTCTCATCAGAGATATAGATAAGGCTATAGTAATAAATCCAACATGGACAGTATTGTTTTTAAAAGGATGTATAATTTTCTCTTGGATGTTTTCATTAATCCAAAGAACCCAAAGTTTCTTTCTATTTCTAGGTACTGTTAACTAGAGGAGGCAAATCTAAAGAAATCTGAGACCTAAGGGTACAGCTGGGTCTCTGCTGCTGGTCCTATTTTCACATGTGGACACAAGCAAGGCTGAGCTTGTACTCCAGAGATGTCAAGATATGCAATATACTCAAGTCCATCACACAAATATGCACAAAAGAATTGGATATTCTTTATCATCACCCACATAAATAACTACAACAATCATGCAAACATGAACTACACAAACAAAGAATTCTTTTCCTCCTAGCTGGTTGATCAGAGTTTCCAGCATGCTCACAGCATCAACTCTTGAATCTCAGGCATGCACATGAACACTGGATGTAGACAAATTTGGAGGCAATTCCTCAATCCAAAACATAGTTCTGGGTCCCTGACCCAGCCCTTAGCTCTGATCATGGGTGTTTCTAAATTCTGGTCTCCACATACCTGATTGCTAGTCCTGCTTGACTTCATAAGAAAGTGGTAAATCTCACAAATGGATGTTGTTACATTCAGGATATCCATGTATCTTCCTATTCCATACAAACTGACAACTATGACTGTCATCTTTACTCTAACCTTCTGTGCTCTTTTCCTTTTTTTTTTTTTTTCCTCTCTCTTACATGTGTGTCTTGCTTCTCTCTAATTCTTTTCTGCATTTAGAGGATATTAAAAACATGCTAATTTGAATTCATGCGCTTGATTACAAAGTTTTAGGAGGTATTGAACCAGACTGAGAGAGGGACAATAAGAGGATAAGAATAAACACAGAGAAATTTAGGTTGGAAGGAACCTTTGGAGAATACTCTTTCCAAGCTTCTTTTTAAAGCAGTGTTACTTTCAAAGTTAAATCAGGTTTCTCAGGGACTCATCTAGCCAAAATCTCACAATCTCCAGGGATGGAGGTTCTAAAACCTCTCTAGGCACTGTTCCAATGCTTATCCACTCAAAGTTGGTTTCAACATTTTTCCCCCCTCATTTTAATAATAATAGCAACATTTGCAAAAGTGGGAGAAAACACAGTCAACCCAAACTTCAGTATTTATGCTAGTATATTTTGATATGTTCTGTAGTGAGAAGAGAACAGAGAACTCTGGTGTACAATTCCAGTGAGAGATTTTTGCCTTTTTTTTTTCTTGTGAAGCAAAAATTTTAATTTCCAACCTATCTATGTATGTATGTAGCTAATGCTTTATTTTTCATGTCAGACTTTTCATATTCAGAATCCTATCAGAGGGGTGGATGATCTCTAATTGTTTGGTTTTTTGTTTGTTTTTTAAAAGTACTTTAATTAGTCAGAAAGCAGCTTCCAGTGATTGTATTATGACTACATGTATCTGTTTTCAGTTTGAATTCATTTTTTAGACCTATTTCATTTGTTTGCATTTGGGAATTTTTAAAAGCAGACAGTTTCTTTGAACTAGTAAAAATAGCATATTTCATTTTTTGAAGGAATGGATGAAAGCTACTGATAAATCTAAGTAAACCTTTTACATTCGATATCCTTTCCTGTACAGGATTCAAATTCATTTTCATGTATTTGTTTTAGACATTTTTATTGTATCTTAAGTACATCTAACCCTCTAGGTTTCTTTTCAAAATACCTTTAAGATGTTTAGATACTACGCAGTGTTCACAAGCTGAAGTGATCACCTTACTCCTAGACCCAATGTAATCATACTGGTGCAGACACTGTTGGATAAGTACCAGTAAGACTACAGGTCTTGCATCTGGGTCATGGCAACCTCCGCTATCAGTACAAGCTAAGGGATGTAAAGATAGAACACAGCCCTGCCCAAAAGACCTTGGTGGTACTGATGGATGGCAGCTGGACATGAGCCAGCAATGTGCCCTAGCAGCCCAAAATACCAACTGCATCAAAAAAAGCATGGCCAGCAGGGCAATGGAGGTGATCCTTCCCTTCTGCTCTGCACTGTGAGGCCTCACCTGGAGTGCTGTGTCCAGATGTGGAGTCCTCACTACAAGTGAGATGTGGACCTGTTGGAGTGTGTCCAGAGGAGGGTCACAAAAATGATGCAAGGGATGGAACATCTCTCCTATGAGGAAAGGCCGAGAGAGCTGGGGCTGTTCAGCCCAGGGAAGAGAAGGCTCCAAAGTGACCTGATAGAGGCCTTTCAGCATCTAAAGGGGAGCTGTAAGAAATGAAAGGATAGACTCTTCAGTAGGGACTGTTTTAATAGGACAAGGGGAAATAATTTCAAGTTAAGAGAGGGAAGACTTAGACTGGATATAAGAAAAAAGCTTTTATGATGAGGGTATTGAAGTATGGGAACAGGCTTCCCAGAGAGGTGATGGGTGCCCTATGCTGGACACATTCAAGGTCAGACTGGACAAAACTCTGAGCAATCTGATCAAGCTGTAGACATCCCTATTCATTGCAGAGGAGGTGTACTAAATGACGTCTAAGGGTTCCTTTCAACTCAAACAGTTCTATGATTCTAAGTGTTAGAATTATTTGATTCTTCTGCACTTCAAACCATTGTTACCTGCACCTGCTAATATTCTTTTCCTGTTCTTTAGCTGATATCTAAAGGTGTGCAGAAAAAAAAAAAAAAGGATGTTCAACCTATTGCAGTTGAAATAGGGCTGTAGAGATTGAAAAGGTATTTTGCTCTGTGAAAAGAGTTAAGTCTTAGGTGTATGTTGTAGTAAAGATGATGGTATTTATTAATTTGCAACTTAGGACTCATTGATGTTCTGCCTCAAAGTTCTCGTGTGATGTTATGTTATGCATTCTTATAATTGAATATATAAGCCTATTATTAATGCAGATAAAAGTCTTGTGTGCTTTTCAGATACTTGTAACTACTTGTGTAAATCCTGTGAGATTGCATCTTTGAACTACTTGCTGCAGACAGATGTGTTATTGCCACTGCATTTGGTTTTCCACAACAACTTTTTCAGCTGATAGCCATAAGTTTGTTTTCTTTTCAGGTGTAAGAAGTAAGTATTTTATTGGTCAGTACTTCTGACTGATCTTAGGGTGCAACACACTGTGACAGAGAGTACTGTTTTTCCACCATGAAACCCAAAATAATTTTAACATGAGCAGAGCCAGTACAGATATTTACTCAGTTGAATTTCTGCGGTGCCAGTTTTTAGTTTTTCTAAAGTAACTTAGTTGTGTTCTGTAGATATTAAATAAACATGTATAGCTAATGGAATAACACTATTTCCTTACCTCATTGGGATTTTGAGAGTCTAGACAGCTATAAAGGTTAGGATAATAGAGCAAGAAATCCGCTTCAGTCTGTTTGGGTTTCCTGTGTCCTTATGAGCAATTGATCAAATCAGTCATAGCTTAGGGGTTATATTTAATATAAGTAATGAGAAACTGCAGACTGCATTACTATGCATAGCAATCTGGTCTGCCCCTATTCTACAAAATAATAGTAATCTACCAGATCTCTATATATATTTTTTTCTTTTTGGGTAAAATAGATAGACTTGTAGTGTTGTTTTCTTGTAATTTTGTTAAATATTATGGCCTTCTGGGAAAAAAACTGTCCTGCACCTGACTCAGAATCACAGTATAACAGAACTGCAGAGGTTGGAAGGAATTTCCAAAGATCAAGCCCAACTTCCCTGCTAAAGCAAGCTCCCTACAATAGGTCGCACAGGTGGGTGTCCAGATGGGTCTTGAATAGCTACATAGGAGGAGAATCCACAGCCTCTCTGGGCAACCTGTTCCAGTGCCCTGTCACCGTTACCATAAAGTTCTTCTTCATGTTTGTATAAAATTCGCTATGTTCACGTTTTAAGCCATTGCTCCTTGTCCTATCACTACACACCACTAAGAAGAGCGTGGCCTCAACCATTTGCCTCCCACCTCCCTTTAGATATTTATAAACATTTATCAGATCCCCCCTCAGTCTTCTTTTCCCCAGGCTGAACAGACCCATGTTACTCAGTCTTTCCTCATATGGGAGATGCTCCATTGGTCTGACATTCTTCCATAATTCTGCTAGTGATCTAGTGATCTAGAAATAACCTTGTATTTTTGTGAAACTTTCTCATCAGTAACAGTCATAATTGTACTTTTCTCTTNCCCCACACACACACACACAAAAAAAAATCCATGAAAGCTATGCAGTCTATTATTACTCATTTCAGGAAAGGTTTTAGTTAACATTTTAAACTGATTAGCTTCCACTGTGCTATGTAGTCAGTGGTACTACTCTTCCTTAAATTATATATATGCTTAAATACTTAACTGAGACTTAAATTCTAGTTTATGGGAAAAGTTGGCACATAATAACACGTGAGGGTGTACTTTAATATTGATTCAGCAGAGATTCATAATAAAGTTGCTGTAATTAGAGAGAGGAAGGTAGACTCTTGTGCACTGGCAAATGATTTTAGTTTAGTTCTTTCACACCATCAAATAGTATTTAAATGTTCATCAAGCTGTTACATGCATAAAAGATACAAAAAATTAAATGCTAGAAGTATCATATGGTCTTGACTTTCAGATTTGTATCTCAGGCTGTTTATTTTTCATAGTATTCAGATGTGTTTGCAAAAACAATGAAAACTGTCACTGTTTTGTGACATTTAAAAAAAAATAAAATGATTATAATAATGATCACCAAGTATTCTAAAGAAAGCAATATTAATATATTTTAAATTTGTTTTATACTTGATTGTCTTAAATCTTTTTTAAATACTCAGATTAATTTTTCATGATCGCTTTGACTAAGTATAATGCTTCCTGAATTACAGCTTCTTGCAGCAATAATTGGAAGGTATGTCACCATCCAGTAATTCGATTTGATCTCTCAGGAGATGAAGTTTATGCCATATCATAAAATTATAGAATTGCTTGAGTTGGAAGGGACCTTAAAGATCAACAGGTTTCAACCCCCTTCCATGGGCAGCGTTGTCCATGTTGATCAGGCTGCGCAGGGCCCCAACCAACCCGATCTTGAACTCTTCCAGGGATGGGGAATCCACAGCTTCCCTGGGCAGCCTGTTCCAGGGACTAATCACCCTCTTAGTAATAAATTTCTTCCTTACATCTAGCCTAAATTTCCCCCTTTTAGTTTAAAACCATTAGCCTTGTCCTATCACTATCAGATCTTGCAAAAATTGGTCTCCCTCCTGCTTGTAATCTCCCTTCAACTACTGGAAAGTTGTGGTGAGGTATTCCCAGAGCTTCCTCTTCTAAAAGCTAAACAAGACCAGTTCCTTCAGCCTTTTTTTTCATCAGAGAGGTGCTCCCACTCTGAACATCTTTGTGGCCCTGCAACAGCTCCAGGACCCACTCCAACAGCTCCATATCTCATTAACCAGCTAAATTACACTGGATACATAATAAAGTTTCAGATTAAATATGATAGTATGATAACTTGTGCACTTGCTGTACGCCTTTTCCTTAAAAGCATGCTGAATTGATGCTATGGATAAGAAAGACCTTCCCAGTATTCAGCTTTATTTTACAACTCTTCTTATTGGAAAAATATTTTTAATTCAGGTTATGATCCTCTTAGCATATGCAAATGTATTCTCACATTCCCAAGGCAAATATCAAAGAGAGACGTGAACAAAGCATTTCCATCATCATTAGACTGTTAGCCTGAACAGATGTGAATTAGTGATGCCTTATTGCCAAGATCACAAAGTGTAGCAGAATAAACTGATGTTACCCTGAAACTCCTGGTGTCCCTTAATTTGTTTTTCCCCCCTTTCTTTTTTTTTTCCTGGTAATTGAGGAAGAATAAAAACAAAATAATAGTCCACAGCAGATAAGAATTACTTTAGGATTCTCTTTCAAAGTCTTATCTTTTTCTACAGTCCATCTGTTCTCATTATTTTTATATTATTTTATAATATATAGTTTATAACTTTAAACTGTATAGTTGTACCTGAGATTATATAGCTCTTTTCAGTAGTAACTTTCAAATCATTTTTGCAAATAGACAATGACTTCCATCATCACCAGAATGTCAAAGTAGTTTTTAGAAGCTTTTAACTCTGGAAGATAAAGAACAGTTTAGGTAAACATCTCTTGGAGACTATTTAAGTATAAAAAAGTATTCTTAAAATGAAAAGATGAACAATGTGATCTCCACAGGTCCTTTCTACAGTACTTGGTTATATTCTCATTTTACTGATTTTTAATATATATATAATAATACAGCAGCCTACAAACAGAGCTTGGAACACCACCCATAGCCCTCCTTACTTCTTCTTTTTTTTTTTTTTTTTTTTTTTCCCTTGCTGCCTATTTAAACTATGCATCTGAATTTAATTTTAAAGAAAGCAGAGTGTGAAATCTGTGGAATGTAAATCAGTCATACGAAAGGAGCATTAGAGCATTAAATCCATCAATTTTCCTTACTCTGTTTTTACTATACAATAAAATACTGGTTAAATTTGTGTATTCAGTTTAAGAAGAACAAGGACAATGGCAATCTTTGAATCAAGTATACCATTAAATTAAGAAAAAAGTTATTTCTGAGATTCACCATATTCTTTTCACTGTACTTTCATAATTCTTCCCCCTAACAAGTACTGGGAAATTAGTAAACAAAATCTTCATTGTAGCTGGGGGAAATTCCCAGAAGAAAGTCTTTGCTAGAAGTAGATTGTTTTCTATTGATATCTAGGGTATCTTTCCACCCTCATTAGCCCTTCCAGTCGATTTCATGTTTGCATAATGAAACTTTGTGCTAGCTTTGAGTCTGACATTAGATTTTAATGAGCGGTTCTTACGCCTATAGTCAAATTAGGACAGTCACCAGGGCTTTTTTTAGCATAACAAAATATGCCTCTAGTTTTAGTTTGTGAAATATTGTGCATAACTACAAATACTATGAATAATACAATTTTTAAGCCCAATTTCACAGAATCACAGAATCACAGAATCACTAAGGTTGGAAAGGACCTATAAGATCATCTAGTCCAACCATCCACCTATCACCAATGGTTCTCGCTAAACCATATCCCTCAACATATCAACATATTTCTGAATATTGAAAGCTTATTGAGCTATTAAAAAAGAAGTCTCTTGATATGTTCTGAATAAATAAACATGAGCAGGGAATCTGGATGGAAAATGTGGACATTTCTGAGGATTTGTCTTTAAAATCTACAGAAATTTAAGATAAAATATATGGATGTAATGAGTTCTTTCTCCAGAGATATTGACATGAATATATTGACTTTAATTACATGAAACTAGACAGTAAAGATGAATTTATGAATGTTTCTTATATAATGATACAGAATCTGTATTATTGCAAATTAAGAGAGGCTAAGAAATTTGAACATTGGAATTTGCAGTGAGAACAAAAGAACAAGGTTAACAAACCTATGTGGTAAACTGAAAACTACAGGACCATTTTGTTGCTGCTTTCACTAGAATTATATTAAACTTATTCTCATTTTTCTCATACTATTCCAGATATTATTCAGTGTAGTAAGAGACAAGTTGTGTGTTGCACTTGAATTGTAGTATTTTATGTTGTTGTAAGATATAAAGATCTTTAATGCTCCCAAAGAATTTGAATGTAATAAACTGAATTAACTTGTAAATTGAAGCAGGATTTCTTGACATCTAGATAATGCAGAAAATCTACAGATGTTTAATTTAAAATTATAGAACATTCATTTCACATCCTGTGTCACAAAAAAGGTCCCAGGATACGTGAATTTTCAGGAACATCTGTAAATAATACAAATGAGGATGCCAACTGAAAGCACTGAAAATTATCCATAGAACAGCAGGGAGTTTCTGCAAAGCAGCTCAGATTGCCACACTGATCTGTCGAATATCTCATCTCCAGATCTGGCTAATGCTCACCCGCGCAATGAGGGCTGAAACTTTGCTAAGTTGTAAGGAGACTGCAGAATCTCATACTTTCCTGTATGCCTGCAATTCAAACAGTAAGATGTTTCAGACATGGAAATTGCTATTTAAATCATTCCTTGCACTCCTGGGTAATGAGACCTGCCAGTCGCCAACATACTGTAGTAATACACTCTGAAGAGACACCTACAAAAATGTAGCTATTCAAAATTTTAGTTGGAATATTTCCTCCTTTGTTAGTACCCAAAAAGAATAAACAATAATTAATTACAGAGATTACTGCAAAGCTTATACTGCTAAATATTATAAGGGTAGTCATCCTTAGCAGTCAGACTTAACTATTACGCAAATAAAGTAATAGGCCTTATTTATCCTTTTCTTGTCTCTTATGTCCCATTAAGCATCAAAAGTCTTTGTTCTCTGTCACAAATTTGAAAAAAGTAAGTAAAAAGTACTTAAAACTTCAATATTGAGGTCTTCTGGAGCCATAGCATATAAAACCACAGGGTCTCACTTTGTTTAGTTTGACCTAATATCTCTTGGTCTTCATCACAAGCTTGACTTTTATTAGCAATGTAGCACTTCTGTGCTAGGAATAGTTCAGTTAGGGAGCAGCCTCTTTCCTTTTACAATGAAGGATAAACTTTTATATATGATTTTTTGAGTCCTTGATCACTGTTTTTAAAGATTTAGGAAAGTAATTAGGATAGCATATTAAAAAGAAGAAAAACTAATATTTACCAAAATATTTAATCGCTTGTTCTAGAGGTCCAGACCACTGTCAGACAAACACTTACATGTTGAAGTACAAGGTTGTCTTACAATGGAGGAGATGAGATATTTCAGTCCATTACTGGGCTCTCATGTAAGTGTTCATCAACAAGGAGTGTCAGAGAGTGAAGCGATCAGAGTGAAATGATTACAACGGTTACTCGGAGATCAGGAAGAAAGACACTCAAACATATATGGCAGCATGGGGGGATGTGTTTTGTGTTGGCCTCAGCCACTCAACTAAGGAACTTCCTTGGTGTGCTTTCCACTCCTGCATGTGCCCAAACTGTATTCTTGTGGTTAGTTGGTGGGAAGGAGAAAAACAGGGAGAGGAGAAAACCTTCATTCCCTCAGATTCAGCACACCAGCTGGAGGTGACCAGCTATATATCCAGCCTGGGATGTGAGGAACACTTCCAAGCATCACAGCTCAGAACAAGACCTTTGCATCCTTTCCTTCTGCGCTTTGAAGTTTTTTGTCTCAGCAGAATAAATAGAATTAAGATTTCTTTCATGATAGGTTAGTCCTTTCATACAAAAACAGTCTGATATTTCATTATCCACATTGAAATAATCCAGCATTGCTTGGCAAGAATAAAACACACCTGGATATAATCAGATCACTTATTGAACACTAATTTGGTTGAGATCTTCAAATATCCATCAACCAGCTGCTTATCCTATATTTCTTTCTATATTTTCAGCATTTAATTCCATAACTACATTTTAAAAGGAAGGAAGGGAGGGGAGAGGGTAGAGATTAGTTTTCTAGAATTGGATCTGTGTAGAATTACAATCATTGTTTTCAGACATGGAGATGGAACAGACGATGCAGTGCAATGCATCATCTGTATGTTTTGCTTGTGTTTTGTTTCAAACGTTAATTATGTTTTAAAATTTCAGTTTCTTGCAGAGACAATGCAGCAATTCTTGTTTTTTGATTTAGGATGGCTATTGTCTAAAAGGATAAAAATCAGCTCTCATTCTTTTACAGTCTGTTTTTATACAAACAGTAAAAAGATAATGAGAATTACCTAAGATCTTTTTTTTTTCTTCCTCCATTCGCACAAACACAAAAAAGCGTTACCAAACAAACCTTAAACAGAGAAATGTGATGGGTGAAAGCTGGTCAGGCCTGTAGGAGGATTGGAGAGAACACAACTTTTTCAAAAATTATTGAATCAAATAAGTTTAGCAATACTTTATGCAGATCAAATAAATTTACACAGGTTTTTTTTTTTTTTTTCCCCTAAGTAAGCTAACAAACAAACAAAAAAAAAACAACAGTTATCTGAATGATGTAATTACTGGAAGTATGACCAGCTTAGACAATTGTGCTGAAATCCTTCTATGTATGGGAGTCAGCAGTGCATCACTTTTGTGATTTTCATAGAATCGTAGTGTGGCTTGGGTAGGACCCTAAAGATCATCCCAATCCCCCCAGTCATGGGTTAGTTGCCACCCACCAGCTCAGGCTCCCCAAGGCCCATCCAACCTGGCCTTGAGTACCTCCAGGAATGGGGCATCAACAGCTTCCCTGGGCAGCTGTGCCAGGGCCTCACCACCCTCTGAGTAACATCTAATCTAATTCTCCCCTCTTTCAGTTAAAAGCCACTTCCCCTCATGCAATCACTACCAGACCATTTAAAAACTTCAATCACCCTTCTGTTTATAAGCTCCTTTTAAGTACTGGAAGGCTACAGTGAGGTCTTCCTAGAAATATTTTCCCTCATCTTTGGTTTATAAACAGTCACTGTTTTAACCCTCTGACAGTTCTACAGAAAATGTTTTTCTTTTCTTCTCTATGACAAGCATGATTGTGATGGGCTTACATAAGATGACAGTGATTGTTATATCTGTATGACCTTGTAGGCCTTTAATATTCTACGTTACTTATAGAATGGATTATTCTTGGAGTTGCCATTAAAATCTGTTCTCTTAGAGTAATGCAGAACTGATCTATGCATTGAGCATAACACAATATTATATGAAAGCATTCCACAGACTGGCAATGTGTTCTGTAATATAGGTGTCTGTAAGATATCACCTTGTTTTTTTCCTAATCAGACTAAACAGGAAACACTATGACAATGTTGATTATTCCCTTTAGCAAAGCTTCTATTGCAGAAAATCCTGGTGAGGTCTCTTCCTATTTGAGGCTATTATACTTCATAGAGAATATATTCTCTAACCTCCTCTGTGTGTGTGACAGGAACACCTCAATGAGGGAAGATTGATTCACCATTTAGGATGAAAGATGGTCTGGCTACATCTATGGCAGTAAATTAAATAGCTCTAGAAAACATGGCCAGACACTGAAATGTGACTGTGTGGGCTGTGAAATTGCTTGAGCAGTTCCTCACAGGCTTATTGGTCCTGTCAGCTCACGCTCTCACAAACTGAGCTCAGTCTGGAAGTAGGATCCTTCCAGAGACCTTCCCCAGGAAGCACTTTGTATACAGAGTCTCTTAGGGCTGAAATTTTACAAGCTTAGGAAAATCTGGATTCCTGTGTTAGCTATCCTCAGTACCAGGCATGTTCCCAGACATCTGTCATACCCAAGTAGATATGAAATGTGTCTGTGGGTTTCTTTGCAGGTGAAATAAAATCATCTTCACTACTATTGATTCACATGAGACCATCCATCTATTGCAACCTGGCTTTGACTAAAATAGGAAAATTTTATGACATGCATGGCCAGTATTCCCTACCCTTCGCTCCCCCCTCCCTCCTTCTTCCCTCCCCCTTCCCTTCCCCCTTTCCTCTTCCTCCTTTCCCCTTTCCCCTTTTCCCTTTCCCCTTTGTCTTTTGTTTGAAGACTTCAGTTTCTTCACCTAGGCAGGACTGCCCCTCCATTAATAAAGTCTGTTTACGCAAAACATGTTTCTGAAGAAGTAAATGTAGGAGGAGATATTACCTTCATACATTACTTTTGTTAAGGGATGTTTTCAAGAGATGTCAACGCAGTTAATGCATGATGAATATACCATGATCTGGTGCCTGTGAAAGGGAAAACACTCTCTCTCTTCTTCACCCCTTTCTTGTATTTTATCCCATAACTTCATTGTTTTAGAAAGACAAATGAGAGTCATCTTCAATAAATATCCTGAGGGCGGCCTTCAGTGATGTGGCTTACAAATAATAAGAAATGCCTCCAGAGGAGAACCTTCATGGAGCAACATTTCCATCTCCTCAGGATGGTCTCACCTCTGGCAGCATCAAGCACTGCTTCTTCCAGAGAACCACAACTGAGAAACTCCCTTGTAAGCTGATGCAAATAAGCAGCTCCATAAATCGAAAATTATCTATTTGACTCCAAATTTGCATGGGGCTACTGCATGACTGATCTGAATGGCACACTAGCCCACGGTTCACACCTGTTGTCAGTGCTACAGCCAGAGGCTTTGCAGAAAGGTTTAATTATCAGTGTAGCTTACTCTGGATCCAAACGCTCAGTACTGCCTTTTAAATATTGATCGTGAATAAGCTGATCTTTCTGATCTTAATTTATCCTGTACATTCTAGCAGATGATTCATTCATTCAGAATTCCTTGCACAAGTTGCTCCTGAAAATCAAAAGTTACACTGGAGATTTTTCCATGTTCCTGTAGCTTGGAAACAGTATTATAATTTTTATTTTAATTATTTTTGTTGTGTTTACATTTTTGAGAGTAGGCATTTTTGTTTTGTTTTGTTTACAGACAAGAAATCTTAAAGATCCAAAAATAGTCTTGGGATGCACTGTGGAATTCATCTTATCTAGCCATAATGCAGATGTCTACATCACATCTAGTCTCCCAAAAGCCTCATCTTCATCTGTGGAGAGAAATTGTTTTCACAAGACATGCTTCAGCTCATCCAAGTGTAGCCATCTGCAGTAGGCAGATGAAACATGCCTTGTAAGTGCCCATTTCAGTGCCCTGTTTGTGATGGAAGGCTACAAGAAATGTCATAGATATCTAAAACTGTGATAATTCCCAACCATTGTGCTGACAGATTTGGGCAAATTCATCATCACCTCCAAATCAACAGAAATTTGTTTACAAGGCTGCATATACATCTTATATTCCCTTCTTAATTTACATTTTCTTGTGGATTTTGTGGGGGAGTTTTAGTTTTGTTTGTTTGTTTGTTTAAAATATCAAAGTTGTGAAGCACTGTATCAACGGAGATGCTACAGACATGATGTATATGAATGAATGTACCATAGATAGACACTGGAAAAAAAGTCCTGCAGAATTATTACCTCTGAGGGTTAGCCAAATTAAAGAAATATATATTTCAAACCTATTAACTAAGATCTCTAAATATTCGCAAACATTTTGGAATATAGTGTTTGGGGAAACAGAGAAAGATAATTTCATTCATCGTATAATAAATGAAATATTAAAATCACTCCAGGAAGTATTTTACTTGAGATTATAATTTATAAGTATAAACTCACATTTAATTTAAATATGTCCATTTGTGCTTGACAGAACTTTTTTTGGATGGTATTAATGTGCCTTAAATATCTGAGAACAGTGGTACTTAAGTGAGTGCATGATTTTTCTGCTAGGATGTCTAGTTCTGGGTGATTCCCATATTAAAGGAACTGCTGAAGTCAGTCTGTCATCTGATCTGATCTGAAGAGAAAACACACACCTCACAGCAAGTAACTTCAGTGTACTCAAAAATCGTGAGCCAAATATATAAAAGCCACAAATTCTGAAATCATACTCTAAAATAAATACATAGAATATACTTTGCACCTTTTTGTGAATACCTATTTGTATGCAGGAGTAGGCATATCAAAATTGCTCAAAGGGGAACCATCTTCATCAAATTGGGTATGAACTTTCAAGGTCTCCAGCCATCTTTGAACACAGAGCCAACAACTACTCTCCCCACCTGACTATTTTTAGGAGATGTTTTCCTTGTTACTCTCTGCTTCAGCCAGAATCTGCTCCTCATGCAGCCCTCATGCTCCTGTCAGCACACTTCTATATCTCTATTACTTTGCCGGTATTACTCTGCCTATACCTCTGCTTTCTCCTGCTGCCTTTCATCCATCCCTGAGGCCGTTAAGAAACTAATGATGCTGAACTGTTGCAAGATTTAAATTGTTCCTGTTAAATAATGTCTGGCACATATACAAAATAAGATACACTGACAAACTGGGGAAAACTAACTGTTAATTAAATGAGGCAAAGTCCTATGGGAAAAAAAAAATCTCTAAATGTGCAACTTGAGATCATGAAAATGCACATACTTATGGAAGCTGAGCTGAAGTTTACTGTATTACATTTCTGTGATTTGATTTTGCAATTTAAACATTTTAATATATTTTTAATATGAGAAAGTGGGAAAAAAAATGGAGCATGGATAAAATGCAAACTACAACTTTTTTGCATGATGCAGTAAGATATTCCTGTTAAAGATCTGGTACACAAGAATGGCTCAGGGTTTGCCCTACTTGATTTTGAATACACGTACAAAAACACATTTAAACAAGTATAGAATTATAGAATTACAGAATAATGGAATAATTATGGTTGGAAAAGACCAACAAGATCATCTAGTCTGACCATCCATTTATCAACATCATGACCACTGAGTGTTTGAAGCACTGCAATTCAAACACTTTGTTTTGCCTTATTCTCTATATGGGAATGTTGGGGAAAAGAAAAAAAAAAGGACAAAAAGTCACATTACCTCTACAGAATAAAAACCAACCTGAAGAGCATGCAGCAATGTAGATACATGGATGTATGAATATGAACATATAGTTAATGTAATTATTCCCTAACTATCAATCTTACTGACTGCATGTTAGGTTAATTATAGGCCCTTGAAGCGTCTTTAGAAGATACTTAAATCTGTGAAATGGCACACTACGGTCCTTCTCTTTTTCACAATTAGAGTTTGATTACTCTACAGCTTTCAGCAGAGTTGCAGCATGTCAAAAGTTTTAAATTCCAGTGAAGACAGAGCATAAATGTTGCTTCAGAATGGGAGCAACTCGGGATTTTTTACCCTTCAATATTTTTAATGGAGAGTGTTGTACAGTGTGTTATTAATCTAAGCTAGAGTTTAATGAAAGTAGGTGCAAACATTCTATTTAAATATTTTCACATAATCACAGAATTTCTGAGAGTGGAGGTACCTCTGAGTCCCTCTGGTCCAACCCTGTCCCAGCAGGGCGCCCAGAGCAGGGTGCCCAGCACCATGTACAGGATCTTTTGGACACTTCAAAGGAGGAGATCCTGAACCCTCTCTGGGTCCCTGTGCCAGTGCTCCACCACACAGCATAAAAGTGCTGCCTGATGATATCTTGCCAAAAGACTAACTACCAGCAAGCACTTGACATTACACTGCTTGTACTGGGGGTAAATCATGACTATTCCTTCACTTTGTGAAACATCAGTGGCCTTGAGAGACACAAATATATATATTTTTTTGCTTTCCCATCACTATGTGGTATATCCTTTGACACAGAATCATAAAAAAAAGTGAAAGAAGTTTACTGCTTGTGAGAAAAATGGCTTTTTCCAAGCTTTCTCCTGTAAAAAATAGAAGCATTTATGTGAAAATGGTCCAATAATTTTTAGTGAGTGGGGTTTTTATTCACAATGGATTCTTTAAAATCAGAAAGCTTTCATATTTCTTTCTGCTTTTTCTCAAGTGTCCCTTCTCAGCTTTTCCCCATCTTCCTCTGCTGCAGCTGTTGCATTATTTCATAGCAGCCTGTATTAATTTAGGACTAGAAGACCTTGCACAAATAACAAGTGTTTTAAATGTCTTTTTTATTCTTTACCTTTTATTTTCGCTTTTCTTTTTTACATTCAATTTTTCCATTTTTTTTTTTTTTTTTTAACCAGAGTACTGTGTTCTAAAGCTATCTGTAGGATGTTGAAGCCAGAATTATTTCCCAGACTGTTAAAAATAGTTCATGCTCTTTTGTTTGCTGGTTGGTTGGTTTATATTATTTTTGTTTGTTTGCTGGTTGTTTTTTGTTTGTTTGTTTGTCTTTTGGTTGGTTTTACGGTTTATTTTATTTATTCATTAGAAAAAGATGGATATCAGCTTTGTACCAACAACCTGATCGAGCTGTAGGTGTCCCCGTTCATTGCAGGAGGGTTGGACTAGATGGCCTTTAAATGTCCTTTCCAATGAAGATGGTTCTATGATTCTGTGATTCTATAATCACAGCAATACTGTTTACTTAAATGAAGTAAGAAATCTAATTTACTTCCTTCCCCACCATATACTGCTGCCACTGAAGGCAGAGTTAAAACATGGTGGGCAAATACAGTAAAAGTAGACTGTAAGGACTGTGGCAAGTAGGGATGACCAAAGGACCATTTTTATGTGAATCAGCTATGTGCTGTTTATTTGTATATGCTTTATTGTCAGTGTAAGAAGGGGTTAATATTGTTTTCTAAAGATGTTTTTTATATTTGCGTTTGGTTTTGGAGCTGTAATATGGGCTGTAACATTTCTACTTTCCTTGTAGAGATCAGATATTCCTCATTACACTTGCATGGTAGCAATTGAGTTACAACAGTAACTGTTTAAATTTCACAGATAAGACATATGTATTGCTTTAGAGGGCTTGGTAGTGATGGTTTGACAGTTGGACTAGATGATTTAAGTGGTCTTTTCCAACCTTAATGAGTCTGTGATTTTGTGATCGTTATGATACATGTAGCATTATGCAACATAATGTTGAGAACTGCTGTAATCTATGAAGATGGTCTTTCCTATTATACAAGTAATAAATGATTAGCTCTAAAAGTTCATCGCTGGATTAATATGTGTGCAGAAGTTAGGCTTAAATGGCACTACGGAGAGCAATTTTGCTTTTCTAGCTTTCATGATAAGGTACAATGCATAGCAAGTGCATAAGCAACTACTTGCAAGAATACTGCATCTCCAGTCTCGCAATTCAGTTGCACCAGATCAGGCTGCCCAGGGCATCATCAAGCCTTGAGCACCTCCAGGGATGGGGCACCCGCAGTTTCTCTTAAGGATGTACTTTGATATTACACAGGCTTTACTAAGCACTGCTTTGTTCAAACATTTTGACACTGTATTTTAAGGCCCCATGAATAAAATCTTTTAGAGACTGTAATCAGTGTTATATGGAGAATGAGAATTTTCTTTCTTCACTGTAATTCTGTCTTATTTTAAAGTAGATAAATCAAACACTAATATTAACAAAATGACAATCATCTTATCTATTAAAGGATATCAAAAAATACAGCCTAACCATTAAAGTTAATGCTTTCAAAATGAATTATATTCCTTCCATTAAAAGACTATGCAAGGCAGCACAGAGTTAAAATAAATTCCTGTATGACCGGTCGCTAAATCCTCTAATATTCACATCATTAAAGTAAAGTATGGAGGAAATGTGTGACTCCATCAGAAATTGAGGTCAATTAGTGACTCATTATGAAGAAGCAGCGAAATTGATTTGTAACTGTATCTCTTCAGGCTGCTGCCATCCTGTAGAGTTAATAATAAAATCTGAATTCTAACAAGAGGAGTCATCAAAGCAATGCAAGAGTTATTCATTACTTTAAAACTTCTTATATTGAATTTATTCCTTTCTACTAAAAAGATTTGTCATGACTAAGAGATAAATGATTCTGAATATGAAAGATGTGGCTGACATCAGTTGTAATGCTCTGTGTTTTTAGGTGATTTACATGGAATCTTAGTCTTCTGGACAGTTTTTTGAAAAGTCACTGCTTCTGAATCTCATACCTTTATTATTAATTTTTCCTTCAAAAACATGTCACCACAGATTGGGAATATCTAGCTTTTCATTTATGAAATTGAATGATGTTGGAATCAGTCATATTTCACTTTAATTTATTAATAATTTCAATGAATTAAGAAAGCTATCTTGTTATCTGTCTATCTGTCTTCCTGTCTAGGAAAATATCGTCTAGGTAGGAGTCAAGATGGCATGTTTTCCATATTTAGTCATTGAAATCAGTATCATGAGAGTAAGAAATTTCACTTGTTTCCGGTTTTCCTGACCAGGAAGTAAAAGGTTAATACATTTTATATCCCTGACCCATACAAGTTCTATTTAAGCTCTGCAAATTCTGTGAAAATCATGGATAAAATCTCCTCCTCCAAATGAGAAAATTTCTGAACAAAAATGTTGAAGGTGTTTTCTCTTTGGCACTATCACAGTGCATCCTCCTGTATTATTATTATTATTATTATTATTATTATTATTATTATTATTATTTTCTAGTAAGATAATATGCTGGGAGATCACCTTTTTGTTTCTGTTAAGCAGCTCATCAGTGTATGATGTTTATGAGTCTCTCAGTGCTGCCAGCTAATGATCTGTAGCTCATTGAAGAGAGGTGAGGGGTTCTTGCACTTAAAGTCTGCATTCAGATTTTGCTGTGAACTGAAGCAAACTGACTACAATGACAGAGCACTTATTAGCGTGACCATGTATGTACTAGAGCAGGGGGCAATGGCAAGGGCTTGTTTCTGTCATAAAATTCCCCCAAACCCACTAGATGTGCATGATAAGGTTGAATTCGTTGTTCCAGCAGGTTACACTGTGCAGAGTCAGTCTTCGGAGAACTGCTTTGTGTCTGCTCTCAAGACAATCTTGGCTCTACTAATGAACCTGGAAAGAACATGATCTGCACTTTCTAAGCCGTCAGCACTACATCTGCAAGGCGGGGAAGGAAAGAGGAATCAGAGGAATAACTACTCTTTAGAAATGAGCTTCAGCCTTTCAGAAATGTCATGTAGAAGAGCATCTATAGAGGTATACAGCACATAGTCAATACCGAAAAGCAGAATAAAAGGCCAGAAGAAGCAGTCAGCTGAGGAAAGAGTGCATAACTGTCCTGAGGGACATAGCTCTCATAGGGAAGAAAATAGGAACTATTTCCAGAAGCAAAGTGCAGTAGTGTGGTATCATGGAAATATTCACAGAATCATAGAATGATAGAAATTAGAAAAAAAACACTAAGATCATTCAGTCCAACCATGAACCCATCACTACCATGCCCCTCAATGCCACATTACCATGTTTCTTGGACACCTCCAGGGACAATGACTCCATCATCTCCCTGGGCAGTTTATTCCAATGCATTATCACTCTTTCTGAGAAGAAATTTTCCCTAATGTTCAACTTGAATCTCCCCTGGCACAACTTAAGGCCATTGTCCTATTGCTGCTACCTGGGAGAAGAGACTGACCCTCACCTCACCACAGCCTTTCAGGCGGTTGTAGAAAGAGAGAAGGTCTCCCCTGGGCACCCTCTTCTGCAGATTGAACAACCCCAGTTCCTTCATCCACTCCTTATAATGCATCTGCTCCAGATCCTTCAGAGAATTGTTGCACTTCTCTGGACATGCTCCAGGCCTTCAATGTCTTTCTAGTAGTGAGGGGGCCAAAACCGAACACAGTACTTGAGGTGTGGCCTCACCAGTGCCAAGTACAGAGGGACATTTCATCCCTTGATTAGTCTCAGATTGGTCATAGACTGAAACTCTTGCAAATCTATCCTCCTACAGTGATGGCCTATACTTCATCCTTCCCTAAGCACAGTTATGGTCTCTGTGCATGCACACGCATGCTTGTATGTTTCCATTTGTTTTTGCACATTTGATAGCTGAGACATTCAAATGTGATGCTTTGAGTCCTCATTCCTCTGATCTTCGTATCTTTTGCCAGGGATGTGGGCAGAGATCTTTATGGGCTGCTTCCTTGGAAACAGGAAATCATATGCATTTGACCACTTCCATTAGCTGGGATTGAATATTCTGTATCCCTTTGTGAAAGCTTTCATGGAGCATAAACAAGGTTTTGAGAGCAATTATTACACTTGTGCTACCATGCTGGGTACTGCTTCTTTATTATATCTTTGAGGACGAGTGATTGCATTAAGTGTATTCATCTTTATTCTTTATTGTTTCAACTAAGCACAATAGTAACTTTTTATATACTTCTTATTTTTTTACATATTAGTCCATGCATGTAATTAGGCATGCATTGCCCATGACACATGAAAGGAAAAATCTGGCTACCTATACAGAAGAAGGAAAAATTATGAAAGCCTATTACAGCTAAAACTTAATTTTAGGACAGCAAACCCTGATGACAATTGCTTTTTCTCTTTGTTTTCATAATTACCAACTCTGAATGAAAACTCACACCAATTAATCTGAGTGCAGTAACACATTTTTTTTCTGCCTTTTACAGTGTGCTGGATATAGGATACATGCATGTGAGTTTTTGCTTCTGTGAATATGAGTTCTGCATAATTTGAGAATCTAAGTCTTAATGTGAAGCTATGTCTGAGAAAGCATTATAAATCAGTTCACATCAGAGTAGCCTGGTGTGTTATTATTCTTCTACAGCAACTCTTCTCCTTATCATGATCACCCAGACAAAATGACATTTTGGTACTACAACAATATAATGTACAGTGTTGTACACATGAGATGGAAGTGTATACCTAAACAGACTGCAAGATTTTTTCATTTCAGTGAGAGATAACAGTTTTAGTACACTATTACGTAGACAGTGCTAGTAATTTCAATGTAAAATTTACTGGTAAGTTTGTATTAATCTGAAATTGTTGGCTAGAACTGGTTTAGAAGTCTGCTATAGCCTTCACCTGTTATGACTGTCTGTGCAGAATAGATGTAGACTAAGGAGAAACTAACTCTTACTTGTTGGATTTATATACCTGAGGACTGAAAAAGGGGCATTTTTCTAGTCAAAATTGTGCAGGGAAGAGAACAATTATTATACTATATAATTTACTTGTTACTATCATGTGTATGGAATTCACCTGAAAATAAATCTAAGTAATAGGAGTTCATTCCTTGCTTTTTGTTTTAGTTTTAAAGTAAATATGGCTGTTAACAAATAAGATTGTTTTTGATTATTTATACATTTTATTAATAGCTGTTAAGTCTGACTCCTTACTTTATGGTATTGTGCCAATTGAAGAATTTTCTTTCAATTAGTTGGTATTTTTATGACCATCTTTCTTAAGTTTTTATTTATCAGTTTCCCAGTGTCTGGGAAAGTAGCACGAAGGGGAAATAAAAATAAATAAATAATAATTTTAAAAAAACTTTGTTTTGCTTCAGTATCCTCTAGAAGTATCAAACAGAGAAAGTGTCCTTCAATAGCCCATTCACCTTCAGAAAAGGGCTATCATATCTATATTCTGATATGGTACTGATTCTAATCAGTGGATTCTATTATAGGCCTTTAAGCAAAAAAGAAAGTGCTGATGAAGGCCATAAAAATAAATGAGGCTTATTGCTTCTTGACATCTTTAGCACTTTCTGAGGTTTCCTGAGTGAGCAAGGGTAGCAGACAATAGCTTGAAGATTGTGTGTAAGATAATGAGAAAAATAAATGCATGCTCGGAAGCAGCCAGCAGGAACTATGGCTAACATTCATTACTCATGGTCTAGGCTGCTCCCAGTATGATGTTATTAATTTGTGGAATGAGCTAAGAGGTGTGAAAGGAAGCTGATGTTTGCTCCTGACCTTCCTGACCAGCATTTTGAATATTAACAGAGAGGTCAAACACATTATCTCATTGAAATTGTCTCTCTCTCCCTCTTTCTTTTCACGAGAAGTGAAGCAAAACATACTGCTTTAACAGAAAGGGATGTGAGAGGCACCTACTGCCCTCTCTGTGGTCAAGGAAAGAGAATAATTAGGACTGCATGCAAAGTAGGTGATGTAGAGGAAGGTTTGTTTGGGAGATAATATAGGTAGGAAAAGCTCTTCAAATTCAAAAAGCAATGTAGGTTCACTTTCCAGGACTTTTCTTCATGTGAGCTTAATAGTGGGAAAATGTTTTGTATAATATAAAATAAAATATTTGTATATTCAACTACTCAAGTGTAACCTACACTTTAAAACTTCACTGTGACAGTTGGTATACTTTTGTTCTTGGGCTATAGATTCACTTTCTGATCTAATGTGATTTGCACTTTGAGTTCTTTCATTGTACTAAACCACAATGAGATTCAGACAGTGACTACTTAGCAAAGCACAATATTAATCAGAAATTGGAGTCTTCTGGAGGAAAATATGTGAACTCCATTTCAAGGTACATCGGTTATGTATGTAGGTCATTTGGGGTATCATATAGCTACAGCAAACAGTGTGAGATACTTTCTTGAAATTTGAACAGAAATTTTATGCAGAAGGCACTTTAGCACCTTTCAGCTTTGGAACTCACTAAAAAACCACACATTTGCTTAATGTAAATTATTGTGAGTAGTTCTGTGGGCTCAGCTGGAACTTTTGGGCAGCTTAAAGTTAAGTACCCATGCTTCCAAGACTAAAGATTCTTCCCATAAACTAAAAATCTGATGATGAAAATTTCGCAGTAAGAATAATAGCAAAATTAGTTAAATGATTATCTTTCTGTTGCTTATTCACTTAGCTGCACTTGAATACATAAAACAGGGGAAATAGGAGCATTGATATGGCAAGTTAAAGTGCCTGCTTTCCTTTTACATTTGTAGCTCTTCATCTTGAAGATTCACCAGGGAATGTTAACGGCATGTAAAATATACTGAAGCAAAGTGTTAAAACGTCAAGCATACAAATGAATGGTCTTAAGAATGTAAAAGAAATCTGGTCATTTTGCTCGTTTTTCTAACTTAAAGACTGTTCATCTGACATTAATTTGTTTTCTGAAATAGAACACAGAATGAAGGCATTTTATCTTTGTTCAAATATTTCTGTGACTGTATTTTGGCATGTTTATTTTGCTGAGTTGTGGAGGTGGTGCAGATATGCTCTGAATCTGAAATGTAAAATGATTGGGAAGCAGTGAAAGCTACTTCTTTTTGAAGTTCCCCTTACCTTCTTTTTCTTCAAAATACACCCTAATGCCAACACATTCTATATTGCAAATAAAGTTTTCAAGATGCCTCAAAGAATCCTTTTTTTGTTTTGTTTTGCATAAGAAAGTTTAACCATGCTCTCAGCATCTTTAAATTCTTCATTGCCTTTTCTCTAGTCTAGGCTAGAAATTTCTATTGAATCAGTAGTTCCACTTCTGATATATCAAATATCTGCATAACATCTCCACAAACTTTTGTTTCTTTACAGCTGTTCCATCTGTGAAATTATAAAGCCACTAATTCAATCATTTTGAAGGAGAAATGGTTGATATTGCATAGAAAAAAGGTGAGATGTAATGTGATCTTATTTGGTGTAGATCAGGACAGCTTTTGCTGAACATTGATTAATAAGCAAAAGAAATATACTGCTAAATACAGAAAAGAATTTGTCATGGAAACACATTTTGAAATATTTAAGATCAAGATGATTGTGTCTAGTAGAGAAACTATAAGAATGGGGAATTCTTAAGAATCAAGATCGACTGAAAATGATATATTAGCCTACAAGGGATTGCTACTGAAATCTCTCAAAAATCATTTTTAGGAACAGTCGTGTTTAATGTTTTCATTTATGGTCTTGGTATAGAAGCAACAATTGGGAAGCATCATTTGGAGGACAAAAAAGTACAGCTATGTCATAGCAAAAGAATTAAGTGACCTTGGGAGCAGAAATAATAGGAATGATATGAAATTCATAAAGTGCAAGGGGATAGTATAAAGTAAGATTGGAAGACAAGTTTCAAACCTGTCTGTTACCATCTAGGAGTTCATTAATTAGGATGAGCTAGAAGAGAGGGCCTTGGCCATAGAGGTTCATCAGTGAAAGACTGTTAAGTTTTGATATGATTGCATAGTGAAAAAGTCAAATGTGTTGCTAGGAGAGACAAGTCATTTTTCAGATAGATTGCAGAAGTATAATTGTACTAGACTCTCTTTCATCTCAAGTGCAGAGTACAATTCTGATGATACAGGTGTTGAAGAACGTACCTAAATATATAAATATATTCTTCTTTTTTTTTTTTTATCATGACAGTGATAAAGATTTGAACAGGAGCTGTGTTAAATGATGTCCAGATCTCCTCTCCAAACTTAATTATTCTATTATTCCACAATTCTAAATACAGCTCCTTCAGAAAAGTGTTTCTTAGTCAGAGAACACCAAAAAAGTACAAAACTCAACAGTTTTTTAGGTAAATCCTGATAAGAGTAATTGTATGTTCTTGCTCTAAAGCATCCAAGATAATTGGGGAATTCATAATGTCAAGAAGATCAGCAGTTCCAAAGTGGCATGCAACAAAAATGTTTAAGATTTTTCCCATTTTGATTAAGGACAGGATCATTCCTGACCCCAAATGAAACAGTTATTTTTACATAAGGCATCTGTAAAAGACAAAATCATCAAATAAAGGGGTTTGTTTGTATATGTGCTTTAATAAATAGAACTAAACAAATCTCTACTTCATCCCATTAGTTATGACCAATATCAAATACTTCTATTCCACTCAATCGCTCTTCAGTTCTAAGCCCTAACTTCTATATGATCTGGAAAGATTTTGGCTTTGCATGTGACAGTGGAGGTGTCAAGATTATCGGTATTTTGGTGAAGACAGTGTGAGAGTTTAGACATGAAAAAGTCTCATATAACCAGAGCAGTTCCATATAGAAGTTAAGGAATTACCAAGAGAACAAGCATAAACCAGGTGAGTTAAATGTATTTGCCAAACATATGTCATTTCAATTTAAAGTTGCCAACTGAAGGTAAGACAAATATCTACAAATAGTACCTAATTTTTCACATTTATAATAAATTCTAATTAATTTCAAGAGTGAAGTAATAGAATCACAAAACCACAGAATTTCAGGGGTTGGAGTGGACGTCAGAGGATCATTGAGTCCCATCCCCTTGCTAAAGCAGGTATCCTAAAATAGATCTCATAGGTAGACGTCCAGATGGGTTTAAATATTTCCATAAGAAACTCCACAACCTCTGCAGGCACCCTTTTCCAGTGCTCCTACAAGCTGGTAAATGAAGTTTTAAAACACCTATGAATATACCTCTATCACAACACCTCAGCTTTTTTTTTTTTTTCTCCCCATTTTCTATTCACCTGACTAAACTGCAACACATTTTATTGGATTAGGAGCATATCTGTTAACCCTCTAAAACAGTCATCTACTCTTCTCTCAATTAGTTTACAAAGGTTTACAAATCCTGCATATGCCATCATGAAAGATTATTTACTTTTTCTGTTCATGGGCTGTTGACTCAAAATATCTAAAATCTAACTCTTTAGAAGGACAGTCTTGGTGCACCTTACAGAAAATCTGTTCTATCAAAGTTGCTCTTGAGAAGTGGATTTGAAGACTGATATTGTAATTGATCTATATTAATCAATTTCATGATGTAGTAATTCCCTAAAATATACTGAAGTTTGGGTTCTTTTTATTTTTATTCTTTAAGCACAAATGTAGTATGATAGTACCTGAAAGCTGCAGAGAAATTGAAGTGTTAAAGTGGCTCATTGTCTCAAAAAACTCTCTAGCAGACTGAGGCAACAAAACCTTTCCTTTGGGAACAAGGGTGTTCAAAATGTTCGATTATGAATATTCAATACAATTTTTTCAGACCTCCATTTCTTTACTGGTAGAATCATGAATTAAGCACAGCACTGCTTATTCTCAGAATCAAGAAATCTTCTTTCTTGTCCTTCACATAGATAGCTTTTCCCTCCCACTTTGTCACAGAAAATAGACAAAAATATCTGTTGAAAGTTTCTTTCCTCCTCACAATGTTTAGAACAGATCTTTCAACAGCAATTTGTTTAGAACAGATCTTTCAACAGCAATTTCCCTTATGCCTCACCTCTTCTTCCTTTTAGAAAAAGGTGCCATCCTCTGCCAAACCGTGGTAGAAGAAATATTACAGTACTTTAAACAAAATAATAATAATAATTTAAGAGTGGATAAATGAAAATAGGAAGGGGAAGAAAAATGATATTAAAAGTGACTTTGAAGTAACTAAATGTTGTGGTCATCAAAGAGCTGGCAGTATAGTGTGTTCCAAGTCATATGAGAACAAAGTAATATATTAACATAATTTTAGCTACTTTGCACATTCTGTATATTACATTTTCCTATAATAGCTTCATAGTATTACACCGCAGAAGAGCTATTAAACTATCTTGTATCTTTTGATGTCATAAAGTGTACGTTTCACTGAGGATATTACACTGAGAACAATTATTTATATTTCTATTTTTTCTTTTTTCTTTTTTCTTTTTTTAACTGAAGAAGTTACTGTATTCTTGCTAAGTACAGAATCAAGATGCTAACTCAAATCTTGTACTCCTGATCAGCCCTGCCCCTTATTTGTTTGCTTTCTCTCTGGCACAGGGATCCCCATTAGACTATCCAAAATCGATGTTAAAATATTATTAATGGATTAGGATGTAACAAGAAACATTTCCAAAAGCGATCTGGGAGAAAAAAAAAAAAAGAGAGAGAAAAAGTTTACATTAATATGACTCCCTTCATCATGTGGAGCTTTCCTTTACACTATGAAGAATCTCAAGGTGATCTTACTACACTTTTTAGCAGCGTGAGCTCATAGACTGCTGCAGATTGGTCTTCTTGTCCAGCCTTCTCCTCAGAGCACAGAATGCATGGCCATGGGTTCATTATGAGCATACAGGCTGCAGCAGCACTCCCAGGATATTTCAGTGCTACAAGAAAGTGTCAGAGGAAATCCAGGGATAAATACTCTGCACTAGGGATGTAGTTAAGAGTTCTTGCTCTAATCAATTAAACAGTGTAAACATACCCTATAATTTTATATATGAATTGTTGGGAAAAGACAGATGTTTTAAAATTTTTCATCATTTTTGAGGAGAAAAATTGTATTTCTAAGGACAAGTATCAAACTTCCCACACTAGGTAAGAGCTGTGCATAGATCTTTTGCATGCAGTGCTTTCTTGGCTACCCTTATATATAAATCTGCCTCCACCATAATAAGATTTCCCGTCTCATGCTAGATATAATATACCTCTCACTTATAATATCTATCCCAGAATTTTACATACATAGGGCCAATTAATCCAAAAGAAATAACCAGAGAGGCCATATCAATATATAAACAAGCCACATAGGAGCTAACCGTATTTCTGTTTTTCTAACATAAAGCTTTAATTTATTTTGAAAACCAATTCTTTTTTTATAAGTTGCACACTGCATGAAAAGTTCAGCTGAGTCTAAATCCTGCCCTCAGAGGACAATCTGAGCAGCCAGTCTGTGCAATGGAAAACACTTCATGAATTCATACTCAGGGGCTGTAGAGGAACAACAGATACAGCTATGCCTATAACTTCATTCTCATGAGGAAACAGCTAGTGGATCTAACAGATATGGATGCAGAAAATATCACCTGCACTTCTCTCATGTAACTGACACTTCCCATCACCTGGCATGATCCGGACTGTGAAATATGGGAAACACTGCACTTGTTTCTGTGTGCAAGTTGTAGTGCAAATTGCTGTTTATGTATCTACATGTCTACAGATAGATTCTTTTTCTGCTTTAAATATCTAACTAATTAAATATATATGTAAAGGAGACTAGCTAGAGCCAACTAAAATGATACAAAGCTGTATATACTGAAAGTTAGGAAATTTCTAGATTGACTGGTATAACTTAGCGTTTTTTCCCAAAAAACTCCCAATGTCATATAAACACATTAAAATTAAGAATAGTGCATATATGTCTGTATACTATCTCTATATACTGTAATATACATAGGTCACTCTGAAAGTAAATAGTCTTATTTATTTCCATGCAAAGTACAACAGATGCAAAGAGCACAAAAATATTTGATTGATAGAGCAAATTCTAAGCTAGAAAACTCTATTTTTCAACATAAACACCACCATTAGCTATGCATTTTCACCATCAGTGAACCTGCATGATGCATGCTTAAAATCTGTTCCAATGGAGGTGACCCACTGTTTCACAGGTGCTGTAATGATGTTGTTTCTAGAAAAATGTTGCTATCGTACTCCTTCTTTCACTGGCCCAAGCCGGTGGAAGTCAGACAGCATTAAATTTGGACTATATGGTGGGTGTGGTGAGACAATCCAACCAAGACTGGTTATGTGCTCCACGGTTTTGAAAGTGGTATGGGGCCTGGTGTTATCACGTTGCGAGAGAAAGGTTGTCTTCTTCGGCCTGATTCTGGAAGTTCAAGTCTTCAGCTTAGTTGGTGCCATGATGTAGCGGTCAGAGTTCATGCTTTGTCTGGGTTCCAGAAAATCCTGAAGGATCACGTTTCCCATCCCAAAAAACAATGCAGATCACCTAACCTGCTGAGACACTACCGCATCTTGAACTTTTTCACCAGTGGGGAACTCACATGTCACCAGACCATGGAGTGCCACTTTGAATCCATGGTGGTGACACTGTGTCTCATCAGCTGTAATTTTACGATCTAGGAAACTGTCTCTTTCAGCCGAGTATTGACTTAATAGGTCCTGACAAATTTGCGTATGGTTTTCTTTCTGAGTATTCATGGGATGCATCTTGCACAAACTTTTTAGTATTCCAACATTGCCACCATAATTTCTAGTACTTTGGAGCCAATATTCAACTCTGTACACAGTTCTTTGTTCATAATCCACTCATTTTGTAGTGTGACAGCTGTGAATGGCCATCTAGAATGTGGCTTGTCTTTCACATTGCTGTCAGCACTGCTGAAACATGCCATCCACTGCCTCACTGTGCTCACATCCACTGTTTGGTCTCCATAAATGTTCATCAAGTGTCAGTGAATGTCAATGGGTACAGTTTTTTCTGCATGCAGGTATTCAATTCTACATGTTTGTTTCATACACGCTTCCATGTCAGATGCCACTTTGTCAGACTGCCCCTCTGCCTCCATTTGTTGCATGGAAACAAAATGAAACAGAAGTTTCAACCTCTTCTGTCCTATCACCAACACTGGCCTCTGGTCTTGTGGCCCAACATAATAAAATGGAAGACATTATTTTCAGCTTAGCTGTAGTATATAATGTTGTGTTCTGCATATATTAGCTTCTGCGCTTAGTAACAGTTTTAAAGGCATGTTTCAGGTAGTTGGAAAATGGCTGATTTTCTCAGAGATCAGCAAAAACAGTATTAGTCTGTGTGTTGCTAGACAGCTATCCTTTGGACCAGACATGAAACAATCATGTTAGCATGGTGCAATATATACAAATACACTCTGGCCTTCAATTTATATTTGATACCTTAACTGCAGCATTCCACTGATATAACTGTACTGCCACTGATTCTAGAGCTGAGTTCCATTTGTGGTGCACGCTTTCAAGCTCCTAGATCAAACACTGTGCAATATCTACAGAAGGCTACCCTATGTTTTTAGTCGCATAGAGAAAAATGAGAAGTTAAACTGCTTTATCCCAGGAGTAACATCAAATGATACTGCAACTTAGAGGACAAATCCTCTCATTATCAACATTTTGGTTGATAGAAATTGGAGAAGAGTTATCACATTATACACAGAGTACACATTTCCCAACCAATCATCAATACTGCCCAGCCCAGGGCAGGTGATGCTATAGGTATTTTTCTTTCATGCTTCTCAGCAAACAAAGATTCACTGTTTGCTTTTTGCCGTAATGCAGAAGGGTTGGGGAAGTCATCATCAAGCCTCTGTGATTGACACATTTTATATTTCTGACACGAATGAAAAGGAAAGCATTTTGTGTGATTTTATTCCCAAAGACTAGGAAAGGCAACTTTCTGAAAAAGGGAGTAGGTGTTCTGTCTATAGAATGCCACAAGGCCGTTTTCAAAGTCCCAATATTAGCTAATTTTCTCTATTTATAGAAAAATTGGTTGCTTTGACCATTTTGTAGTTGTTCTTTTGTATCTTTGCATTGATTTGTCCCAGGTGTAATCTCAAAATGATGTGTACGAAGACATTTTCTAAATGGGCCTTTGTTCTCTGAATTCATTGCTTACCTCTTATCGGCATCTGATAGAAGGATGAGAAAAAAAAGGCCACTGTTTTCCTTTGTTGTTAATTATTTTATGTTTATGGCATTCAATTTGTACATCCTTTGAAAACAAAGTTCTGTGGATATGTTTTCTTGTCGACATCCATTTCCCATATATGTAAAGCTCAACATGATTTATATGAGTCTATAAAATACACAATACTGAACAGTAAATGAGCTACACAGGAAAAGATCTGTTAACAAACTCCCATCCAAAAATTAGGTGGAAAAATATTTATATTTAATATATAGAAAAATATTTTGGACCAGTCTTTTAAGGATTAGAGGCTTTTATTCACTACAGGCCTTGCCTTGGATCGCTTATACTTTGTATACTTTGCATTAAGTTCATAATATGTAGTCATTACATGTCTAATATAACTTTTGTTAGAGTGCATTGAAGTGTTTCTCATGTGCCAAAATGCTAAAGAAGTCTGTTAATAAAATAATTTTCAGATTCATATTAAATTAATAAATTCAATCTAATGGGAAATTAAACAAACAAAATTGATTGAAAAATTATTTTTTCTACTATTATTTCTAAAGGGCCAAATTCACCTTTTAAACATTTTTTTTTTTTTAGAAACAGAATCTGAACTGTACAAGCAGCATTATCCTTGGGCTAGCGCAACATTTTGGGTGAAAACGTTTTCACTGAATAATGACAAATTACCGAATATGTTTGCTACCCCTATGAACGCACTTTTTTATCCTATTTTGTTTTTGATTTTTTTTCTTTACTATATTTATCCTATACAATATTTTCAGATGTGACTCAACTACTGAAAGCCAGTTTAAGAGTGAGTCACTGACTTCAGTAGAAGCTGGAATATATCCCTAATGAAGTATTGTTAAGGGCCTGGGTTCACACTTTATTTTGGCCAGCATTATTAGGTCAAGAAACTCTGGAGCTAATCCAGGCTAAGTATGTAGTCAATAATAGACCATTAACATTCAGTTTACTTGTGCATTATATAAAGTGATTGGACCTTCAGACTCAATCACAGGATTTTGGTTTCTGAGAAACTCCAGTTGTATGTACATTAGCAGATGTTTAAAGGCAGAGTCAGTATTAAAAGAAATGGTTTCTGTTCCTAAGTACCAACTTTTTGTTCTACACTGTAGTATGTTACTCAGAACTTGCTTTTACGCACTCTAAGAAAAATGGATTCTATTTCCTTGGTCCGATACATTAAGATTTACATTGAGATTTAGAGTCTGCACGTACAAATGTATATGATGGAGTCACATAACTGAATGGACTCTCCTGTGACGTGACTTCTTTTCAGTAAAAGGTGCTTTGTGAGCACCTCAAATCGCTATCCAACTGATAAAAAATATAAGTTCTAAATTCTAGTGAGACTGTCAAAGGTACAGTTGTAAAATTAGTCTATAGCAACATAAATTACTATGCATAATATTCACTTTTGCCTGTCTTTGTCATCTTTTTTTTTTCTTTTCATTCATTTACTGAGTTTTTGAAAACGACCCAACTTTTCTGAGTATTTAGAAGTAACATATGGAGAAGTAACACGTGGAAATAATATGAAAATTTGAAAAGCTTGTTCCAAGAAAACATATTAAGATGAGTTTATCTTTTGTTACCTTTTTTCTGTTTCATTTCACTCTCACGTGCATGATCTGAAGATAGTTTAATATCAAAGAAAACTCTGCTAAAAAAAAGAAAAAAGGACTCATGTACAGTCGAGGGATTCAGTGCTTTTGTTTCCTAATTTCCAAACCAGTTTTCTGTTCCTTCTGCTTGATACTTTGCTTCTCTATTCCATTTATGAAGCTTTTGTTATTCACTTTATAATTTTTTTTTCTGTATTAAAAGCAAAAATGCTTTTATTCTATGCTTTTCCAAACAATTGCTCTGACAGGCAATGACACTGCTAGAATGATAGTAAGGCAGCTGAAATGCATTATAATAGCTCTTGATAATTCATGCATAGTCTGAGACAGACCTTAGTCATAACACTGTAAACTAAATCCTTGCACAATGTGCTGCATACGCAACTGTCTTACTATGGAGCAAAGAGATGGTCTGTGTAAAGATCCTAAACATGGTTTTCTGTCATGGGTCATGACTGCATTTTGTTTTGTGTCGTAAGATTCAAGTCAGATGAGACAAGCAGGATGCATGTGACCATTAGGCATCATGTTTAGACTTTATTTAACTTATTATTCATTGTAACTATCATAAAATCATAGAACAGCTTGGGTTGGAAGGGACCTTAAAGACTATCAAGTTCCAGTCCCCTCCATGGGCTGGTTGCCCCACATCAGATCAGGCTGCCCAGGGCCCCATTCAACCTGGTCTTTAACTCCTCTGGGGATGGGGTATCCACAATATCTATGGGCAGTCTACGCCAGCACCCCTCCACTCTCTAAGTAAAAAATTTCCTCCTGATATCTAACCTAAATTTCCACTCTTTTAGTTTAAATCCATTCCCCCCTCATTCTACCACTATTAGACCATGTCAGAAGTCTGTTCCTCTCCTGTTTACAAGCTCCTTTGAAGTACTGAAGGATCACAACAAGGTCTCCCCAGAGACTTCTCTTTTCCAGGTTGAACAAGCCCAGCTCCCTCAACCTCTCTTACCAGACACAGCACTCTGAGCATTATAATTGATATTAAAAACTTGGATGTGTAGGTATTCTTCAACATTAAGTTCCTCTGCAGGTGCATAGGTGAATTGTCCCATGACAAACACTGCTCTTTGGTATTTAGTCCTAGGGCGACCCAGAGCAGAGCAGAGCACTATCAACTCCAGGAGAGTACCATCTTTCATTCTTTGATACTCATCACACCTGGTTATATTAAAAGCTCATGCACTCTGTGGGGGTCCACTTTAACTAAATGTGGCAGCTCTCTTTATGCTGGTCACTATAACTTTCTCCTGCAGTCAACAGGGAGGTATGTGTAGTGTCAAATTCCTACAAGACATCTTAGAGATCTACCACAGAAGACAACAGGTGCCTTGACCTAAATTATCAGCGGAGGCAAGATACGCTTTTCTTAGAAATCTTGAAGTGATTAAATGGACTTAACCTGAGTTGTAGAAGCCACAGCGTGTAAAAGGTACAAAATCTCTTTTGATTACCCAGTTCAAGGTCAGTGAGAAAATATATCCTATTAAATACAAAGCTTAATGATTTACTTGAAGAAATACATACTTCTTACTCCTATCTAAGAATCTAAAACAGATGGATCACTCCTAATTCAAATAACATTTTAAAAAATTTATTTAAATTTTCAAGTGATTTTTTTCACTGTTTTAAAACAACCCAACACAGAGTGCAAAATGACAATTCAGACAGTGCAGTGTGCGTTATAAACAGCTTTGCCCTACTTACAGCAAGTCAATTCCATTTGTGAAGAAACAAAACTTTGTATTCACTACATTAAAGTGCAAGTTGATTTACAGCAGTCTTTGATCAGATGATCAAAAACTTCTTTAACATTGCTCACAGTAAACCTTACTCTTTGTACATGTATCATTCATAGCTGGCACAGATACTGAGCATCTTGGTGCTTGCTAGAGCTGTGTCAGCCTTTGGCATCAAGAATCGTAGCTGTGGTTGTTGTCTGAAGTAAACAATAATAAAGATAAAATGACTTTTCTTGGGACTTGATTGTGCTCACTTGGTCTGGGTTTTTCCCCTTGATGCTGAGTGAAAAAGAAATTAGTTTGAGCCCTAGGAGACAGATGCATAAGGCTCACTGAAATTACAGACTGGCTGCTGAGTTAGCACAGGCAGACATGAGACCTTAACTATCACATTTTTTATCGTACTAAAGAGCAGCAATGAAAACGTAGGAGAAATCAGGACTATATAAAACAGGAACAATTAGAAAATTGTGAAATAAAGGATTTTAGTTGGGATAGGCTTTAAACAAATTTTGTATATTAAATTTCAGTCAGAGACACAAGTGCTGCTGATTGTAAGGGCCTGAGGAAGACTTGTAAAGTGTTCTGAGAACTAATATACATTTATTTATTTATTTATTTTCAGTTAAAAAATGCACTGATCAAATGTGCTTGGTGGAGGTCCGGCTGTTTGAGGCAAACTGCTTCATGTGACATTATTTGTGTGAGAGCCATCAGACCAACATTCTGTTATATTGTTTATGTGTTAAGAAGTTCTGAAGTCCCAGAAGGGCAAGATTCATTTGAGCATCTTGTGATACTGCTCTTCTAATTATAGAGACTCAACCTGATGTGTCTTACCTCTAGTAGTATGGACAGACTTAGCTACCAAGATTTAGCTGGAAGAAGTAATATCAAGTTTAGTCTTAGCTCTCTCAGTCATCTGAATGCAGAATCTGTTTTGAGGTATTGTTTTTGTGCAACACTTGTACTGCATCCAGCTTCACTACGGTATCTAAAGTACTGTTTGCAGTTTATCCAGAGTAGCCTTGAAGTCATATATAGAATCCTGCAAGCAATACCTGTAGCCTCTGTAGGTCACAAGAACTGCTACAAGTATGGATGAGTACCTTCCATTCAAGAGTAGCCTTCAGATGTTTTTCTCTGCCAGAAGGAGTAGCCTGGCACTTACGGTCACATGCACTTACTTATCCTATCTGTCTTTCCAATGGCCATACTAGGAACCTACAAGGATTCATTGTTTTTTTCTCAGAAGACTCCAATTATTCCAACAAGGAAAGATGACGACTTGAATTTAGGCTCAAGTAGGGACTACAGGTGCTGGTCCTCAGGGTGGTCTGGACCACTGAACTCTTTGAAAATTACTATTGAAATGATTTTGCAGTATTAGAAAATAGGAAATGTAGTACGTAATATAAAATAAACTAAAATTATAATGAGAAAAACAATGAGAGAAAGGGATAGAATATTCAGTATGCATCATGAAACAATAGCAGATGCAGAATGTAGTATAAATGGATTAGCAGATGTAACCGTCCAAATTTTTGTAGTTGCTATTAAATGACCATTTTGAGCTGCTGCCACCTTCATCCTCCAACATCCTGCTCACTGCATTGTGTTTTAACATTATGTTTAAATCCTGCCGCACTAGAAAACTCAGGAAGTATAAGCATGTAACTACTATAAGCCGTGCAAATTCTAACAAATATTTATATACTAAAGGTGTGATGAAAGAAAACCATGCTTATCTGGCCACATCCATCTTTTCCTTTATGATATTACCACAAATGCAGAGCAATAGGGAATGGCTTCAAGGGTCTGTTTGTATGTACGTTTTTGCTCTGTCCCTGTTCTTACTCATCTGGGGACACCAAGGATGGTTTCCCTTGTGGCAGACATATGCACATAGCATCTTATTGATCACTGTCAAGAGTCCAGTGGTTCTTGAGATATGTTAGCAGATTCTCCAGATAATTTCTTTGGAGGCATGAAAATGGCAAACATAGTTATGGCTCGGTTCTCTCCCCTCTGTTCCCGACTGTGCCATTCCACTACTGAAAAGGAGATATTAATGGGAATGCCCGGATTGCAAAGTTTCTGCAGGAATGCACACATAAAGCAGACTGGATAGAAATGGATTCCAAAGTACAGATGGAAAATAAGCGTTTTAATTAATGTTAACTTTTATAGTACTTGGAGGATCCACATGCTCATAGTATGATTCTATCTCATCTGGTCATGCAGAAGCTAATTCTGATGAATTTGCTAATTTTGCCAAAGAGAATTCATAGCTGCCTATTTTAACCCTAGTACTTTCTTGCAATTACTGTTGTTGGACAGCTGTTGTTTTCATGCAAATTTCACAATGTGGAACATGAGTCTCTGTGAGGTGATAATAACTACATAGATCGTGCTTAAACAGTAGAAATAAGTATAGATGGTACTATCATATTACTGAGACACAATTTGTTTCAACATATATCCCTTCTGTGGCCCTATGAACCTCATAGGCAATACTGCCAATTTCCCATTGAGATTAATGATATTGAGATTAATGATATTCTTTGAAGGCAGATGAAAGCAAAATTGCCTTTATATGCATTAACTACAATTAGTTGAGACGCTCAATAAACTGTTGGGTTTTTTTTGGTTTGTTTGTTTTTTCTTATTTGCAGCTTATTTAGATGTTTCACCTAGACAAAATGATTTTGTAGTGTAATATGCTCATTTTACAGATGTGTAAATCCCACCGTGCAGACGCAAAGGACTAGATAAGCTGGCTGTGTGCCATGCTTTCAGCTGTTATATAACTGGAATGGCTCCCCTAGAGCACTTTCACTGCAGGACTGCTCCCAGAAGACTCTTGAGTATTATTATGGAGATATTCAACTAAAGAGACTTCAATATTAATTTATTGGACAAAATGAATGCAGAAGCAAAACTGTACAAATGCTGTTAATGACAGAGATACCTTTTACTATTGTACTGCCCTTTCATCACTTTAGATAGACTGTCAAGCCACAATCTGCAATTATTGACCATATTTAAGTGCTGGAAAGATGCTAGTAATAAGAAATACAGAATAACTCACTCTAAGGTTATCAGATTTTGCATAAGGAATTAATGTTTACAAAGCTCAATCTTAATAATATAATGATGTATAGACAGCACTGATAAAATACAAGATTAGAATAGCTTCATGTGGCTCACACAGGGGTATGGGTAGAATGAATTAACTAATGCTATTTTTTCTCAGTGACAGCTGAGTTTCAGTGTAGAATAAGCAATTTCCGTAACAGACAGTACTGCACTATGAGATCCTTCAAGATGAAAAGCAGTATATATTAGCACTGTGCATAATGTTAGGCAAAGAGTAGACATCAATAGTACTTCATCTATGGACTATGTTTATTTTAATATTCAGAATGAATAACAGAGGAATAGCTGTGAAGTCACTGTGAGTGGACTTATATGTTTATCACTTACAATGGAAGACTTGCAACTGAGTTTAAAGCAAAGGATGACATCTAGTAATGGTAAGGTGTAACCAAAAGGAGACAGTATTTCAATTTCATGACTACAGACCATTTGTTTGTACGGTAATTTGATTTTAGCATCTCAGGAACATGAAATGTTAGAGCATTGCCACTAAAAGTAATTTGAAGTAAAGAAATGCATTTGTCGTTCAGCTGCTTAGTGCTATGCCACATGACCCTGCTACCCATAGCTATCTAGCTATCATTGTCTTGGTGTACACACACTTGTGTATGCAAAGCTTGCTTTCTTTTATATAGCACTTCTCAAATGTGCAGCTTGAGACAATGCCTTGGATCTGTATTCCATCAGCAGCCAGTCATCCCTCCCCATCCTGCTGCGAAGCAATCTGTCCTTCTTGCTGAAGTTCTTTTGTGACTTTTGTTGAGCTGAACCTGCACTTTCAGCTTGGCGAATCAGAGTAGCTGGCACCGAATTAGCAATTTGTAGTATTTCTGTGTGTTCAACTGCACTTTGGTGAGGTAATTACTTTTGGAAATGCCGGTTCAGCACAGCCAGGGACGAGCAGAAAAAGAGATGCAGACTTTCCCAGCAGGGACAGCTGGCGTTGCTGATTAAAGATGGATGAATCTGTTTGGGAAAACAAATCAGCCTGAGTTCCAGTTCTACAAAACTTCCATATTAATTCCTATGTTTGTGAAATTTTTTTTCTGCCTTCCAGGATGGAGTCTGGCATTGTTTTGTTTCCCTGCCATAGCCACTATCCAGTTTTCTTCCAAGAAAGATGGTCTGTTGATTGCAAAATACAGAATCAGTTGTCTGGTCAGATCCATGTGGACCGGTGCCACTCTCTGATAGTATCTTAGACCACTCCATGTGGCACCTCCTTCAGGAGCAGCAGTAAATGTCACATTGTAGAGAATAATGGCATGCAGCTAACCAGCAGACTCAGAAATTAGCAGCCGCTTATGTTGTTTGAAGTTGTATATCTTTATCAGTGCTGCTATTAGTACCTTTTATCTTAGAAACATTAGAGTAGCATATTAGATTTCTGAAACCAGAAGGCTGGTCAGATTACTGAGAGAAGGTGACGTTAGCATTGTAATGAAGAGAAGTAGCAAGGAGCAGAAAGGCTGTGTATAAAATCATTCTATGTTTTAGGCAAACTTTGCTTAATGAACACACTGTAAACAGATTTCAAGGATATGTGTGCAGGGGAGCTTTTCCTTGTCCTCTGGTGACAGAAATGGACACTGTCCATTTGCATCAGATGGTGTCTTCAGCTCATTAGTACATTCAGGCAAGTCTTCCAGAGTCTTACAGAGTCTTCGCTGGATTGTATATCATTTTCCCTCAGAATATCATAACAATCAGACACTAAGAAATCTGATTTTTTTTTTAATTTTTATTTATTTGTTTGTTTGTTTGTTTGTTTGTTTATTTTGTTTCTAGGTCATATGAAAAGCTCCAAAGCCTATTCCTGAGAATCTGGGGGCACCTCATTCACCACTTTGTTCAGTATTTGGAAATTTATGTGCTGTCCATCATTTTGATTCCTCATTAGTATGGGATTGGCATGTTAGTCTGTATACTAATTTCTGATAATGCTCACCACTGGCCTCATAATTTATGAAGCACTTTAATACTGCTGTCAGTCTAAAAGAAGATTGCAGAACAGAAGGAAAACAGTGAGTACAAGCCAAGGTAGAATAGATATTGTCCTGTTAAATGAATGGTGCAGTTTGGAATAAATATATAATGCTGCTATATTTGTAGCAGTGGTATTAATCAAAGAGAATGCAAGAGTTTTTATAGTGTTTTTATAGCATTGACTCTGTTTTGGGAGTGTTTAATAGTCACTTATGATAATAAAAACATTTTTAGTCAATGAGCTCTTCCATTACATGGGCTTTCCCATCATGTTTGTCAGATCTGGAGTCTGCTCAGAGTCCATATAAGTAGTTTTCAAAGGGATTGTGTAGTCCAGACCAACTGAATGTACTGATGACATGGCTTCTGGAAGTCTTACTGAGCTTTAGTGTCTTTGGGAAATAAATTAAACAAAACAAAACCAAAGACAATTACCTTAATGTTGAAAATTATGCTGTATTGGATCACTGAGTGGATGAAACATCTGAGATGCTCATCTTAGAGGAAAATTGTAATTATTTTTTTGTGTGGAATGAGTAGTGATTAGACACTGCCACAGCATGTCCCATGCACATAGGATATATATTTGCATTCTTAAAAAAGCCAGTTATATGGATATTCAGATGAATAAATGCTCTGGACAAACTCAAATGAACTGGATAGACTGGATCGATGGGCTGAGACCAGTTGTATGTGGTCTAACAAGACTAAGTGCCGAGTCCTGCACTTGGGTCACAACAACCCCATGCATCACTACAGGCTTGGGGCAGAAAGGCTAAAAAGCTGCACAGAGGAAATGTATATGGGGTTTTAGTTGACAGGTACCCAAGAAGACCAATGGCATCCTGTCATCTATCAGAAATAGTGCAGCCAGCAGGAGCAGGGAGGTGATTATCCCCTGTACTCTGCTCTGGTGATGTTGCATCTTGAGTACTGTGTTCAGTTTTGGGGCCCTCACTGCAAGAAAGACATTGAGGCTATGGAGTGTGTCCAGAGAAGGGCAATGAAACTGTGAAGGGTTTGGAGCACAATTCTTATGGGGAGCAGCTGAGGAAACTGCTATTGTTCATTCTGGAGAAGAGAAGGTTTAGGGGAGACCTTATCACTCTCTACAACTGCCTGAAAGGAGGTTGTGACGGTGAGGTATATATCTAGAGATAGGGCAAGGAGAGGTAATGGCCTCAAGTTGCTCTAGGGGAGGTCCAGGTTGGATATTAGGAAAAATTTATTCTTAGAACGAGTAGTGAGGCACTGGAACAGACTGCCCAGGGAGGTGGTGAAATCACTGTCCCTGAAGGTCTTCAAGATCTGTGGAGATGTAGCACTGAGGGACATGATGTAGTAAGCACGGTGGGGATGGGTTGATGGTTAGCCTGGATGATCTTAGTCATCTTTTCCAACCTCTGTGATTCTGTTATTCTATTGTTCAAGTAAAGCCACAAGTCTAATGTATTCCAGTGAATCTTTCAGCAGTTGCAAGTGACGCATTCCTCTCTTCTCTCCTGCTCTCTGCCTCTACTGTCTGGTAGTTTATGCACACCTTTAATATCTATCTATCTATCTATCTATCTATCTATCTATCTATCTATCTATCTATCTATCTATCTATCTATCTATCATAAATAATTAAACAGCACAAACCAACTGGAAATGCAGCAGGACAAAGAAATTAGCAGATGGAAGAAATGGATGAAGTGAGAGTAGCTAAGTAGTTGCCACTAGAGGGCAACGTGATATCGGATAACTGGATGGATGCTCCCCTGGAAGACACTGAAATATTGGGACTGCAGCGTGGCACCATATGGAGAAGAGACTTTAAAATAACAAGGCAGCCTGGCGAAGCACAGCAGAATGAGAAATCGAGTTTTGCTGCCGTTAGTCATCAGACTGAAAACTCTCAGCCAGAGAGAGGAGTGGAAAAAGGGAATAAAGGGCAACGTGACTGCTGTGATTCGATCGGAGATGCTAACTATGATATAGTCAGACATGAGTTCTTCCTGAGTGAAGAAGATATGCTGGAATCACTTCTGTTATTGAGGTGGAGAAAGGGGAAAAAAATATGTAATGGTCTGGTTATATGAGTTTCAAATAGTCCTCTGTGTTTGTGACATCTGTAGCTGATATCAGAAATGCAGTTAGGCTTCCACAGAACAAGTTTAGAAGCACTCAGTCCATTAATTTTGAGTAGATTCAAACCTCAGCACAGTACACAGAATGAAGTTACCCCTTAAATCACTTCACATCTGTTTAAGAGTGACAAGAAGAAAGGGGAAAACAGTATTTCCATAATGTCTGATGCATATTGTATTATACAATAACCACTATCTAGGTACTGAATTAGTAAAATATCTAGTTTTATATATGTATAAATAATCTTGCACTCTTTATTTGACAAATTTTGATTGTAGAGTAGCTAAAAGAATAATTTAGCATATGAGATTGCTGATTTAACACAGAGTTTAAAAGATTATAAACAGGAATAAGTTATTTTTAATTCATCCAAAATGTGAATATGTTAATATATTAGCCTAAGCTGCTTAGTGCACCTGGTTGGATCCCTTGCCATAAGGCAAAATAACCAAAATGACCTGGTGGCTTCGTCCAGAGCAGACTGGTTGAATCTATACCACAGATTACTTCTCTGGACTCCATGGGATCCTAAGATAAAATAGTTAATTAATGTATGATTTTTTTAAAAGAAATTCCATGAGGATTATGCTGCAATCTGGTGGAATAATGCTTTTATTTGTGTGGCACGGCCAAGGTTGTCTAGTATTTTGCCAGGAAAAAAAAACAAACACATTTTTATCCAGAACAACTTCACTGGGTGTTCAAGAAATATGTAGATGTTGTACTGAATGATGTGGGCAATATTGGTGGTAGGTAAACAGCTGGAATAGATGGTCTTAGAGATCTTTTCCAACCTTAATGCCTTAATGAATGTATGATTCTGTGATTCTGTGATTTTGTCTTCTCTCCTCCTAGACCCCATAACTCTGCTCTCACCTGCCCCATATGGGAGCTACCTCCAGAGATCATCTTCCTGCTTTCACTGAGCTGATCTGATTTGCTATGCATGCAAAATACCATTTACTTGTGCTGATGTGCTAGTTTTCTGTCAGTTCAGGGAAGCAAAAAAAAACTTGTGATGGAGACCACTGGGCACAAGATCTGGCAGAAGCAAATCAGCAGCAGCTGATGGGAGCAGGGCGGCACATTCTCTGCCATGGGGAGATATTACACTTTCCTCTCTGTCACTGAAATATGCTCTTATTCCATAGAAAGCCTCTTTCAGAGTTTAATCACTCTTTCTGCGAATAATTTTTTCTTAATATCCAACCTGAACCTTTCCTGGCATAACTTGAGGCCATTCCTTCTAGTCCTATTTCTAGTTACATGGGAGACCCCCACTTCACCACAGTCTCCTTTCAGGTAGTTGTAGAAGGCAATATGGAACACAGCTCTCGAAGCGCAGCCTCACCAGAGCAGAGTACAAGGGGACCATCACTTCCCTGCTCCTGCTGGCTGCACTATTTCTGATACAATCCAGGATGCCATTGGCCTTTTTGATCACCTGGACACACTGCTGGCTCATGTTCAGCCAAGTGTCAACCAACACCCCTCGGTCATTTTCCTCTGCACATTCTTTGTTTCTTTTTGGGAATTCTTTCTGTATCCAAATATAATTTTGATTGGAAATTACATTACTTGGGAACAAAACTGCTCTTTTTGCTGTGCATGTATTTACAGCCTTTGGCACAATGGGACTCAGTTCTTTTTTTGGGATCCAGGTATATAACTACTACAAATAATTATAGCTGTGGCACAGGGCTGTATTTTCTGGTTGGACATAGTCAAAACCATGAGAGAATTACTGTTCTCTCATGGTTTTAGTATGTTCATAAAACATACTAAAAAGTGAGAAGACTTCGTAATGTATCATAACTCACTAACATTAATTCATTAACAGTAGGTAGAAAAAAAGTCCATCTGTGCAGTGACTTCCAGTGACTTCCTTGTGACAGAAACAGAATAGGTGATTTGGGAAGGTTACATAGATTGGATAAACATACATGATATTTTCTCCTGCTGCTCTCCCAGGCAATAAACTTTTATAGCCCAGGGACTTTGTGAACCAGAAATGGGTTTTATGCATTTAAGTAACAACCAATTGATTTCTTTCCAATGGGCTTCTAAATTAATCCTTTGAAACCATTCAGACTTTTAGCACTGGTGGTATCTTCTGACAAGGAGTTCTGTAACTTTCTTACATGTTACGTGATGTGTTTCCTTTTAACTCCTTTCATTTGATGCCACCTATTTACTGCACTAGAAAATGCAGTAAATTTTTCAACCTTAGCTACCTACCCCATGGAACAGATATTGCATGCTTGCCAATCACATTCTCCACAATTTTTTGTTTTATCACACGGAAGAGTTTAATATTTTTTTGTTTGTTTGTTTGTTTGTTTTTAATGGAAGTGGGTTTTATTTTATGGAAGCCTGCCTTCAACTGTCCCAGAATATTCCCTTTCTAGAAATTCAAACCAGGATGAATTGGCCTTATGTTCCTTTCATTTTAACTTAAAAAATAGGAAAAACTGCACAACTTTTTTTGCTTTTTCTATTATTCTGAGTGTGCTTGATATCAGTCCCTCATAGTGACCATCATTCAGGTTGGAAATTAAGAATGATTTATTCTCAGAAAGATTGGTGGGGTATTGGAACAGGCTGCCCAGGTTGCTGGTGGAATCACTGCCCCTGGAGGTTTTCAAGAAACATAGATTTATGGCACTGAGGAACATGGTTTAGCAGGCATGGTGGGGATGGCTTGATGGTTGGACTAGATGATCTCAGTCATCTTTCCAAATTTAGTGATTCTACAATTCTATGATTTGTCTCAGTGCTTCCCATTTGAGAAGAATATCATTCCATTGCATAGAATAAGCAGGCATGTGTCATTGTCTTGAGCGTTTTCTCAAGGATTTGACAGTTTTTTTATTTCATGCATCATTCCCTCTTTGTTGTAGTTATCACAGCAAGTAACATTTCATTAATGCAAAGTTAAAGAGCTGATAGGGTACTGAGAAGTAATAACTGGAGTTGGGCATGTTGGTAATGGATTTCATTGCACTGTCTAACCCAAGCTACATTTAACACTGAGTTACTGCAAAATGAATAAGAGACTGAACCATAGATTTTTCATTAATTTTCTTCATGGTTGGGAATCTGGACTTAAAAAGCCAAGTAATCTGACTCCGGAGCTGTACAGACACTATTACTTAAATATTATGTATTGGGAAAAGATTGTCGAACTACAGGCTTTTCCTTTATTTATATAGATTCTGAATAGGCACATGGAAAGATCTTTCTGAATAGATAACATTTTCTATCTCCTAGAGACAGTGTCAAATATATTGCTGACTTTCAAGGTGAGTAGGATTTTCTGTGACATGTGTCGCTTATGTTACCGAAAGTGTAAGTAAGCAGTGAAAATCAGGATTAATCTAAATTTGCATCACAGGTGGTTGGAGTATTGACAAAGGGATTTGCATTGCAGTCGTCTGTCAAAATGGCACACGAGGTATACAAACATAAGCGGATCCAGCATTATGTACCTGCAAGGCTGATGCTAACAGTACTGAAATAATGGGGACCTGCAAATGGTATTATGGTTGTAATACTTATATGCTCTTTATGCATTAAAAGGCACATACATTTGAAAGGTATACAGTTGACAAAAGCGAGCACTTAAAATTTGATAATTAAAAAGCTACATATTTAAAATTTGATGATACAATCTTTAATGGCATCACTGTGTAAAGTTGTTTTCACTGTTCCATTTGATGGATTCATTGCAACAGGAAAGACAGAGATCCTAATTTATTGAATTTCAAGTATTGCTTACAAAGACTACAGAAGAACTCCTTAAAGGACTACAAAGATCATTTTTTAAATGAAAATGATATATTATTAAATCACAGAATGACAGAATCATAGAATCATAAAATGGCTTAGGTTGGAAGAGACCTAAAAGATCATCAAGCTCCAAACCCCCTGCCATGGACTGGTTGCCACCCACCAGATCAGGCTGCCCAGAGCCCCATCCAGCTTGGTCTTGAATGCCTCTAAGAATAGCGTACTCACAGCTTCTCTGGCAGCCTGTTCCAGTGCCTCCTCAGCCGAGTAAAGATTTTTCTCCTAACATCTAGCATAAATCTCCCCTCTTTTACTTTAAAACCATTCCTCATTGTCTTATCAGTATTGGACCATGTAAAAAGTTACTACACTTCCTATTTGTAAGCCTTCAAATACTGGAAGGCTGTAATGAAGTCTCCAGGGAACCTGTTCTCCTAGCTAAACAAGCCCAGTTTACTCAAACATTCTTCAAAGGAGAAGTGCTCCATCCCCATGAGCATCCTCATGGTCCTCTTCTGGAGGACCAATGGTTCCACAACTTTCTTGTGCTGGGGGCCCCAGGCCTGGACACAGTACTCCAGATGGGGCCTCACAAGGGCAGAATAGAGGGGAAAAATTCTGGCTACACCTCTTTTAATGCAACCCAGGATGCAGTTGGTCTTCCGGTCTGAATGGTTTAAATGAACTGCATCACCTGAATATTGGAAAGTATTGTGATGAGATAAATTTATACTCCACATATGTTTGAAAACAGAGGACAGATTTCTAAAGATGCATATTACATCTTAAATATAATATTATAGAAAAGAAAAGAAGGCTAACAAGGAAACAAACAAACCATGTTGTGGTTAAGCTTTGTTCCTCCAATACATTAATTCATGCAGATTACATGAGAGGATTTCTTATGTTTGTTTGTTTGTTTTTTGTTGCTGGGTTTTTGTTGTTGTTGTTGTTTTAGATCTTCTAATTCCTGATTTCTCAGTCCATCTGGGTTCAAACATAGTCAATGACAAAATGAAAGTAATTTATTCCTGGGTGCTGAAACATCTTTTATTGGCCAAACGTAGTAATCTAGTGTCATTGGCCATGGAACTTTCCAGACATCAAAAGAGGGCTGCCAGATATATCACAGAGCTTGACAGAGACCTGGGAGCTGGTGAAGGCCTAGAAAAGAACATCAACAGTAGACTCCTGGAAAGTAATAATAGAAATTATTGACACTAAGATATGGAGAAAATGTCACCTAATGTGTTTATGAAAAGCAGTGAATGAATGTTTCTGTGTGCAAAATCATCAGCACCCTCTTCTCTGCAAATGGGCTGTAAAACTGTTTCTTGAATTGTGTGCTCTTTCTAGAACCAATGTACTAAAGGGCATGGTTTCGTGGATGTGATGGGAATGGGTTGTTGGCTGGACTAGATGATCTCAGTGGACTATTCCAACCATGAGGATTCCATGATTCTGTGAAAGTCGGGTTTACTATGTCTCTAAAAAGTAGTTTGGGGCTTACTTATTACTTGTTGTAACTTACTTATTGTATCTTGTGATTGAGACATTTAACCTTTAACTTTATTACTGGTAGCCTAAAAACGGGATATTGACCACAAGTCAACATCAGATTTCTCTTGAACATTTCTTCCCTTGCTTAACAAGAAATAAATTTTAGGTTGTAATTCTCCTGATGATTCTGGATTTTTCAAAGCTCAAAATGTCATTGCATCCTCTGGGCAAGGTCTAATGCTTTGACTAATGTAATTAAATATTTTCTTCTAGATGTTGTGTATGATCATTGGAATTTTTTCAAGTTTTCATCAGCTTGCAAGGGAAAACTCCATGATGATGACAAACTAAGAAGTTGAAATCATTCATTCACTCTTAAAAGTCTATATTTATTTTAATAAGAGCAAAAAAAAACCAAACCAAAACAAAACAAAAAACAAAAAACAAAACTTGTCATTGAAAGTGAAAACTGAGAGCCTGTTGTGGTTAGCCCCACAACAGCTAAGCCCTACAGAACTTGCTTACTCCCCCATTGTGGAATAGGAGAAAAATTGAAAGAATAAGAGTGAAAAAAGCTCATTGGTGGGATAAAGACAGTTCAATAGGAAAAGAAAAAGCTATGTGTGCAACAAATGGAAAGCACGGAATTCATTCAGTCCTTCTCAGTGGCAGGCCGTTATTCAGCCATTTTCAGGAAAACCATGGCTTGATCTTATGTAATGGCTACTGGGGAAGACAAACACTGTAACTCCAAACATTTCCCCTTCTGTTCCCAGCTTTTACTACTAACATGACATCATATGGCATATAATAACCCTTTAGCCATCTGTCCTGGATCTATACGCTCCCAACCTCGTATGTGTTCCCAACTTCCTTACTGGTAGGGAAGCATATGGGTTATAGGAAGACATAAGCATTGACTAGCAGCTATTTCATTTGTAAATTGAATTTAGAAAGAGGAGACGTGAGTGGTCCTATTGTGTCTTACACTGTGGTATAGGGCATGGTTTTGGTAAGGCTCTCTGGAAAAGTGGTTTTTGGAGGGAGTTAAACCAATTGCTGGCACGTTGAAGGTAAAGACACAAACTAGAAGGGAATGAGAGGAGGAAGTGAGAGCGAGTGATGCAAGCGGTATCCAGTTACTCAGGAAGTGAACACATATTCTTTCATACTTTATTTGATACCAAACACAAACTCATCTTTACAAATGCTGTCTTAACTCACTTTCAAAAACTAATTGCATAAATTAATGCTTGTATTAGACTCTTTTCCGTCACGGCAAAGAGGGACTGATTACAGCCAGTAGTTTGTTTCAGTCTCCTTTTTTCCTTTCTTCTGGTGTGTACTTTAAAATTTTAGTTCCTCCTTTGTTTCACCTGTGTTACACTGTTTGATCTTTTTGACCTCTAATTTGAAGGACTCCTTCCACTATCTGCACCTGATCAGTCTTCCATTCTGAAAGCAGCCTTCTGAAAAAAACAAATAGAATCTTACTGAAATTAACAGTATGTTATCTCCAGGTCAATAATGACAGCAGCATGACAACTTGCAAATTAGTGGTAATAGTTTTTATCACCCTTTCTCATGTGTTTTTGTGATATTTCACAGCATTATTTCTCTGTGCAGTATAAAGTCATCAATGTGTTAAATGGCAGTGTGATTTATTGTTGTTTACCAGATACAGAATGATTTATTAAGGATCACAAGCCTTCCACAGCTTGGTAAATACCTGAAGAACCCTTTCTACTCTTTTAGAAAGTGTCATGGGCACAACCAACCGTGTTTACAGTAGGGGAACCAGGAATACTGAGTTTCTGGGCAAGTGTCTAAACCCAGATGTTGATGACTTATCTGTATACTTTTTACAAGTTTTGCAAAACTATTTCCTCATCTTCTTCAAGAAGTATTCTTTCACGCTTTTTTTTTTCCAAATTATTATTCATTTGTTTTGCTATTAGTAATAAGTACCTCAGTGTCTTAAGCTGAGTGCTATAAATACTGTGTGCAGTTCATTGTGGACTGTAAAAAGCTTATTTGCTTAAGAGCTCATTATTTAAAGGTGAAGATATGTAATAAAAATCTAGTACTTGAGCTCTGCTCTCTGGTGACAATGACAGGATCTGAGAGAATGGCATGGAGCTGCATCAAGGGAGGTTCAGGACGGGGTTAGGAGAAAGATCTTCATCAGAAGGTGGTGGGCGTGGAACAGGCTGCCCAAGGCAGGGGGCATGACACAATTCTGCTAGAGCTCAAGAAGTGTTTGGACAATGCTCTTAGAAATATGGTTTTTAAATGTGCTGGACCTATCACTTTAGAAATCTTTAGATTTTGAAATTTAGTCAAGGTTTAGATTGATGCAGAGCACCAAAAGGCATTTCTGTTAGGAAGTAGAGAGGTTAGTGAGGATCTGGAAGACTGGTGATAGTTAGAGCACCTGTCATGACATACTAAAATCAAAGCTCTCACTTCAAAAAATACCAGAAACATTATGCAAAAATGGCAGTCCCATTAAACATGTTCTAATTTTCCTATCCCCGATTCAGCTATAGACAATTACTTCTCACTAAAAATTGTGAAACATTGGCTGTAGTTGAATGGTTCATCAGCAACATTTCCAAGATATGCATCATCCTGAACAATACCAGGAATAAATCTTCTAGTGTCATGTTCATATGCTTCTTGCACACAGTAAAAGGCTGAAAGATTAACCAGATAACAGTTAATTGGTATTTTGTGGATTTCTGAATGAGCAGAATAGGCAATGTTTTACAAGAGCCAAAAACTGTTTGCTGTGCTTTAATAATCTCTCTAACTACTTCAACAATTAAAATCATTGTAGGGATTGTGGAAAGAGTATTTATTACAGTTGTTAATTGGAATGCATGAATCAAAAGAGGAAAGCTGTTACCCAGTGAACTGAACCTGCCTTTTCTGGGTATGGTGAGATTCATCTTGCAAGAGAAAACATCATGTGAATTCTGACTCTTCTCTCCAAAATTTTCTGTTTGTGTCATGCTAATATTGTTCTATAACTTTTTAAGAATTACTAGTGCCTGCTTCACCCTGTGGCTCAGATGACTTTATACATTCACAAAAATGCTTTTCCAGAAGATAAAGTCAAGGAACTCTGACATGTTGCATGGTCTCCTGTGCCTCCTTGTTGACGGTTTACGGGCTGGTTCGGCCCGGTTCCGTGACTAGCGGGGTGGAGGGATTTCGCAAAATCCGCACCTCCGGAAAAGGGAAACAGGGGACCCCAAAATAATTAAAAACAGTGGAAACGATCTGAGGAGGAACAAACTAATTTACTAAATACGGTATCGGAATGCAAGATAACACACTATAATACAATATAATTAAAATTGAAGCTAATAAATCAAATATAATGAGAGAGAAAGATTGTCCAAAAGCTGGGTAGGCCTCACCATAACGCTGAGGTGAGATGCACAGTCTGGTTGAGCAGCAGGGAGAGAGTCTGATGAAGAAGAACCCAGTCAGATGACCTACCAAGGCCTTATATCTGTTCCCCCTGAGCAGAATGATAACAGCATAGCGAACATTCTTGTGGGGAACGTAGTTCTTCTTCTCTTCTGGGACAGGTACCCGGAACACTTTAACTCCCAGTGCACTACATGATGTGGAATACTGATAACCAAAAATCATAAAACCATGACACTCCTTTGCCAATCAAACCTGTTCTGATCATGACTGTGAATTCTGTAGCTCAAAAGTGAGTCTACAAATGGGCATTAATGCCCTATGTGGGCTATGCAGTCCTTTATGTTCTTCCTTCCTAGAGTATCTTCTTTCCTTTATTACAATATTTGCTCCTCTCAAATTACAGCTTGTCTCTTTGTGGAGACACATCGCACCAAAGTGAATCTGTATGTCTGATTCCATATATCCAATGATATTATCTTGTGTAGATATCTTTAAAATTTTGATCTCTATTTGTTATTTTGCTAAGAATTTTTTAATGTATTCTTACTATAAAATTGAATAATCAAGGAAGCTTACAATCCCAGTCTTAGTTAATTCTAAATGTTTACATTAAAAAACATTATTTTCATAGAATCATAGAATCATTAAGGTTGGAAAAGTCCTCTAAGATCTTCTAGTCCAACCATTATCCCATCACCACCATGTTCACTAAACCATATTNAGACAGCTTGTTATTTTTGACATATTTATACTTTTTCTTTTGTGACAACATTGCAAGTAAATTTCTTCCTTTCTTTGTGAAAGTGTGGGAAAAAAGCCACCTGCTGAGACCTTGGGATGTTTGAAGTTCCCCTTTCAAAGTCTGCTACAGTCAGTTCTGTTTTGTTGTCCTTTCCTGCATTTCCCCTTGTCATTTTTTTCTCTTACCCCATATGCTGGTCCATTTTTCTTTTACAGATTTCTGCTTTTCTAGTTTCTTTCTCGTTTCTCCTTGTCTCCTTTGAAATTATTCTTATTTTCTTTTCTTTCTCTTTAAATTTGTTAGTTCCTAACCTTATCGTTGTTAGTCCCTCATTTTTTTTTTCTTTTCTATGTTTACACTGCTTGTTTCCCTTCCACAGTAGAGATGATTATCCAGAGAAGTGAAGAGAGGAAATAAAATGTAACTGTTTTTGTATGTAAACAGCAATATGGAGGACATTATTCAAACACTTCATGTGCAATATGTATGTTTAAGACTAACATGATTTTAAATACACACATTCTGAGAAACGGCATCAGAAAAGTAGGAGGGATTTCTAGATTTATTTATCTTCTAAAGAAAACAACATTGTAATTAAATCTCCCCATCAGAACTGCAGGAAATCATCATTTTTTTTTCCTGGTGAACTTCTGGATCACCCCAAGAAAGAAATATAACTATGGTGAATAGTTATTTGTTAATACCATTGGATAGATTACAAGAAATACATTATGAACTTTTATGTAGGTATTCAACTAACAGAAGTTCAATCCCCTAATATGTTATATACATTTAATTTGACTGTCAATGGATAAAGGATGCCAGGAGTTTACTCCAGAAATCTGAACTATTGGAGATGTACAGCAACACTACTGTCTCTGTTAGATAATTAGGCACTACGCTAAATTCTGTAGAAACTCAGCTAAATTCTGTAGAAACAAAGAAAAGAGATAATTTAAGAACTGTCTTTGATTTCTAAGCTGTTTGCACTAGAGCTTCAAACATTCATTCTTTTTTTTTTTTTTTTTAAACCTGCTGCATTATTCTTGCGCCATAGNAGAATCATAGAATCATTAAGGTTGGAAAAGTCCTCTAAGATCTTCTAGTCCAACCATTATCCCATCACCACCATGTTCACTAAACCATATTCCTCAGTGTCACATCTATTCTTGAAAACCTCCAGGGATGTTGACTCCATCACTTCCTTGGCAGCCTGTTCCAATGCATTTTCATCATTAATCATTCCTAATAGAAACAAATGAACAAGAATCAAGTTACACTTATCCTCTCCTCTTCTCTCCTTTCCTCTCCCTTCCCCTCTCCTCCCTTTCTGTTATTGTGATAATAAGGACTTAAGCTTCAATGTAAATTCAACGTGACTGAAGTATTGACAGAAAAACAAAAATACAGAGATTTTCATTTCAGTAAATTGATGAAGATATGTACTTATACTAGTTCAAATTAGCTATTTCACTGCTCTACAATTCATCAAAAACTTGAAGCTCGGGCATAATGGTAAGCACTAAATCCAACTGGCAGGTTTTACTGCATTCTGTCTTTCACTTTGAATCATTTTACTTTGTTGAGAAATGGACTCTAGAACAAAGTTCTCTTCAAAAAACAATAAATAATTTATTGTCTAAAAACTTCAAGTACTTTTCCAGTAGCCAGATGATTTCAGATGCTTCTTACTCTGTTGTCAAATTCTTTCTTTCTTCCTTCATATGTCTATAATTCACGAAAGCATTTCTTGACAATATTACTATGCCAGTATTACCCGATTTAGCTATAAATGTCCCTGTTAATTGCAGGGGAGTTGGAGAAGATAAAATTTAAGGGGCCTTCCAACTCAAACAATTCTATGGTTTTATGATTACTTTTGTAGATTGAATTAATGAGTCTGTGGATGAGTAATCTCTTGTTATCTCCTAACAAGCTGCTGCCTGTGGTGGGTTGTGTGATATATCCCTTCAACATTGTCAGGTACAGTCAAACCACAGAGTCATAGAGCCTTCTGTCATGCTAGGTAGGAATATAATAGGATAAAAATTGGAAGGTTAATACAGCTGACTATCTCATATCCCTAATGAAAAACGTAGGCAAATCCTTTGTATGTGAAAGGTTAGAATTAATTGCTAAGTCCTTCTCTAATTTGCAAACTCAGGAACAATCCCAGCAATCATTTTCTGCTATAAATTCCAGATGTGTTTTTCTTCTTAGATATAAAGTGAGCAGCCTGGGACTAGAGCTAGTCATATACTGTGTGGTCTGCTCATCTTCTTGCACAGCTCCACAAGTTAAACAGGCAGAAGTGACCAGAACACCAAGATGTTACCACCAGTTCTCATCGTTTCAATGTGCATTGTTGCTATTGAAGTTGTTGTTGGATTTATGGGAAATGGATTTATTACTGCTGTTAATAGCATTAACTGGATCAAAAGCAAAAGAATATCTGCAGCTGATATGATCTTGATCTTCCTGAGCACTTCAAGATTTATTTTGCAGGTGACTGTAATGATGTACATTCACAGTCTCTACTTTACAGATGTGTTTAAGCTGGCTTCTGTGTACAAAACTTTTGGTGCTATATGGATGTTTGTAAACCATGCCAGTTTGTGGTTCAGTACTTGGCTCTATGTCCTCTACTGTGTTAAAATAATCAATGTCACCCAATGGTTGTTGCTACAAATCAAGCTCAGAATAACTGCGATGATCCCATGGCTGCTTCTAGGATCACTGTTAATCTCTTCTGTAACTTCATTTCCTTTATTATGGATTACACCCAACACCTACCTCTGCAGGTCAACGGGGAACTGTGGAGAAAATAGCACAGCACATAACAGCGGCTGGGATAACTCACATTTGTACCTGCTTCTTCTTTACTTTACAGGTTGCTTTTTTCCTCTGGTACTATCTATGATAACTTCAGGCCTATTAATTAATTCTCTGTGGAAACACACCAAGAAGATGCAATGCTATGTAGATAGCTTCAGGGATCCTTTGATAGATGTTCATCTAATTGCCATCAAATCCATTATTTCTTTCCTGATCCTATATATTTCCAGTTTTGTAGCTCAAATTCTTTTGACTTTGTCAACTTCTCAAAGCAAAGATTTTGTGAAGGTTGCAGTATCTTTAGTTGTAACTGGAGCATATCCTTCAATACACTCTATTATCCTGATCATAGTTAATTCAAAGCTGAAACTGGCATTCAGGATGCTTTGCCAACATTTTATGTGTCATGTGGAAAATGTGAATCTCTAAGCTCTGTACCACAGCTTAGGAGAAGCAAGCTCAAGTTATAGACATGGAGTCAAGACCTTATGCACTTACTCTTTCACCTACTTTGTTCTTGGTCAAATATGTTAATCTTCAAGGAATTTCTGTTTCTAAACCTCCCTAACATTTCATAACATCTGATATAACATGCCTTTTTACCTTTTTCTTCTTTTTTTTTCCTATACAAATTTTGCTCTCTCACAATCCAATTTAATAAAAAGGAAGAAGAATAAACTGAAAGAAAACAATGCACTGAACTAGCAAATCAAGTACAAGACATGATTTCAAATTCTCAGTTCAAGACTGCCAGACTCATGATACATTTGAATGAAAGAAAATAGGACTGAAACAGAGGTAAAAATTTACAGAAGTCTCAAATATTGGTTCTCGGCTAAAGGAACTTCCGCATGAGAAGCTTAAAATTGGATGATACAAATGCTATACAAGACATAGCTAGTGTGACATTTGAACAGAATATGCTTCCAAAGATGCAAAACTAATTAAAAGATAGTCTGGAGGGAAACTAAGACATAGAAACGTACAGACAACCAATGTAATTGTAATTATATTCTGAATCAGATTTATTTGTGCCAGGATTCCAGAATAACTTATAGCAACTTAATGGTTAAGTCTCTCCTTAAAACTGATTCTTTTGTTCAAAGTCTATTTTATATTAGTTTGTTTTAAATTTTTAAGTAGTTTAGTGAGTTATTGATTGCAATATATATGGTTGTACTTATGTGAACCTACCTGCCCAATGCAGAAAATCTTCTTGTTGAGTTGACTGTTTCGATTACAAATATGTCACACAATTTGCTGTTGCTTTGGGTAGATGTGAGTTTTTTCTAAGGCACTTTTCTTTTAATACCTTGTGTTTATATGAAGTTTCACTTCTGGTCGATGAAATATATTCTTCAGTAAATCCTGTTATGTTTTATCCAATAATGTGTTAGGTGATTCTTCTCTGAGGTTCTCAGCTCAGCTGTAGAATTTTTAAGCTGCATATCCTCTCTGCAGGAATTGAGATAATACTAGATTACTCTCATTATGGTGAGAGTTTCAGTCCAATCTACAAAACTAATGAAGAGGGTGATTCACTTAGTCTTGGGGTGAAATCACTGTCTAAAATTGCTGGGTAAATGGTGAATATAACATTTTAAACTGATATTTTAAATATTGTTTACCAAGTAACATATGTTATTACCAATAGGAGGCATGTGTAAACAGAATGGTAAAAAATGCTTAGTGGAAGGTGGATGATTAAACTCATAGAACTCATTGAATCTTAGCTTATACTGGAAGAGATCCAAAAGAACCATGGACTTCAAATGCAGTCTCCTTCCAAGATCATCAAAAATTCAAACCCTATATCTGAGAGCACTGTCCAAATGCTCCTTGAACTTGGGAAGCTTGGTGCCATGACCACTGCTCTGGAGAACCTGCTCCGGTGCCGGATCACCCTCTTACTCAGAAAGCAACAACAACAACAAACCAAACCAAACCAAAACAAAACAAAAAAAACCCCATCAAAATAATGTTTGGAGGTGCAATACAGTATATCATAAAATTCAAACTTAATTCATGTGCAGAATTATGATTTTTCCTTAGCTCAGCGCTGTGCATGCTGCATCAAGAGAGATCCAAAAGTTCCTTGAGAGCCCTTCCTGTGAAGTTCTGCAGGGAAGCAGATGAAAACCACCACGTTCAAGCCACAGCACAGCCCCTCTGTAGAACAGTGATAGGGCATCTGCTCTTTTTGTTCACCCTATGAACATGGACCGAAATCAGAAGTGCCACACAGTGTCTACTCTTTTGTCTCTTTCTCAATTTATCATGAAGAAAAAATAAAAAATAAAAAAGCCTCCTGAAATAAATGAGACTTTATTTATCTATTTATTTATTAATGTGATCAGGATGTCTTGGTAAAATTCATTTCCCAGTACAGTTTTTTTCCCTGTAGGGGTCTCCAAACTCATTTCTGGTGACATTCTAAAGACAAAGAGATTAGAGCCAAGAATGAAAACAATAACCTCTGCTTAGCTTTGACAGTGCCTCCTCACCATCAGGAGGAAGAGACACAAAGCAAGAGCAATGATTAATAAAATATCCATAATTACTTCCAGGAGAGAAGACAGAAGTCAAGCACTTGATGTCCTTATGTTGTATTGATGAACAAAATAAAGTGGGATAGATAGATGCTGAAATTAGAATTTTAGATGCATTAAAGAGTAAATAAAATATCAGTTTTGTCCTTACTCTTTCCATCTTTTCCCCAAGTTTCAATTTATTTTCATGTTTTCTTCCAGAATAGTTGCCATTTCCCATTTATATTCTGATCTTGTCATTGTATTTGTATTTTAACCTTTCCCTTCCTAAAATAATTATCTGTATTCTCTGCAGATTTAACCATATTCTTTTGCTACATTAAAAAAAAAAGCCTTATGATTATTGCTTTATGAGAAAATATTACACATCTATTTGTAGCAGGCTTGTATCTATATCTAGTTCACACCTGAAAGCAAAGAAGTCTAATCAATGTTTATTTAATGTTTTTGACTATTTTAGAGCTATTACATATATATAATCAAAACCCAAACCAAATAAAATTAAAACAAAAAAAATCAAACAAAAAGCCTCATAACAACAACAACAACAGCAACAACAAAAGAACACTTTTGTTGAGATTTCTTTGGGTAGCAAATGAATTTATAAATTGAAAATAAGACTTAGTTCCCTAGTACCACTTCTTTAACTTTGCAAGTTACACCAGATGTAGACAACACCAAGATCACTGTAAGGAAGATGAAAAAAGTAGTTAGTTCCTAATGACTGCATGGAAACAAAGTGCTCTCTCATCCAATATATATTTTTTAAGTGCCTGTAGAGATACACTCCATCAGCCAGCTCCAGGGATCCCAGAACAAACGTGTGTAAAAAAGCCACTAAAGCTCTATTTTTTTCCATTTCCAGTTTACTAACAGTGGTCATCAAGACTTTCACCTTACTTCCATCTGACAGTATCAGGACAATAATTTTTTTCTGATTAATTTTGTTTAATCTCAAAAGTTAAATAGAAGTCAATGACCGTGATGCACAAGTTTTTTTTCTTGAAATATAACTTTCCACTCTCACACAAGGACTAGGGAAAAGTTCCACATTCTGAAAAAGTTTATAAAAGGATTATAAACTGGGATTACTTCTATCTCTGTTTGTTTTCTTCCTTATCACAGATTTCTTTTAGCTTTCTTTTCATTAATATCACAAGGACAGTTTCTTCAGTGTTATGAAATGCTTAAAGATAATTCCTCTTCCCCTCAATACTCCTCATCCTGTTTGTTTCTTGTTTGAGGATATCTGTATGGGAGGTCACTGGGGCTTAGTTAGTTGTATAAATAATGCTTCTGTTGAACTGACAGACAAAACTTTCAGGGAAACATATCTTAAAGTTTGTAGTAAAAAAATTAAAGTAAATGAAACGAAACAAAACAAAACAGACAAACATAAAAAATGAAGAAAAAAGCACACACACACAAAATCCTCAAATCATTTTCAGAACGTGCAGCTGTTTTTGACTTGATTACTCTCCTTGAGTGTAAAAACTATTAGCTAATATATCTGCAAGGTAATGTCATCTTTTAGCTGAATGTTTCATAATTTTCAAACTTTCATATCATTTTCATTATATCTCTGCCTTTGCAATGACTATAAAGAAATTTATATTGACCAAAGTGATCATAAGAAATATCAAATATAGAAAAAGTAAGATGGTAAATAATCTAGGCACTTAGGAAGTGAAAGATTCATAATAATTTCAGGTCAGAGGGGGTTGTCTCATTCCTAAAACTTTGCTCATCTCCATCCTAAGAATCCATGTCTGTTCTTTCATACTCAGTCTGTGTGTGAAAAGACAGGGACAATATTTTCTCAGCAGAAGTCAGAATGCTTTTACCACCACAGTGTGATATATGTGGGCTTTTAAAAATATTAAGAAGGGAAGTTACCCAAATCCATGCCGTCTACTTTATCTGGTATCCTTGTGCAGTAAAGGTAAACACCCAAGGGCCTTACCACATACTTTCTAAGGCAGTAATATCAAAAGTGGATATTGTTAAAATGGGAACTACACCAGCAATGCCTCACTGAAGATCAGATGGTTTGTTTTGCTATCACATTAAAAGCAGAGAGAACTACTGAACAGGAATAATGAATTTATATCATCATCTCTCAGTTGCCTTTTAGGGAGGAGAGGTGAAATTAAACCATTTCTGGCCTTTAGGCATTCAGATGTGATATTGTGATGAGATTAAGATGAATGAGTGAGTTCAGAAATTAAAAAATGTTCTGGTAGGTGATTAAACTAGATCTTCTATCCTCTTCCACCCTTTCTTTTCCTTCTCAGTGCCATATCTACATTTCAGTTTTTCCTAACTTCTTATCTTCTTTTATTTTTCTCTTACCTTTGGAGTCTGTCATATTTATTCCAAGAAATCAAACAATGAAACAAAAATATTTCACCCTTTGTTTATCATAATTCTTTATTAGCTCATCCTCTTAAAATCATACTTGTTTTACTGCTGTTGTTTTTATTATCGCAGGTGCCTACTGCTGAAATAAAGCTGAGTTCATTCCCAAATTTATTATAATTACCACACAATCCAAGACAGCTTGTTATTTTTGACATATTTATACTTTTTCTTTTGTGACAACATTGCAAGTAAATTTCTTCCTTTCTTTGTGAAAGTGTGGGAAAAAAAGCCACCTGCTGAGACCTTGGGATGTTTGAAGTTCCCCTTTCAAAGTCTGCTACAGTCAGTTCTGTTTTGTTGTCCTTTCCTGCATTTCCCCTTGTCATTTTTTTCTCTTACCCCATATGCTGGTCCATTTTTCTTTTACAGATTTCTGCTTTTCTAGTTTCTTTCTCGTTTCTCCTTGTCTCCTTTGAAATTATTCTTATTTTCTTTTCTTTCTCTTTAAATTTGTTAGTTCCTAACCTTATCGTTGTTAGTCCCTCATTTTTTTTTTCTTTTCTATGTTTACACTGCTTGTTTCCCTTCCACAGTAGAGATGATTATCCAAAGAAGTGAAGAGAGGAAATAAAATGTAACTGTTTTTGTATGTAAACAGCAATATGGAGGACATTATTCAAACACTTCATGTGCAATATGTATGTTTAAGACTAACATGATTTTAAATACACACATTCTGAGAAACGGCATCAGAAAAGTAGGAGGGATTTCTAGATTTATTTATCTTCTAAAGAAAACAACATTGTAATTAAATCTCCCCATCAGAACTGCAGGAAATCATCATTTTTTTTTCCTGGTGAACTTCTGGATCACCCCAAGAAAGAAATATAACTATGGTGAATAGTTATTTGTTAATACCATTGGATAGATTACAAGAAATACATTATGAACTTTTATGTAGGTATTCAACTAACAGAAGTTCAATCCCCTAATATGTTATATACATTTAATTTGACTGTCAATGGATAAAGGATGCCAGGAGTTTACTCCAGAAATCTGAACTATTGGAGATGTACAGCAACACTACTGTCTCTGTTAGATAATTAGGCACTACGCTAAATTCTGTAGAAACTCAGCTAAATTCTGTAGAAACAAAGAAAAGAGATAATTTAAGAACTGTCTTTGATTTCTAAGCTGTTTGCACTAGAGCTTCAAACATTCATTCTTTTTTTTTTTTTTTTTAAACCTGCTGCATTATTCTTGCGCCATAGCTCTTACTCAAGAAAGAGGAATTGAGAGAATTTTTTTTCCAGAATTATCCCCTGCAAGAGGTTATGCTGAGATATATCTCTTGACTCAAATTTCCCGTAGATTTGAAAAGCTAAGACCTTAGGATCCTCGCCTCCTGGCACATATTACAGTCAGCATGCACTTGTTCCAAAAGTCATCTCCAAATCACATTCTCCCCAAAGAAAGTTCAGCGTTTTGGAAGTGTAATGAACATGTAGGTATCTTTTACAATTTCTTCTTCCTTCCAGTCCCTCTGCCAGCTGCATCTCATTGGCACGGAGGTGACTTGCTTTGCATTCCAGAATCAGTGTGAAAAGGTCAAAATCTCAGATTGACCTTCTAGAAGTTTTCCAAGTTACATTGCCTTTCTTGTTTACCGTAGAGAAAAACCTGTTTGCATTACCAAGTTAAGGGACAAGACTCAGTAGTCTTTAGTTTACTTTGTAGTTGAAGATCTTGACCTGTGTGAACATCTCCAGCTCTAAACTGCTGTTCTGAGCATACTGAGAACCCTTGCATGATTCTTGGGTTACGCCTGGGAGCATTGATGTTCTCCTCTGTCATTTCTTTTCCTTAAACTTCGGCTTATTTTAGCTTTTACTTTTGTACTCTAAAAATCAATCATCTCACAGGCTTCAGGGTGGCAGATGCTGAGACTTTTCAGCTCTATGTATCATCCTGCTGAATACCATTAGGATTTTATTGCCTTTCATCATTGCATTTTGGAGTCATCCACTCTGGTAAATGACTCTATTGTAAAACTTAGTAGAGGAGAGAGCAAGCCTTTGACTTCTGCAATACCAGGACACATGTATGTAAACATCAATAAAATTCTTGTCTTCTTCATTCCTTTGCATGATTCTTGCTTTCTAATTGAGGAGTTATTTCTGTTATTCAACTGCAACAGCTAAATCACCAAGAATGCTTGCATTGTCTTTGGGGATAATCTGCATCTTGTTTGAATACTCAATAATCAGCTTTTAATTGTTCTAAAATGAGTCATTAATTCAGTATTGCATATCTTCCTACAAGCCACCTTATTCTGGGAAGTTGTTGTTCAATGCCTTCCTTATTTTGAGAAGTAAATTCTGAGAAGAATATGTTATATATTAGTGTTAACACTAATAGTAGGAAAGCCTTCAGATCCAATCATCTTCTGATATCTTCATCTCTGCAGAAGAAGTAACTGAAACAAAGTACAAACAATTTGAATCTACTGAATATGCAGTATCTTTTCCTCAATTTTATCTGAGGCATTAACTAAATATAATCCTGTATTTTAATTTGGTGGTGAACTTTAAGTTTTCAGCTGAAAGTGGACTGAAAACCTTGGGTTTTCAAGAGTTAAATCTAAATCTCATATAAAAGTGTTAGGAGTTAATTAGCAGACTCAAGACACTTTTCCCACACTTGTTTTGTAGTATGGTAACTCATTATTTAAAGCTAACAGCCAAAGTGGCATAATCACATATATACGTATTTTCATGGTTTTTTTTTTTTTTTTTTTTTTTTTTAGAAAATTGTCTTTGGCACTGAAATTATGTTGTTGTGATAATACACCTTGCTGCATGTGGCTTGATTACTGATTGGTTTCTTTGATTTGTCCATGAACTGCATCTAGTACTTCAGCTTCTTACAGTGTATATTCACATGCAGTTTCAAACATGGTGCATTCACAGAACTTCTTGAGCAGCCTTCATACTAGTACATTAATCAGCAAATGTTGCTATGTAATAACTTCTCTCAAGACTGAATTTAAAAGGAATTAAACTAGCTCTGATCCTCACAAGAATTAGTAGGTTTGGTGATAAAGCAAAGTAAATTGGGGATGTTCAGCCTGGAGAAGAGAAGACTTCCGAGAGGCCTGAGATCAGCCTTTCAGTATCTAAAGGGGGGCTATAAAAAGGAAGGGGAGAAACTCTTTAGCAGAGTCAGTGGTGATAAGACAGAAAAAGAAAGGAGATTTAGATTGGATACAATGAAGAAGTTTTTAACATTATGGATGGTGAGGCACTGGCACAGGTTGCCCAAAGAGGTGGGGGATGCCCCATGTCTGGAGACATTCAAGGTCAGGCTGGATGGGGCTTTGAGCACCAGATCTAGCTGTAGGCATCACTGTTCATTGTAAAGGAGTTGGGCTAGATGACATTTATGGGTTTCTTACAACTCAAAAGATTCCATGATTCTATGAAATAGGGCAAGAGGGAGTCATATCTTAAGTTTTTCTTAGTTTAGATCTCTTTTCTGTAGGAGTCCAGAGAATTCACCAGCAATCTCAGTATTTTACTGTCCTGTGGTAATAAAAGGATTTTTGTCCATCTTGTTTGAAAAGAGTACATAGAATTATCTATATAAATGCAGAATATTTTATCATTTCTTTTCTTTGCCTGCATTTCATAGAAGCAGATTCATTGTCGAGTGTGTGCTTCGGTCCATGTCTGAAATGAAGTTGCTATATAAACAATTGATTTTCTCACCTTTCAGCAAAATCCTCAAAGAACCTTGAGAAGAAAACTTTTGAGTATTTCTTCCCGTAAGTCAGGCAACTTAAACAAAGAATGAAAGAAATAAACCCTCTACTGTGTATCTATAGTATACCTATATACATGGACTTAGATGTGCCGTTATGTTTTCATATCCCATTTTTTTTCATGAATGCACACAAAATAAAATTCAATTAAAAAAAAAAAAAAAAAAGTTTGGGAAGTTTCTCTTACCTCAGTACTTTTCTCTCTGCAAAGTTTTAGAAGTCCAAAGAAAGATGTGAAAAAAGAGAAGAACATAAAAATTTGTGGAATGATGGTATCTAAGAGTAGTGGAGGTAAATTTCTGCTCCCTGTGGCTCTTGGACGACATTTTTAAACTAGTATAGACCTCTAAACTAGTACAGAGAAGTTCAAGATGCAATACAGAGGAGCTGAAGATAGACAAAATTAGACTAAGAAAAATGCATTAATTTTAATCTGCAGGTGCAATTAACACCTTGGAACAAAGAATGCTGTGACGGATAAAGTATCTTCTGAAATCTTTTAAACTATGCTAGAACTCAACACAAGGTTGCATTTTTGATACAGGTGTTCCTTAATTAAATTCTTCTCTATGCAGAACAGATCAATTTGTTGTTATGGATACGTACACTGATGGAAATTTCCCTCACTACTACACCTCTCAGTCTCTGAGAAATAAATTCTTGTTTTCCACAGTCAAACTAAACA